>VIBQ01000091.1:112416-159196 GCA_006937295.1 Carpinus fangiana | reverse complement strand
TGGATATTAGTCTCAATCCAATCACTCAATGTATCCCCAGACAAAACACACCGAATATAAAATAATGCATGAAATCAAAAAGGGCGCTCAATTATACAAAATAAATCAAGCAATGGAGGGACTTTGAACAACTATATAAAACATCAAATTGTGTATATAAAATGACAAGAATACAATTGTTCATCAAAGACGAGGCTTCATCTTCAACCTCAGTTGAAGGTTTAGCCCCTCATGATCACAACAGACATGTCAAAATCAATTGAAAACATGAAGAAACGAAACTTACAATCAAAAAGCGTTCACAAAGGCTTAGACACGACAAAATTCGTGTTTTTGCTCTCTACGGCGCCTCCCAACGTAGGGTTTACAAATAAAAGAAGCAAATTTATACTAAAAAAATTAGGTTTTCTCGCGTGCTGACAGGTCATTACGAGTGCGTTCGAACGCAACATGTGCGTTCGAACGCAATGCGCTCGCTCGCAGCATATGCGATCGAACGCATATGAGGCTTCATGCTCCGTGCGGCGCGGCCGTTCAACGTGAAATGCTAGGGTTTCAGCTGATGTGGACATGCGCTCGAGCGCGACTCCTGGGCTAGAACGTAGGTGCGTTTGAACGCAGTGTGTGCGTTCGAACGCACTGCTGGGGGATTCCTTCCTTCATTACGCACATTTTTCACCTCTTTAACCGTATTCTTATGTCAGTAACCTGCAATGCACTTGAGACACCAAAAACTAACAAAAGCATCAGAAAATAACACAGCTAAGAGCCTAACTAATATAAGTTAAGGGCCTCAAATATGCACTATTTGACTCTCATCATTCTCCTGCTTGATGTGAACCCCGTCAAGAATAACAAGACCCAACAACGAAAGGGAACCCAAGATCGATCTATTGACAGATTCGAATGAAAGACCTCGACCAGTTGTTTATGACAAAAAAGAACCTCGGTATAAGGAAGACGCCACAAACAATGGTGGAGTTTCCGTTTGATAAGTCGAGATGAACGCCACGGGAAATCCCGATAAGTTCAAGTAGTTCTTCAAAGAACCAAAGAGAATAAACCTCACAAGTTTTATCAATAATCAAAAATGTCTGCCTCCATAGGAGTACAAAGAGTATTTAAATAGATACTGTAAAATAAAACCTAACTCTAATTTCACTGGCTAAGCCCATTATCTAATCATAAAATATCTCTAACCCTAGATAAGATGACTTTGGGCCAAGCCCATTACAATAACTCTTAAAATATAGATAAAACATCCATTTAAATATAAATATCCTAATTAATTAATAAGACCCAAATATAATTAAAATTTCAACTTATTTATTTTTCCTTCTGCGTCATTACTAATGATGCAACACAGGAAAGAAGCTAAAATAGGAAAGAAGAGCTGGACGCCTAGAGTAGCCATGCAATCCGATCCTTCTAGAATAGACCCAAAATATTTCTTTCCAATTCTTAGCCTTGACCGGATCCTTCTAGAACTTGAATCAATGTGACGATTATTTGTTGCCCATGTGGATCATGCTCAATGGGCCTCCACGAATTTGCTTGAGTCCATAACTCTTGAATAAGTCTGTTGAGTACATCCTTGAACTTCTTTGCTCGTGCCCTCGTAACCGGCCCAATTGGTACTTGAACGAGATCCTTCGAAGTGGTGCCTTGATCTCCATCATTCCCCTCCTCTTGAAAAGGATTTGCCCTCAAATCATCACCTACATCAAAAGGACTCAAATCAATCACATTAAAAGTGGCATCCTTGAACTTCTTTGCTCGTGCCCTCGTAACCGGCCCAATTGGTACTTGAATGAGATCCTTCGAAGTGGTGCCTTGATCTCCATCATTCCCCTCCTCTTGAAAAGGATTTGCCCTCAAATCATCACCTACATCAAAAGGACTCAAATCAGTCACATTAAAAGTGGCACTTACATTGTACTCACCAAGTAAATCTAGCTTGTAAGCGTTGTCATTGATATGCTTGAGGACTTGGAAAGGACCATCTCCTCTTGGGAGCAATTTGGAACGTCTTTTTGCCAGGAATCTTTCTTTTATCATATGCAGCCAAACCCAATCTCCGGGTTCAAAAATCAACTGGCGACGTCCCTTGTTGGCTTGTGTGGCATATTGCTCCGTTCTTCACTTAATGTTGAGTCTTGCTTTCTCATGAAACTGCTTCACAAAGTCAACTTTCCTTTTGCCATCTAAATTAACGTGCTCCGTCAAAGGTAAAGGAGATAAATCCAATGGAGTTAAAGGATTAAACCCATATACAATTTCAAATGGCGAAAATTTGGTTGCAGAATGAACAGCTCTATTATATGCAAACTCAACATGTGGTAAACATTCCTCCCATGTTTTTATGTTCTTTCTAATGATTGCCGTCAATAGAGTAGACAAAGTCCTATTTACTACTTCAGTTTGACAATCACTTTGTGGATGACAAGTAGTGGAAAACAATAGCTTAGTACCTAGCTTACACCACAAAGTCTTCCAAAAATAACTCAAGAACTTAGCATCTCTATCCGAAACAATTTTCCTAGGCATGCCATGTAATCTCACAATCTCTCTAAAGAACAAATTAGCAACATGCGAAGCGTCACCCGTTTTGTGACATGGAATAAAATGTGCCATTTTAGAAAATCTATCCATGACCACAAAAATGGAATCTCTTCCACGTTTAGTCCTAGGCAATCCTAACACAAAATCCATTGAAATATCAATCCAAGGCTCACTAGGAATTGGTAAAGGAGTATACAAATCGTTGGGCTGTACTTTGGATTTAGCTTGCCTACATGTGACACATCTACCACAAATCCGTTCGACATGTCGTTTCATGCGAGGCCAATAGAAGTGGCCCTGCAAAATAGCTAAAGTCTTTGCAACTCCAAAATATCCCATTAATCCCCCACCATGTGATTCCTGCACTAATAACTCCTTCACGTGCCCTTTCTCCAATAATTCACTTACCTGCCGTTGAAGCTCCTTTGTCTTCTCAGGGATTGCTCCTATAAGCTGGTCGGTTTGGAATGGTTGCACCGGGAACAAAATCAATTTGATGTTCAATCCCTCGGATTGGGGGTAACCCATGTGGTGTTTCCTCGGGGAAGACATTCTAGTACTCCTGCAAAAGAGAAACAATAGAACTAGGCAAAGCAAGGTCAAGTTCGTTAGTATTTAAAAGTGCCTCTTTGTACAAAAGTACAATCATCGGCTATTTGAAAACATTGCTCGCTTGATCTCACTCACTTTTGCATCGAAATTCTTTTGTTTTCTCTCTGATATTCTCTCAAGGGCCGAACTTTGATTTTCTTTTTCTCGCTCATTTTTCTCTGCCTCTCTCTGATTTTCACTCTTTTCTTTTGCTCACTCTCTTTCTTTTGATCACTCTCCTTTTGTAATCTCACTTGATCCTCGTATACTTGCTGCGGTGTCAATGGTAAAAGAGATTGATCGTTGACTAGGTACAAAATAGTACTTGTTCGTAAAGCCATCATACTTCACTTGCCTATCGAACTGCCATGTACGCCCTAGCAATAAGTGTCCCACTTGCATCGGTACTACATCACACAACACTTCATCTTCGTATTTACCGATTCGAAATGCAACTAACACTTGCTTGTTCACCCTTATCTCACCACTATCATTTAGCCATTGCAACTTGTACGGTCTAGGGTGCTTTACCATGGGCAATCCCAATTTCTCCACCATAATAGTGCTTGCAACATTAGTACAACTACCACCATCAATAATCATACTGCATACCTTGTCTTTAACATAGCACCTAGTGTGAAAGATGTTCTCCCGTTGTACTTCATCAACTCCTTTTGCTTGCAAGCTCAATGCTCTCCTTGCCACCAATGTCAATGCATTAGGGGCTAAATACTCCTCCTCAAAAACATCCTCCAATGGCGGCATGTCGTCAGTGCCGGAATCTTCACAATCGGTCACAATTTCACCATTGGCTTGCAACACCATGACTTGCTTGTTTGGACATTGACTTGCTATGTGGCCCCTGCCTTGACATCTAAAACATTTAATACCACGATTCCTAGAGGTAGAGGCTTCGATTTTACCTCGAGGAACGTGGCTGGTGGTCTCGGACTTGGGTTCGGGTTTGGGCGTTTGTGACTTGTCCAGCGGCTTGGCATGACTCGATTTCCAAGAGGTAGAACTAGAGTTATGGCCTGCACGTGTCTCACTCGCTCTCTTGAGTTGTTGTTCCACTTTGATAGCCATATGCACCATATCTTCCAATTCCACATAATGCTGCATCTCTACCTTATCATTGATCTCCCGGTTTAAACCAAGTAAAAATCTAGCCATTGTGGCCTCCCGATCCTCCTCTACATTAGCGCGGATCATAGCAATCTCCATCTCCATGTAGTAATCCTCTATTCTTCGACTCCCTTGTCGAAGACCTTGTAGCTTTTTGTATATCTCTCGGTAGTAGTAACTTGGAACGAACCACTTTCTCATCACTACTTTCATCTCCTCCCGTGTGTCTATTGGTCGTTCTCTATTCCGCCTCCTGTTTATCACAAGCTGATCCCACCAAGTAGTACCATATTCAGAAAATTCAATCACGGCTAATTTTACCTTCTTTGTCTCCGAGTAGTTGTGGCAATCAAACACGAACTCCATCTTCTTCTCCCACTCAAGATATGCCTCAGGATCAGATCTGCCTTGAAAGGACGGAATCTTCATCTTAATACCACCCAAGTTGTTATCTTCGCGATTCCTAGCTTCTCCAAATCTTCCTCCGGGTCTCCTATTGTTAACAATGGATTCCCGATCTTCTTCTTCATCAAAACCAGACCCATAACGCTCTTCATCCTTCTACGCAAATTACAACCGTTTTGTGGTTGATCCTCACGTCTATTCTCCATCTGATCTATCCGTTCGTGAATTTTCTCCATCTCTATCTTCATCACACGCCTCATCTCACTCATCATGGCTTCCATAAACATTTTCGGATCAGTCAATTTTGTATCATGTTTGACAATGCTCTTACCACTATCTTGAGTCATGATTGCTGCAAAACAAAGGTTAGAAAAACAAAATTGAAAAAAGGACCTCAAGAATCACTCCCTTACGTGTTTACACTCAAGAATTTGGATCACTCTCCACTCGTGTTTCACCCAAAATAATATGGCTTTTACCCTCTGACGTTCTCACCACTCTTTCACTCGATAATTCTCTTTCATTTATTTTACAGTATCTATTTAAATACTCTTTGTACTCCTATGGAGGTAGACATTTTTAATTATTGATAAAACTTGTGAGGTTTATTCTCTTTCAAAAGAAATGAAAGAGAATTATCGAGTGAAAGAGTGGTGAGAACATCGGAGTGATGTGAACCCCTTCAAGAATAACGAGACCCAACAAGGAAAGGGAACCCAAGATCGTTCTATGGACAGATTCGAATGGAAGACCTCGACCCGTTGTTTATGACATACAAGAACCTCGGTATAAGGAAGACGCCACAAACGGTGTGGAGTTTCCATTTGATAAATTGAGATGAACGCCACGGGAAATCCCGATAAGTTCAAGTAGTTCTTCAAAGAACCAAAGAGAATAAACCTCACAAGTTTGATCAACAATAAAAAATGTCCGCCTCCATAGGAGTGCAAAGGGTATTTAAATAGATACTGTAAAATAAAACCTAACCCTAATTTGATTGACTTTGGGCTAAGCCCATTATCTAATCATAAAATATCTCTAACCCTAGATAAGATGACTTTGGGCCAAGCCCATTACAATAATTCTTAAAATATAGATAAAACATCCATTTAAATATAAATAACCTAATTAACTAATAAGACCCAAATATAATTTAAAATTCCAACTTCTTTATTTTTCCTTCTGCGTCATTACCAAAGATGCAGCATAGGAAAGAAGAGCTGGACGCCTAGAGTAGCCATGCAATCCGATCCTTCTAGAATAGACCCAAAATATTTCTTGCCAATTCTTAGCCTTGACTGGATTCTTCTAGAACTTGAATCAAGGTGACGATTCCTTGTTGCCCACGTGGATCATGCTCAATGGGCCTCCACGAATTTGTGGATAGGCAAGTTTATGATGGCTTTACGAAAGACGATGTGGATAGGCCAATTCTTTTGAATGTATAAAAGACGATGCTTCATCTTCAACCTTAGTTGAAGGTTTAGCCTCTCATGACAACAACAGACATGTCACAATCAATTGAAATCTTAAAAAACAAACACTTACAATTGAAAAACATTCACAAAGGCCTAGGCACGACAAAAGCCTTGTTTCTGCTCTCTATGGCGCCTCCCAACGTAGGGTTTACAAAAGAAAAGGACATATTTATAATAATAAAAAACTAGGGTTTTCTCGCGTGCTGCCAGATCAGCTCGTGTGCGATCAATCGCACCTAGTGCGCTCAATCTCACTCCATGCGCTCGATTGCAGTGCTGGTCTTGAAGTTCCTTGCAGCGCGGCACTTAATGATGCACTAGGGTTTCAGCTGACGTGGCGTGCGCTCGATCATATCTATAAGGCTCGAACGCAGGTGTGCTCGATCGCATAACCCGTGTGCTCGATCGCACAGCCAGGGAAGCTCTTATATCTTTTTGTGCTTATTTTCCATCCTTTTATCACATTCTTATGTCAGTGACCTGCAATACACTGAGACACCAAAAACTCACAAAAATATTAGAAAACAACACAACTAAGAGCTTAACAAATATAAGTTGAAGGGCTCAAATATGCAATATGTGGCACTCATCAGAGTGTGCATCAACTACAAAAAGCTGAATTCTGTAACAAGGAAGGACCATTTTCTACTACCTTTCATTGATCAGATGGTGGATAGATTGGTAGGCCATGATTACTACTGTTTCCTCGATGGCTACTCCGGTTATAACCAAATTCCATTGGATCCTGAAGACCAAGAGAAGACTACTTTCACTTGTCCTTTCGGTACGTTTGCCTATTGCCGTATGTCGTTTGGGTTGTGCAATGCACTTGCTACTTTTCAGCGGAGTATGATCAGCATTTTTTCTGATATGGTCGAATGTCATGAGGAGATATTCATGGATGACTTCTCAGTCTTTGGATCGTCATTTGAGGAGTGTTTACATCATCTCACTCTGGTGTTGGTACAGTGCAAGGAGAAGAATTTGGTTCTGAATTTGGAAAAATGCCACTTTATGGTGAAACAAGGAATTGTTTTGGGCCATGTGATTTCTTCCAAAGGTATAGAGGTTGACAAAGCCAAGGTGGATCTAATTTCTAGCCTTTCGCCACCGCGGACAATTAAAGAGATTCGATCGTTTCTGGGACATGGAAGGTTCTATAGAAGATTCATCAAGGACTTCAGCAAGATAGTGAGACCTCTATGTAATTTACTTGAAAAAGAAGTCCCTTTTGACTTTAACGACAAGTGCCAAACAGCCTTTAAGATTCTGAAGTAGACCTTAACCTCTACACCAATCATCCAACCACCTTATATACTATGCCAGCAATACCCTGAATGATGCACAACTCAATTACTCCACCACTAAAAATGAGTTGTTGGCTGTTGTGTTTGCTTTAGATAAATTTAGATCTTACTTGCTAGGATCTAAGGTCTTGGTCCACGTGGATCATGCTGCTTTGAAGCATCTTTTGTCTAAGAAAGATGCTAAATCTTGTCTCATTTGGTGGATTTTGTTGCTGCAAGAGTTTGACATTGAGATTCGGGACATGAAGGGTTCCAAGAATGTGGTAGCTGACCATCTATCTAGGCTAGTTGTGGACTTTAATAAAGACATTGTGCCGATTGCTGAGATGTTTCCTGATGAACAACTTATACACATCTCACAAATTTTGCACCATGGTTCACAGATATTGTGAACTATCTCATCACCGCCGAGATGCCACCACATTGGACCAAGCAAGACTGATCAAAATTCTTGGCTGGGGCAAAGTACTTCTTTTGGGATGATCAGTACCTATTTAAATATTGCCCAAATCAGATTATACGGAGATGCATTCCTAAAAGCGACTACTAGAAGGTCCTGATGGGAATCGACAGTCATCATTAAAGGATCCATTGCATGTTCCAGTTGGGCATATTACTAGAGCAAGATCCAAGATGATCAAAGAAGCAATTAGTGGGCTGATTCAAGAGATTTGGACTGGTTCTAAAACGGAGCATCCAAACTTGGGCCCAAAGGAAGATGAAGGAGTAATAAATTTAATCCAAGCTATTGATGGGGCTGATCTTGCTTAATTGAGTATAATTTCCTTAGCAATGGCGTGGATTAATGGCTGATTAGAAGGATTGACTGATTGATTGACATCCCTATTTCAGATCTTTCCAATTCCATATCAAATTAATTGGCTGATTGATATATCTATTGAAGACATTCCTTAGGTGATTTCTTTCTTGGAGGAGCTGCTAATTTAAGACGAAATCAGCCTTAATTTTATGATTCTTTTATTTAGTCTTTTATTATTTTCCTTTAGTAATTTGTATTCCGTTTTCAACCATGCCTTATAAATAGCATGGACTCATTGTAATGAAGGTCATGAAATGAAATATTTAAAAAGGTGAGGTTTGCTTCTTCTATTGGTTCTTTGAAGAACTGCTGAACTTATCAAGGATTCTTCCCTGTGGCGTTCAAACTTTATACCTTCGGTTCATGATTCTTTCATAATCATTGGGTCAGGGTTTTACTTCTTTATACCTTTCGCTCGCGTTTCAATTATAAACGTTGGGTCAAGGTTTGCTATCAAATCTGAATTTTAGCTTTCTTGGGTCTCTATTCCAATATTGTTGTTGGGTCTCAACGGCATATCATTGAGGTTCGCATCAGGTCCTCTCTTTCTGCCATGATCATGCATGTGGAGGACACTTCAATTCTAAAAAGACCGCAGCGAAGATTCTTCAAAGTGGATTCTATTGGCCCTCCATCTTTCGTGATGCCCATGCTTACTATTCAGCCTGTGAGAGATGCTAGAAGTTGGGGAGCATTAGAAGATGGAATATGATGCCGTTGATCCTGATCCTTATTGTTTAACTTTTTGATGTTTGGGGCATTGACTTCATGAGACCCTTCCCTAATTCTTATGGGTACCTTTTCATCCTTGTGGCAGTTGACTATGTTTCCAAGTGTGTAGAAGCCATTGTTTGTAAGTCTAATGATCATAGAGTTGCGCTTCAGTTTTTGAAAGAAAATGTGTTTGCAGATTTTGGGACACCACGTGCCATCATCAGCAATGGGGGGAAGCATTTCTGCAACCGATTTTTTGAGCAACTCAATGAAGAAGTATAGGATTACTCACAAAGTTACAATGCCCTACCATCCTCAGACAGGTGGGCAGGTTGAGATATCCAACAGAGAAATCAAGAGGATATTAGAGAAGATGGTGAACCCGACAAGGAAGGATTGGTCTCTGAGGCTCAATGATGCTTTGTGGGCATATCGGACAGCATTCAAGACTCCAATTGGCATGTCTCCCTACCGATTGTTGTATGGCAAGGCCCGTCATCTTTATGTGGAATTGGAGCATTGAGCATATTGGGCTATCAAGCAGTTAAACTTCAATCTCACCAAGGTTGGCGATCAGAGGAAGCTCCAGATTGATGAATTAGAAGAATTCAGGAACGATGCCTATGAATGTGCCAAGATTACAAAGCTAGGATGAAGAAGACTCATGATCAAAACATATTACGAAGATCTTTTGAAGTTGGACAAAAATTCCACCTTTACAACTCACACCTGCTTCTGTTTCCTGGGAAGCTAAAGTCCCGATAGACAGGACCATTCAGAGTGTGTACAGTTTCTACTCATGGAGCCATCTAGATCGAGGATCTCAAGAACGGAAGTACTCTCAAAGTCAACGGACAGCAGCTGAAGCCATTCCTAGAACTGGAGATTCCAGACATTAAGGAATTGCCCTAGGAAGACCCGACTTCAACCAACTGACCATCTACTGTGGAAAGTCTGGCTGAAGACTGTAAACTTAGCGCTTTTGGGAAGCACCCCTCTATCCTTTTATTTCCTTTTAGTTATTTTTGTTTTAGTTGTAATTGTGATTGTTTTTTGTTATTTTTAGGATGGGTGTTTTCACAAGTAAGTTTGGGGGAGGACATCTCTCGACTCACTTTGGTTCTCTTCACCTCTTGGTATTGTATTTTTGCCCACATTGAGGACAATGTGTGATTCAAGTTTGGGGGTATGGAAAACCGTTGTTCGCTGTTCCATTTTTTTATTTTAATGTTTTCTTTCAATTTTTTTCATTTTAGTTAGTTGTTTTTCTTTTTAATTGTGCGATGTTGTTGTCAAGACTGAGTTATAAACTGTGACTGTGGTTTGCATTTCATTGGTTTGCTTAAAGGATTGAACTCTTCATTATCTTTTGACTTATTTTTGGGTAATTGAGATTGTATGTGTTTTTGAGATCAATTTTTTCTTTTTTTAGCACATTTGCATGTTTTTTGTGAGGTATAATGTTTTAATTTAAGCTTGTTCCTTTTGAGATTTGTTAGATGACCCATTGATAAATAACCTTGGCTTGCAAGATAAAAATAATAAAAAAATAAATAAAGAGAAAAAGAAAATAGATCATTTTGAGTTCCTCACTGAGTAACCGAACCTTTTGCCTCATTAAGCATGGTATGAAGCTCAAGTTGAGTTATGGTATGGCTAGTATGGCTTCTTAGCCTTTTTTACTTAAGTTAATAAGCCCTTACGAATGTTCTACATCTAGTCCCCTAAAGCCATTTTGGCTTGGGAGTCATTGGCCTAACATGGGTCAACTAGAAAGCTTAATGGAGTCTGTTGTGAAATTATGTACCTAAATTAATAGGAAAATAACTGCAGTTTTACTTGCAAGTGCACAAGGTCAATGTCGTAGCATAGCGTGCAAGTGCAAGATCGATCCCACAGGGATTGCCAAAATTTGATTAGAATTAATTTCGCAATGAAAAATAAGAGAACGAAAAATTCATTTTTAATTCAATAAAGATAAGGAGCAGGGATTTGATTTCCACCACTATTCATGCTTATACAATAAAACAATATGGCAGTGCTTTAAGTATTTAATGGTTGCCAACCTAAGGGCATGGTGTATACTCCTTAAGCTATTGGTTTCCCTAAAGGAGCTATTGGTTTCCCTAAAGGATAAGGACCAGGAATTTGATTTCCACCACTAATCATGCTTATACAATAAAACAATATGCCAGTGCTTTAATTACATTTTGAGTATTTAATGGTTGCCAACCTAAGGGCGTGGTGTATACTCCTTAAGCTATTGGTTTCCCTAAGCAACGAGTTAGGCATGGTGTATACTCCAACTCTTTTCTTTCCTAAAGGATTTAGCATGGTGTATACCAAGTTGTTTTTTAAGAAAGCATATGAACTGTGAAAACCGATAACCACATGAGACCTAGGGCATGGTATATACTCATGGTTTCCCATGTTGATTAACCCAAGAACCCAGCGTGGACTGCTTTTGTTACTTATATTAAACCCAGGACTCGATCATCCAAATTGATTTAACTGACTAGTCCATACCACAGGCATATGTTGATCAGGCAAACACACATGAGGAATTCATGAAAACATATATTAATCAAGTTAAATACTATAATGCAATTATCGCAAAGGTGCCAATATCGAATTAATATATAAACATGATTAGGGCTTCAATCAAGCCCTACTGAAAGGTTTAGTTACACATAATTAAAATAAAACTGAAAAGAAAAGGAAAAGAAAGAACCGAAAACTGCTCCTAGAAGTAGCCTCCAATTCTCCTTTCTAAAATTGTGTGTCTTTTTGTGAGGATTAGAGGTCTATTTATAGGCTTAAGGAGAGTCCTAGAAACCCTAGTAAACCTAGGAAATTCGGAATTCTATCTCCTAGTCAATTTAGGAGACAATCCCCTATTACAAATCGGATTAGGATTCGTCCAGAATTGCGTTCCTATCTTGCGGAGCGATTTTGGCATTGCGGCAGCCCGAGTGGGGAAAATGATATTTCACAATGATTTGTAGCTTGTTGAGTTAGATTTCCAATGCCGCTAGAATCACCTCAATATGATATTTGAGCTGAAAGTTATAGCCAAAATACCGAGACATGTGCATAATCCAATTTTGAATCCGTTCCGATTTTGATTATAATTTGATAAATTCCGATTTAATCCTTTTCTTTAATTGGTTAAACTTAACCACATCTTCTAGGTTTTTCCAATTTGCCATTTAAGCTTGGAACTTTTCCTGAAACGTTTCCTTTTCTTCCATGACCTACAAAAACACAGAAACACACAAAAAGGAAATAAAATGGAACAAAATAACAAAAACTAAGAAATTAACAAATGTAAATTAAGGGCTAAAATATGAATATTTTGACACTTATCACACCCCCAAACTTACATATTGCTAGTCCCTTAGCAATACTAAACTAAAAACAAAATGAAAAACATAAAACAAAAAGATAAATCCATCTTTCGTTGGATGTACGATTGCATTTAGCGTATTCAACAAGCCTTTTAAACCCCTAGGAATTCCCTAAAGGACGAGTGAAGTCTCGTGAGGGTTTTCCAGGAATGTTACTTACAAACATTATGCATAGTTCATGTTATCCAAAAATTAAAGTGTCACTCAAAACTGTGATTTTCATTCATTAACAAGCTTAACATAATAAACTCAATCTTCACAATGAATTGGAATTTAAAGTCTAATCACTTATAAAAGACAGGCTAAGGCATCACAAGTTCGAAACAGTGTAAAGTGAATTAGCACAAGACTACGGAGCTTCCAAATAATTCTAATGTGCAATGTCTCAATATTTCAAGCTTCACTGAATTTCCCATCAGAATGAACAACAATGGCATATTTTTCTCTTATTCTTTCTTTTATTATTGGGCTCTGCAATGTTTAGCTCCCTTAAGTTTTCTAATTGACCCATGTAGCGAGTGGTAAGCCAACTCCCAAACCAGATGGTTTTAAGGCATTAGGTGTAAAAACACCCATAAGGACTTACTAACTCAAGTCAAAAAGGCTACGAAACTAAACTAGCCATAATTTAACTAAATCAAAATTCTCACTGTTTGACGTGAACACTCAATGCTGAATGAGGCAAAAGGTCCAGTTACTTAGTGAAAAGTTTATCAATGAATTATCAATTATTTTCATTTATTTTTTTATTTTTTTATGCTAAAGTATCCACATGTCATACCCCACAAATTAGTGCAGATCAAACATGTGAATTCTCAATTGTTTAAAGTAAGTAACCAAACTTAAAAATCTAACATCAGATCATGTGTTCAAAATTTTAAGCTAACCAATGAATATCAAATCACAATTCTTAGATCAACAAAAATTTCAAGACAAACATGAAAATGAATTTTTTTTTTTTTTTTTTTTTTTTTTCAAAAACAAAAAGTGGGACCAAGTGCGTGTAAATGTGTCCCCCATACCCTAAACTTAAATTACACATTGTCCCCAATGTGTGTATAATATGGAAAGATCTTACCTGGGAGATGGATGAATTTGTATGGAATTGGTCTGACTCAAAGCATTCCCCCCCAAACTTGAACTCAAGCATACTTGTCCCTGAAAAACTAAAGTAACAAAGGAAAAAACAAAAAAACAAAAAAACAAAAAAAACAAAAAAAACAAAAAAACAAAAACAAAAACAAAAACAAAAAATAATAAAAATAAAAATAAAATAAACAAACAAAGAAATAAAAAGGATATGATGCGGGGTGCCTCCCATGAGCGCTAAGTTTAATGTCTTCAGCCAAACTATGGCACTTTAAACTTGAAGCACCAGTCTTTTCTTCTCTTGCACCACGAAGAATGGATTTTTCCTATAGAAAGGGGATTCCAATTGTCTATATATTGGGGTGGACCACTCTGAGTTTTCTTATACAGTTTCTCATCTAGTGGGGAATCATGAACTGGAATAAAATAAGAAGAAGACTCAGGGAGCTTTTCTATCTTGATGTCCTCAATTTGCTCATCACATAACCCCAGCCGACTTCTCTCTTGGGCTCTTGGTACGTTGAGAATATGAGCTGATGTTGAAGAAGTCTCAGTGCTCTCTTCCTTTTCCCGATGTGGTTCCTCTAGAACCTCAGTTTTCTCCTATTCTTCTTCCACCTTGTTGTTCTTAGGAGTGGAATCCAATAAGGCCTCATCTTGCTCACGTATTGTGTCAAGGTCCAGATCAAATTCAAATTGTGCAAAGCGCTTCCAATGGATTCTCCAGACTTGCCTCACTAAACATCTCCAGAATAGTTTCTTCATTTTTAGGTGTGGTGGTTGTTTGCTCACGATTGTAAGTGCACTCTTCCTCCATAGTCCATTGTAATTGGCAACAAACTGACTTTGACACTCTTCTTCTTGGTATTGTTGAGGCCAATTTACGGGGAGGTGACTCCTCTTCATGAGCTTCTATCTTGAAAATGGATTGCCACAGACTGGGGCTAAGACAGGAATATGAATGATCATATATGGGAGATGGCTTCTCTTCTTGGTATTGTTGAGGCCAATAGGTGGAAGATGGCTCCTCTTCATGATAATGTTAGGTGAATTGATGAGAGATGACTCAGGTGTATTGATATGATTAATCATAGCTTTTATGAGCAAGTTCAACTTTTTCTCCATGGCAGCCATTTGAGCTTGAATTCCACCATTGGTGCTCTCTTCATGTGTGCCTTTTCCTTTGAGTCCTTGTCTCCCTTTAGATGGGAATTGTTGGGAGTTCTCACTTAAGGTCTCAAAGAGTTCTATGGCTTCCTCACTGCTTTTCTCCATCAACATGTAACCACAAGCTAAATCTACATGACTCTTGTTAGGATCATTTAAACCCTCATAGAATGCCAGTACCTGATCATCTTGAGATAAATTGTGATGAGGGCATCTGAGAAGTAGCTCGTCAAAGTGCTCCCATGCCTCGAAGAAAAGGGCTCCGTCTTTTTGTTGGAAAGTCAAAATTTCCCTTCTCAATTGCCTTGTCTTGTGGGCTGGAAAGAACTTCTTTAAGAACTTTGTGGTCATCTCATTCCAAGTATAAATAGAACCTGCGGCCAAATAATAGTACCATACCTTAACATTATCTTTTAAAGAATAAGGGAAGAGGAATAATCTGATTTCATCTTGAGTTAAACCCTGAACATTCTGAGTCCTGCAGAGATCAACGATTTCTCGAATATGCCAATATGGGTTCTCTGTAGGTATGCCTTTATAGTGTGGACACATATTGAGCAGCGGAGATAAATCATAACTGCTCTGCACAATGGGCTGGAAAATTAATGCATGATGGCTGGTTGAGGATCTGAGGACTGAAAGAACGTTTCATAGGTCTTTGCACCGAAGGTGTATTGTCTCTCAACATGATTAAAACAAAAAGAAAACTAAATAACAAAAGAAAAATAAGAACAAAAATAAAAGAAGTAAATCAAATCCGTAATTACCACAGTTTTAGTGCTGCTGTCCGGATGTGTGATCAATCGCACAGTGAGCTGCGCTCGATCACACTGGTGCACTTGATCCTAGAATGGGCGCTCGAGCGCACCTCCGGAGAACATAACAGTAACTGAAAAACTAGAGATAAAAACAAAAATTAAATTAAATTAAATTAACTAAGGAAAATAATTCTAAACAAAATTAAACAATCCCCGGCAACGGCGCTAAAAACTTATTGTGAAATTATCTACTTAAATCAATAGGCAAATAACTGCAGTTTTACATGAAGGTGCACAAGGTCAATGTTGTAGCATAGTGTGTAAGTGCAAGATCGATCCCATAGGGATTGATAAATTTTTATTAGAATTAATTTCGCAATGAAAAATAAGAGAACGAAAAATTGATTTTTAATTCAATAAAGATAAGGAGCAGGGATTTGATTTCCACCACTAACCATGCTTATACAATAAAACAACATGCCAGTGTTTTAATTACATTATGAGTATTTAATGGTTGCCAACCTAAGGGCATGGTGTATACTCTTTAAGCTATTGGTTTCCCTAAGCAACGAGTTAGGCATGATGTATACTCTAACTCTTTTCGTTCATAAACGATTTAGCATGGTGTATACCAAGTTGTTTTCTAAGAAAGCATATGAACTGTGAAAACCGACAACCACATGAGACCTAAGGCATGGTATGTACTCCTGGTTTCCCATGTTGATTAACCTAAGAACCTAGCGTCGATTGCTTTTGTTACTTATGTTAATCCTAGGTCTCGGTCATCCAAATTGATTTAACTAACAAGTCCATACCACATGCATATGTTGATCAAGCAAACACACATGAGGAATTCATGAAAACATGTATTAATCAAGTTAAATACTATAATGCAATTATCGCAAAGGTGCCAATATCGAATTAATATATAAACATGATTAGGGCTTCAATCAAGCCCTACTGAAAGGTTTAGTTACACATAATTAAAATAAAACTAAAAAGAAAAGGAAAAGAAAGAACCGAAAACTGCTCCTAGAAGTAGCCTCCAATTCTCCTCTATAAAATTGTGTGTCTAATTGTGAGGCTTAGAGGTCTATTTATAGGCTTTAGGAGAGTCCTAGAAACCATAGTAAACCTATTACAAATCGGATTAGGATTCGTCCAAAATTGCGTTCCTATCTTGCGGAGTAATTTTGGCATTGCGGCAGTGAGGTAAGTGAACACTTACAACCTTTTTACTTAAAACGTGGGATATGTCAGTTGACTGACCACGAGTATAATATGAGCATGCTAATGTACAAATTTAATGTACTCGCAAGCGCACGAGTTGTGTGCAATATAGTGTTGTGTACTCGCAAGCGCACGAGTCTTACTTTTTGTGTACTTTGATTTTCGTGGTTTTGTTTTTCAATTTTTCTTTACTTTTCCTTAGTAATTCATTAATTTAGTAGTAGCATTCTGATCCTGCAATCGATCGCACGAGCACAGAAACCCTTTAGTTTGTGTTAAACATTCTGAGGAAGCAAATGATCGCTGTGTAAATGGCGATCGATCGCTACCTCTCGTTGTGTGACCTTAGGCGCGCGAGCGCATCAGCACACATAGACGCATTCATCCATAAGTACGATCGATCGCAACTTATGTGCGATCGAGCGCACTCGGGAAGGAAAGTCATGTGACCTACTTACGGGTCATTTTTCCCCTTTTCTCCATCATTTTCCCACTTGTCTCCAGCACTCTCCCCCAGCACCATCACTCTCCCACTGCATCTACGCACTACACTCTCTTAACCACCTAATGCCCCCACACTCTAAACCACCTCCAAACACCATACACTGGCCACTACACACTTCCCCACTGCACCACATTTTTATTATTCCCTTGTTTTCCACGTGCTTATTCCCAACTCTCAAACTCCCAAACCTTCACAAATTTTTCAATTCTTTTGTTTTTGACAACTGCAATATGCTTGTACAGATTGCAGTTGTCCTCTGTGTTGGTTTTCTTGTATTTTGCAGGGGGTTGGAAAAACTTTGGAGTGGATTTGCACCACTTAGTTTCAGAGCTGCACACCATCTGTTTGACAGAAGCAGCCACACAGTCTGGCTGAAGACGTTAAACTTAGCGCTCATGGGAGGCACCCAAGAGCATATCCTTTTATTTCTTGTTGTTTTTGTTTTATTTATTATTTATTATTTTGTTACTTTAGTATTGTGTTTTCAGGGACAAAAGGGTACTTCAGTTCAAGTTTGGGGGTGTGCTATGAGCCATGCCAATCCAGACAATTCTCCATCTCCATCTCCCCAGGTCAGCTCTTTCCATGATATTTACACATTGGGGACAATGTGTAATTTAAGTTTGGGAGTATGGGAGACACACATTTACACACACTTTGTCCCGCTTTTGAAAAAAAATAATAAAAATTGCATGTTCATGTTGTCTTAAAATTTTGGTTCAACTGAAAAAAATTGTGATTTGATTTCATCAGTAAGCTTAAAATTTTAAACACATGATCTGATGTTGGATTTTTAAGTTTGTTGCTTACTTTAGGCATTTGAGAATTCACATGTTTGATCTGCTCTAACACAAGCACATTAGCACATGATTTGTGGGGTATGACATGTGGTTTTGATGTGTATGTTTCTACTTTTTGGGTGAAACTGAATGACTTATTGGTTGGATACCTTGGCATAACAATAATAATAGAAAAAAAAAAAGTGATCATTGGTAAGCTTTTCATTGAGTAACTTGATGTGAACCTCGTCAAGAATAACGAGACCCAACAACGAAAGGGAACCCAAGATCGTTCTTTGGACAGATTCGAATGGAAGACCTCGACCCGTTGTTTATGACAAACAAGAATCTCGGTATAAGGAAGACGCCACAAACGGTGGTGGAGTTTCTGTTTGGTAAGTCGAGATGAACGCCACGGGAAATCCCGATAAGTTCAAGTAGTTCTTCAAAGAACCAAAGAGAATACTCACAAGTTTTATCAATAATTAAAAAAAAATAAAAAAATGTCTGCCTCCATAGGAGTACAAAGAGTATTTAAATAGATACTGTAAAATAAAACCTAACCCTAATTTGACTGACTTTGGGCTAAGCCCATTATCTAATCATAAAATATCTCTAACCCTAGATAAGATGACTTTGGGCCAAGCCCATTACAATAACTCTTAAAATATAGATAAAACATCCATTTAAATATAAATATCCTAATTAACTAATAAGACCCGAATATAATTAAAATTCCAACTTATTTATTTTTCCTTCTGCGTCATTACCAATGATGCAGCATAGGAAAGAAGCTAAAACAAGAAAGAAGAGCTGGACGCCTAGAGTAGCCATGCAATCCGATCCTTTTAGAATAGACCCAAAATATTTCTTGCCAATTCCTAGCCTTGACCGGATCCTTCTAAAACTTGAATCAAGGTGACGATTCTTTGTTGCCCACGTGGATCATGCTCAATGGGCCTCCACGAATTTCCCTGAGTCCATAACTCTTGAATAAGTCCGTTGAGTACATCCTTAAACTTCTTTGCTCGTGCCCTCGTAACTGGCCCAATTGGTACTTCAACGAGATCCTTCGAAGTGGTGCCTTGATCTCCATCAACAACATAACGGTAAAGTATCGTCATCCTATCCCATGCTTATAATGAGACTTATGAACCATGTTTTGCGTGCATTTATAGGCAGATTTGTTGTTGTCTATTTTGATGATATACTCATTTATAGCAAAAACCTAGATGATCATGTAGTACATGTGAAAACTGTTTTAGATGTGCTAAGGAAAGAAAGGTTGTTTGCTAATTTAAAGAAGTGCACTTTTTACACTGATAAACTTGTATTTTTGGGATTTGTTGTTGGTGCACTAGGTATACAGGTTGATGAAGAGAAGGTACGTGCAAATACACTACGTGTCCTATTATAGAAAACTAGTGTGTTGCCAGGTCATAGGACTGCGTTCGAACGCAGGCCATGAGTTCGATCGCACTGATGTATGTGTTCGAACGCAGCCACGGCGCAAGGCTGGAAGCAATGGAAGCTAGGGCCGGCTAGGGCAACTGCGCGAGACACGGGTCTACGTGGAGTGTGCTCGAACTTGCTCCTTGAGTTCGACCGCAATTGCGCTCGATCGCACGAAGTGCGGTCGAGAGCACTGGGAAGAGCTCCATAACATCTTTTTAAGTCCATTTTGCCCTTGGTAGCCATGAGTTGATGCAATGACCTACACACCACAAAACATTAAAAAGAACTAAAAATATTAGATATTAACAGTGCTAAAGGCTTAACAAATATAAGTTAAGGGGGGTCCAAATCTCAATACTTGGCACCGATCAAATCACAAAAGATATCCAAGACTCATTCAATCCAATTGATAAAAAGTAAAACAATAGGGCAATTGAATCATTAAATTGGGAAATATTAATTACATGAAACTATGTTGCTAATCATAAATGAGGCTTCATCTTCAATCTTAGTGGAATTCATAATGAAAATTGAGTACTTACAAACAAAGAATCACAAAGTTGAGATCCAAAAGCTTGGAAACCATAGAACTCTCTTCTTTCTCCTCTGGAATTTTGTAATTCGTAGCCTCCTACTAATCAGATAATTATGTATTTATACGCCAAAAACTAGGGTTTACAAATTTAATAAAACTAAAATTCACTGCCAGGTCGGATGCGTGCGCTCGATCGCTCACTTAGTCAAGTGGACTTAGGCATAGGGCTTCCCTTTGCCGCTCAAGTGTTTGCGTGTGCTGCTACCTTGACATCTCTGCACTCGATTGTGGCTATCCTGGGATCGAGTGCATGTGCGCTCGATCGCAGTAACAGGGACTTCCAAAATAAGTAACTTCCATATAACACCCACAGTTTTCCATTTGCAACCTATAAAATACTAAAAATACGAAACTAAACCTAAACATTAGATAATGACACAGCTAAAAGATTAACAATAGTAAATTAAGGGGTCCAAATATGTAATATTTGGCACACATCAGAGAGTAATGGTGTAACACCCTGAGAATTAATTAACTGGTAATTAATTCAACGGTTCGTCTCCCAGCCTTGTTCCACTCTGAACAAGACCTCCGGGACCTCTACTCCTCAAAAACAGATGATACTAAGCAGCAAAAGTAATAAAGTATTATAAACATTAATCAGTATAAACAAAGCGTCTAACCAAAGATAATCAAGGCAGCGGAAATCATATTATAACATAACATCATTAGAAGGGATCTATGATAATCCTTGATATGCAAGCATGCATCAAGTCCTAAGTCTACAACATAACTCAAAAGTACTAGTTACCATGTGTACCTGCTTAAGCTTGCAATAAGTCCTCAAGCATCTCCTGAATCGAATCCTCCATAAGAACCAGAAGCTTCACAGTATCCACTATCTATAACAGCGTAATCGTACATATGGAGAAAAAAGGGAAATAATACAAGGGTAAGTCTGACGACTTAGTGAGTAGAAATCCACATGATGTACTCGTCATTAATTTGTGGATTCTTTTATTTATAAAACACATGCAACATTATGAGATGATAGTTATCATGTAGGTAATATATATATAATATGATATATGCTTATAATCATGAATAACAGTAATAGTTCAACAATATGGTCTACCCGAGATATTACTGCTTCTCAGAAGGGTTGACAGTGTCAAAAGGGACCTGTAGTACAATGCCGGTGCCCCAACCATTGCACAAAACATACCGTACGTAACACTAGCGACACGATTGGGTCCGACCCCGAGTGGCCCACACCGCTAATGACGTCCGTCCTATAGTGACCATCCATTGGGAATGGCTGCATCATTGGTCACAAGTCATTGGATCCAAAGCCCCCACACACGCACACATTGACCATAAAGCTAACCCGTATAGTAAGCCCATGGCCATTATACTGCAGGTACCGGTATACCATTTCATACGATGCAATTAGTTTTATCAGTCTTTTACTTTCACACTTTTACAAGTCTTGTTATTACCTTGTTAAAAGACACACGTTTTCACAAAAGAGAGTTACCTGTAGTTCCAAAATTTATTTCGTGAGAGTTGCAAAATATGCATGTTTGACATCTATATAAAATACGTGCAATATAGGAAGAGTATCAACAAAGCATCCATGTGAGTATCAACAAAGCCCATGGCCATTATACTCTCCCAGGCCGTAAAGCTCCTCCATGTATCCCTTGAGGCTCCATAACCTCGAATACTGAGAAAAAACTTATCATCAGTTCTATTTCTACTAAAGCACAGCTCTATAACAAGGAAACAGGAGCTGTGAGACGATTGGTGAAAATAAGGTTTCCCTGTCACACAATGACCGTACGTCCGGGCTTAGGGCCATACATCCGCTATGACACTTCAGGTCTTGAGACTGTACGTCTGCTTCGACGTCTTTCAGGGAGAACCTCATTTTCTCTCAACTGTCCGCCTATTCTCCGACTCCTAAGGCCAACAAATTCTTCCTAAGGCCTCCTAACACAGATCAAAACCTCCATGCAAAGACAACAACGCTAAGCTATCAAAACGCTAGCCTAAGCAAGACCGAGCGCTAAAGTGGGTGTTGTGCAAATTTATTTAACTCGCATGTGCACGAATCATTTACAGTTTAATGGATTGCAAGTGCGAGGTCGAACCCACAGAGAATTATATTTTTGAAAGCAAATTTAAACCTAAAATAATTTAATCCTAATCTAGTTCCAAGTTTTGAATGATTGTAGTTTGAATGAAATCAAAAGCATAAAACTAATTAAAGTGAAAATAATCTATTGATGAAGCGCTAGGGTTTCGGAATCCACACTCACAAATTCATAACAACATAGTTCCATGATCTATAATATTCCTCAAAGTTCTCACATATAAATCTTAGGTAAGTTTGACTTTTGCTTCAAAGAATTAATCAAAACATCCCCGGTATCCATTCATAATCCAAATCACAAAAAAAATCCAATATTCAATCAAATTATTAACTGTATTCGTAAATCACAAGAAAATATCCAATCTTTATCAAAACATCAATTGTATCGAGAGAATAAATCACAGGGAAGATCCAATATTTTAACAAAGAAAACCAAGCAGTCAATTGTATTGAATTATTTTAAATCATCAAGTGTATCCTTGAATCACAAAAGATATCCAGGAATCATTCAATCCAATTGATAAAAAGTAAAACAATAGGGTAATTGAATCATTAAATTGGGAAATATTAATTACATGAAACTAAGTTGCTAATCATAAGTGAGGATTCATCTTCAACCTTAGTTGAAGGTTTAGCCTTTCATGTTATTGAAAGACAAAACACAATACTCATAATTCATAATGAAAATTGAGTACTTACAAATAAAGAATCACAAAGTTGAGATCTAAAAGCTCGGAAACCCTAGAACTCTCTTCTTTCTCCTCTGGAATTTCTTAATTCGTAGCCCCCTTGGTCGAATTTGATAATTTTGTATTTATAGGCCTAAAACTAGGGTTTACAACTTTAATTAGACTAAAATTCGCTGCCAGATTGGACGCGTGCGCTCGATCGCACACTTATTACGCTTGAGCGCACTAGGGCGTGCGGCTTCCCCTTGTTGCACAAGCGTTACCGTGCCTTGGTTTGGCCTTGACATATCTGCGCTCGAGCATTGTTGTCCTGGGCTCGAGCGCATGTGCACTTGAGTGTAGTGATCGGCACTTGATCGCTTTGATAGAGACTTGCAACTTTCATCTAAAATATACAACATTCACATAAAACCCACAGTTTTCCGTTAGCAACCTATAAAACACTAAAAACACGAAACTAACCCAAAATAATAGATAATAACACAGGTAAAAGATTAACAATAGTAAATTAAGGGGTCAAAATATGTAATTTTTGGCACATATCAGTGGTCTCGGAAGTTATCAAGTAGAGGCTCTCAAGTCTGAGACCAATGATGAGGGTATCCAGCTTCATCTGGACTTACTACAAGAAAAGTGAGATCAAGCCCAAATTACCATGACAGCCTATCAGGAAAAGATGGCTCAATATTTCAATAAGAGTGTCAAGAACCAGAGTTTTAAAGTTGGAGATCTGGTTCTACGCAAAGTAACCCTCGCCACCAAAGACCCCATCAAAGGCGAACTAGCTCCTAATTGGGAAGGTATGTATAAATTAGTTAATTACCAAAGATCAGGAGCATATCATCTTGAGGACTCAGAAGGCAAACCACTCCCTAGGCCATGGAATGTTGAACATCTGAAGAAGTACTTCGTTTAAGTTTTATTTTGTTTTACTCTTATTCGCAAACTTTAAGTTAATTGTATGATTCATTTTTTATTCAATAAAGAATTTCTCGGAACTTACACAATATTTGAAGTCTCAAATATAGCCAAACTCTCTTTTGGCCTCTACAAAAGAATTCAAAGGTTGAGTCTCGAGAGATCTACGAGTGCTTCTGAGGCCAAATTCGGAAAAGCTTAAGCTTTGATTCCGAGACCTAGCACTTAGCCAGAAAAGTGATCTTCGATAAAGTGATGTAACTTTCGCTCAAGTCATTGTGTAGAATTAAGGCAACGACGTTGGCCTTAGAATGACATAGCAGAATATAAGGCAATGAAAATACTTGCTTCATTCACAAAGCAAAATGTACAAGGATAAAACAAAACAACAAACTATTTATACATTTTTCCCCTCTGGATTGATAGCAGGAATGGTCTCGGTTGGGGTAGCCTCAACAAGGGTGCCCTCGGCATGAGCAATCTCGGTAGGAGCAACTTCAACAAAGGCCTCAACGACACTGAACTCAGCATCACCAGGTAGCCCAACTTGATGATAGTTGAATTCCCTTATCCCAGCAGCGTCCGACATCTCTTCTTGACCAAGACTTTTGATTTGTTCCAAGGCTTCATCTGAGTAGGGGATGTTTACAACAACCACCTCATTTAAGTCTATAGTATGAGCAATGTCATTCCACCAAGAACGGAAGGTCTCAAAGCCAAGAATGATCCCATCTGCCCAGGCTGTGTCTCGGACGTTTAAGGCATACGACAGTTGTTTAATGTGTTTGCCGCCTGAGACTAAGCATTTGCCAACTGACCCCTGGTGTTAGAAAGTAGAGCTTTCATCTTGACAAACTTTTCCTTGAAGAACTTGCGCCGCTCCTCTGCTACAGAGTAAATCTAAGTCACCTCTTGTGCCTTGGCTTTCTCTTCTGCCGCCTCGGTCTGGCTACCCTTTAGTTCCTCTAGCACCTTGGCGTGCCTCTCCTCTAGTTGACTCAAATCCTCTTTAAGGATTGAGTGGTCTTCTTGAAGTTTCCCATGGGTAGCTCAGAGGTTCTCGAGCTCGACAGTTAACTCCGAGATCCTCGACTCGGCCCTTGCCCTTGCTACAGCGGTCTCGGAGGCCTCTGCTTGAATGAACGACTACTGTTGACCCACAAGAAGCTCCTTGTCTTGTTAAGCCAAGGTTTCCCTTAACTTGGAGTTCTCGGCTTCAGATGCAGTGAGTATGAATCATCACAGAATTTCCTAAGGTGACAGTATAAAACCATCGACTTCATAACACTTTGATGGAGAAAAGGGGATAACAAAAGGTGTTAGATTCAATAAAATAAATTATAAAAAAAATAATAAAAAATAATTTAAAGAAAAAACTTACCATCAGCTGATAGTATAACATTATCTCGATCTCAAGTCAAGACTTCATGGGGAATGATGCCAATAAGGGCTTGAAAAGGATTCATCACTAGCTTCCCCCCAAGCTTAGGCAGGGGCTTGCTCACTGTCCATTCCATGCCACTAGGCTTAATAAGGGTGTAGGTTGAAGAAGCCTCATCTTCAAGATCACTGGCCTCAGCTACTGGTAAGGGGGCTCGAGACCCAGCCTTGACGTGGGGTGACGGGGCTCAAGATCTAGCCTCCACAATAAGTGACAAGGCCCGAGGCCTGGTTTCTTTTTCCTGCACCATGGTAGGGGCTTTGGAGGAAGTGAGACCTCTGCCAAAGGCTTCACAGCAATCAGCTCATCAGATAGAAGAGCCTCATACGCCGCCATTGGGCGTATCACTGGTTTTGGACCTGTCTTCCTCCGAGCTGCTAGAAGAGCAGCAAATCCACCGTTGTCCTTAGTAGCTTTAGGGGTTGGTTTGGTAGGGGCGACAAGAGTCAGCTTAGCATCTGAGGCCTTCACCAATTTACTTCTCTTTTCCTGAGGAATCTCTGGCTCCTTTGGCTCTTCGGATTCCTCGAGCTCGTCCAAGAGTTTCAACACCCTAGCCACTCTAGGAGGAGTGGCTTCGGGTTTCTTTTTCTCACCCTCCATCTTCAGGGGCTCAGTGGTTCGGAGTTGGGGGGCTACAAGTTTTTGAGGCTGTTCAACTATCCTCAAAGGTCCACCAGTACGGAGCTAGAATTTCTTTGGTTTTAAGGGCTCCACCATTTTGCCGTTACCCTTATCAACTACCTTCTTTTTGCCCTTATCAACTATGGGCTTTCAGGGGGTAGCACCCCGAGTGTTTGCTGATGGTGGCCTAGAAGGGTCGGCACCAGGAGTCGGTCTTTTGTTGGCTAAGCCAAGACCTGTCTCAGCTAGAGGTGGGTATTCAGCTTCAATAACTGCCTCGAACAACTTTGAATAGCCCATCAAGTCCTTGTGCTGTTGGGCCCACACCAGAAGTGTGTTCATGTGAGACATCTCTACTTTCAAAAGAATCAATTCCATAAAAGTGTTCGCAAAAGGAGTGCAAGTTTCCCAAGGAACTCTCAAACCTTCCGCCTTCTCTGTGTGGTGGAACTCCCACCACTACAAAAAAAACAAGGTTTAGCGACATTGATATTTGGGGCATTTTTGGCTAAAAAAATGCCCCTAATGACTTAGCAACGCTTTATTAGGGGCACTTAGAGAATGTCGGTTTTCATGGCGACTAGAATATAAATTCGAGACGCTTTTTATTGATAAATGCCTCTAAAGGAGGGCGTTTCAAACAAAACGCCTACTTTTAAAAAAGGGGGCGCTTTACATGGAAAGCGCCCCTTTTTTTAAAAGGGGGCGCTTTGCACGCAAGCGCCCCATTTTGAAAAGGGGGCGCTTTCCACGCAAGCGCCTCCATTTTTAAAAGGGGGCGCTTTCCACGCAAGCGCCCCCATTTTTAAAAGGGGGCGCTTTGCACGCAAGCACCCCCTTTTTAAAAAGGGTGCGTTTCCATACAAGCGCCCCCTTTTTTAAAATGGAGCGTTTCCATGCAAGCGTCCCCTTTTTAAAAAGGGGGCACTTTCAAGTATAGCATCTCTATTTCAAGTAAAGCGTCCCAATAATTAATATATGGGAAAAATATTTCCCCCCTACAATCCGTATATATTTTCTCAAAATCCATAAAATTCAAATTATACAATTTTCTCTATTCATCAATATCGATCATACAATCTTATTAATCTCTCATAATACATTTCGAAATCTATTTATATAATCTCATCATATCTCATAAGACATACTAGATCTAAAATGATATCATAAACACAAAATGTACCACATTATAAAGATTTAACCAATGAGACTCATACATATAAAATAAAATATCCAAAACGATATCATAATCACAAAGTGTACCATCTCTTAAAGAGTTAACAAAAATTATACCATACATATAAAAGAAAGTTTCCAAAACGATATCATAAACACAAAATCTACTAACTCTTAAAGAGTTAACAAAAATTGTACCATACATATGAAATAAAATAAAAACAACCGGTTCGCTTGGACAAGTATGCGTACGTCACTTAGCGATTACCTGCAAATGATGAAACCAAAAAAAAAAAAATTATATTAAATGACAAACCTACCTACAAAGATTATATAGCAAGTAACAAAAATGAAGATATACACATACTTTGTGATGATCCACGATGATCACCATTATCTGCAAGCTCATCTTCATTTGGTAATTCATTATCACCTATATATAAATAGATGCAATTGTATATTACGCAATCATATATATATTCTTAAGTCAACTACAATATAGAAGTAACATTTTTATAGATAGTGAAAATGTAAATATAACTAATATAATGTAATTAAGTTAATTAGTTACCTGGTTGACTAGCAACTGATGATCTTGCTCTCACACCATCGGGACACTCGTTGTCATGTTGCGTACACATGTTTACGTTGCTCGTTCCTTGGCTTGCAAAAAAAGATACCATCGATTTACGCATGTCATTATAACAATTTGTTAACACAACAATATGTTGGTCTTGTTGATTTATACGAGCAAGTAGTGCAGGGACTTGTGCAGCTGAGGTCGATGATCTATTTGCATGTGTGCTGCCTTTGACTGGTAGATGCCCAGGTCCCATTCCTCGTACACGACCAGTATTTTCTACCGTCCCCATGACCTTGGCATAAGCATCATCAGGTGCCCAATTTATTGATCCCTTAATCAAGCTTGAGCTTGCTGCAGTGTCCTGTGAACTCAAGGCTCTCATCTTCTTCTATATATAGAATATGTAAAAATGTTATGCACCAACTAATTGACTCATACAGACTTATCATATTACAGTGTTTTTGAACTAAATGCATTCACGCATACACAAATTAAATCTAAAAGTTAAACACATACAACTTTGTCTGCAATGTCATCATTGAGAAAGCTGCCATCCTTTTTCGTGTGGGTTACGTCAAAAACAGCCGCCCTTGTAGATGTTTTCCCTTTTTTTCTCTTACCAAAATTTAAAAAAAAAAACGTAACATTTAGTCCATGAACAAATATATATACTAATACAATTAATTAATTGAAAATATGTTGAAAATAACGTACAATATCATGTGCAATACAAGCAAAGCTTTTCGAGCCAGCCGAGTGTGGCATATAATACATGTCTCGTATTTCTTTATTCTTTTTAGCCATATCCTACACAATTTACATTATGAATACATTAGTCTTCATACGATTACATCAATACAGTAATTAAGTTACTCAAAGATGACATGCCTTATTCTTTTGAGTCATCCATATATCGATGGCGCTTTCCAATTCCGCTGGGTTGACTTGTCCAAAGTGCTGCGTCGACTGTAGAATGCTTTCCTTCGTATCATCCTCTTTGATTAAAAGAGATTTCTTTATCACATGTTTGTAATTTCTCAATTTTTTTCCAAAGTCCATGAATGCGCACCGTTTAATATCATCTATTGGTAGATGTGCCGGGATATAGAATCTCATCAAAAAAAAAAAAAAAAGGGACACAACAAGTATAAACATGCACAAAATAAATTAAAAACACCAAAATAACAATGATTTACATCAAACACATACCATCAACATGTTCCAGATTTCTTCCTTTCTATCATTTGGAACCTGCCTCCAAGTAGGTTTATCTATGCCCACAATACCACTGTTACGAACATAATATCCAGCGCACCTACGTAATTTCTGACCACTAAAACCCACGGGCTGACCTATACCATCAAACTCAACGACAATCCTCTCTCCCTTTGGGATACTCCACATATTTTGCGGACCACTTATAATGCGTACATTAAATTTTCCTTCTTTATCTATATTTAAGTTGAACACATGCATCATATATAAGGTTATATGTAATGATTATTGCATAGGAACGACATCATTAAAGGATTTTATAACATAAATAAATACAAAACATATACATACCTATTGTTTGGACCTCATTACGGGCTAACACAAGATCATCTGGCTCTTGTGTCTCATCTGTCTCATGACCTTGCCCATTTGGATCTTGTGTGGCATTGCACTCATGATCCCATCCATGTGTGGAGTGAGGCCTATTGTCATCATCACCATCGAACGGATTGAATTCTGAATTAATTAACCTCTCCATGTTAGTCTGTAAATGTTGATCATTAGCCAATTCACCATCATCATGAACTTGATCCTGAGGTAGTGTAGGTCTATAAAGTCCCCCTTGCATGTCTTGTGTTTCATCATCGTCGTACGAAGCCGATTGTTGTGACGACGGTATTCTCGCCGAAACCTCTCGTACTGGTAACTTCGACCATGCTCTTTTCCTTGGCATGTTTTTCACCTACAAGATAAACAAGGAATGTGAGATAACATTCAAATATATGAACATAAATATATATACAAGTATTGTAATTATAAACATTAATTATAATAATTATTTTTAAGAAACTCATACCCATGTCATTTGGAGGTAGGCCGTTTGGAAGTATGACATTTGGAGGTACGTCGTTTGGAGGTACGTCGTTTGGAGGGTATGGGAATGTCGATTGGAGGTATGTCATTTCTACAACATTCAACAACATCGTTTGGATCATGACTAATGTTCATGTTAAACGGCTCACTCTCATGGTAGTTGTCACATGAATCATCATTGCCTTCACCCTCACCAATGTCATACACGTTTCGAGGTTTAGTCCTAACAACACAAGACCAATCTGGGTGCCTTTCATCGAAGACATAAAATACCTGTGACACTTGTGAAGATAACACATACGGCTCATCAGTAATTTGTTCTCCCGTGTGTATCAGGTTTTTAAAATTCACAAGCGTGAACCCATACTGGTCCTCCTTGTAGCCCTTATCCCTTCTTATGTCCGCCCAATCACACTTGAACAACACATATCTAGTGGTGTCATAGTACTCTACCTCGATTATTCTAGTCAACTTTCCATAATATGTGTCGCCATCTACGGTTGGTACGCACACGCCACTGTTTTGAGTCTTTTTACCTTCATCGTGTGCCAAAGTGCGAAACAATGAACCATTTACTACATAGCGTTTATATTCTAGGGCATTCTTAATAGGCCCTTTAGAATGGCATACAAGCTTCACCCCCAGTTCATTGCGGCATTTTGAGTCCATTTGATTAACCTGCGATTTAGTATTAATAATAAAAATATTTAATGTCATTCAAACTTGTAAGTTAAGTCATTATTTGGAATACATGACTCGCATCTTACGTAGTCACGATACCAATCGCAGAATTGCTCCTTATGTTGTGTGTCCAATTCCATGGCTGTCATTCGCCTCCTATTGCTTCCTTGCCGAAGCATATCCAAGTGTCTCCTATATGCCCATATATATATATTGAAAATAAATGTTTTATGATTCACCAATAACGGTAAGAAAAGTAACATGTGTTTATAATACAACTCACCTCCGCAATTGCAAAAACTCGTCTGAGTTAAACAGAATATATCGATGGACCTGTGCCAAGGTGCGATTGTCAAGGTTGACTCGTGTTACCGCCCCTTTAGCTTCATCAGGGTTTCTTTGAGGCCTATTGTGTACTGTTGATGCATTATCTAAATACATTGAAAGAAATGACACCAGTTCTCTCGCTACGTAACCTTCTGCAATAGACCCTTCAGGTGCAGATTTGTTGCGCACGTCATTTTTCAAGCCTCCAATACTCCTGCATACGTATATTTAATCACCTTGCTCATAGAAGCCATTCATTATACATATATAGAAAAATATGTAATATTATGTTTGAATACCTCTCAATCGGATACATCCACCGAGTTGCTACCGGTCCACCAAGTCGGCATTCTCGAACTAAATGCACAACAACATGAACCATGCTGGTAAAAAATCCTGGTGGAAATATTTGTTCTAACTTGCACAAAATTATGATGATATCACTTTCAAGTTTATCTAGATCTGATTCTGACAATGTTTTCGAACATATGCCTCGAAAAAATAGCGACAACTCTATCAGTGGTATGACAACCTTGTCCGGCAATGATCCGCGCAATGCAATAGGCATAATTTGTTGCATAAGTATGTGGTTGTCATGACTCTTCAAACCCACTATTGTACGTTCCTTAAGTTTTACACATCGGGAGATGTTTGATGCGTATCCATCTGGCACTCGTACATCTCTAATCACTTTCAAGAAATTAGTTTTTTCCACATTGGACATTGTGTGACAAGCTGCAGGCAAATATATTTTCCCATTATTGCCGGTGAATGGATGAAGTTTTTTTCTCAACCCCATTTTTTTCAGATCCTTACGGGCTTCATGGTTGTCCTTTGTCTTTCCTGTAATGTCAAGGAGTGTGCCAAGTATATTGTCCATAACATTTTTTTCTATGTGCATCACATCAAGGTTGTGTCGTAACAAATTATCTTTCCAATATGGCAAAGTGAAGAAAATACTTTTCTTCTTCCACCCAACATCAACATTTGTACCAACTACATCTTTCGTGATCTTTTGTCTTTTTTCTGTACGCGCGCCATTTTCCCCACATTCAAATAATACGTCTAATTTTCTTAGGATGTCCTCGCCATTTGGCACAACAGGCACACCATCCAATTCTTGTGTACCATCAAAAGCTCTTTTCTTCATTCTCCACTTATGATCCATAGGCAAATATCGCCTATGCCCCATATAACAACATTTTCTCCCATATTTTAACCATTTAGAATATGTTGATTCCATACAAATTGGACACGCTTTTTTTCCCTTTGTACTATATCCTGACAAATCTGCATAGGCCGGAAAGTCATTTATTGTCCACATCAATGCCGATCGCAACACAAAGGACTTCTTCATCGATACATCAAATGTATTTATTCCTACATTCCATAACTCTTGTAGTTCTGATATCAAGGGTTGTAAGTATACATCTATTGCCATTCCAGGTGAACTTGGGCCTGGAATAATCAAGGATAAAATGAAATTTGGTTGTTTCATGCACAACCAAGGAGGCAAGTTGTACGGAATCACCATGACAGGCCAAGTGCTGTGGATTGAGCTCATGTTACCAAATGGATTAAATCCATCTGATGTTAGCCCAAGCCTTACATTGCGTGGATCTGATGCAAAATCAGGGTGTTTCTCATCGAATGACTTCCATGCTTTACCATCCGCCGGATGCCTCAACACTCCATCTTTTGTGCGCCCATCAGCGTGCCATCTCATATTTATAGCGGTATGCTGCGACATAAACAACCTTTGCAAGCGTGGTATTAGTGGAAACCATCGCAACACCTTAATGGGACGTCTTTTAGATGGTCGGGACTGCCCATCTCCAATATCGTCCTTCCACTTTGATAATCCGCATTTTGTACAAAAATCTAAATGCTCAGTATCCTTCCAGAATAACATACAGTTATTTCGACAAGCCATAATCTTCTCATATCCAAGCCCTAAGTCCCTCAAAGATTTTTTAGCCTCATATGTATTTTTTGGTAAGGTTTCACCATCCGTCGGGAGCAATTGATTGATGAACTCAAGCAATGACGTGAATATAGTGTTACTCATTCCACCCATACACTTTAAATTGTATAGATGTATAATAGCACCTAGCTTGCTATGTTTGGTTTTATCATGTAGTGGCTTTTCTGATTCCATACGCAATTTGTAGTATTTTCTTGCAGTCTCATCATCTACTGCGTCTTGCACTGACTCTACAACATCAGGTTGCGCTCCAACATCGTCTGCTCCTGACTTGTGCATTCCAAAAACATCACAAAGCATGGCATTCATAGTTCTCGACTCGTCAAATACTGGGGCCGAGGAATTTCCTTCAACTATTGGCTCTCTTTGACCAACAAGATCACACATCCTTTCTCCATGAAACACCCATTCGGTGTAACCAGGCATAATACCAGTTCCACTTGTTAAATGTGTGTAAACCAACTCGGGATTAAGACTCTTGTTGAATTTACACTTCTTACATGGGCAGATTATGCACTCTTTATTTGTGGACTTACTAATTGCAAATTCCACAAATGCCTTGGCTCCGTTCATATACTCTTCTGAACCCCTAAACTTTGACATCCAACTCTTGTCCATTGGTTGACTATATTATAAAAGGTCTATAAGTTACAATGAGTAATACTTAAGTTTGACATGCCAAGTCGTGATACATATATAATAGCATTATGAAACAAATTAATTATAATCCCACGAAAAACATAAATAGATTAATAAATAAATAAACCACAAATAAAGGAATCAGCCACTATTTCATCCGGATCAAGTAAATATCCTTTTTTTGTAACCTCTTTTCTCCTATACAATTAAAAAAAAAAAATTACAGTAAAGGTCTATCATAGCATTGGAATTAAATATAATTCATTTCAAAAAAATATATATAATTGTATATATATAACTGTTCTCATAATATTAAATAGTCCCACCAGAGGTCCATGTCATATATAATAAAAATGTGACGTAATAAAACAAATTAAAATCCCAGTAAAATAAATAGATGATAATCAATGAACTGAAAATGAAAATTAGGTCAGGGTCAACCATACTGATCGACATAATTGTAGTTTAAAATCAAATTCTAGATTTTCAAATATAGAAAATTAGGTCAGGGTCAACCATAGATTTTCAACCATACTGAGCCACAGCAGCTTCCTACTTCAAAAAGAGGAAGAGAGAAAACAAAAAACAATGGGAAACAAAATTTACCTGAAGAATCTGCCCTTACAGAGTATTAACCGCCGGTACAACTCACTCCAAGAAGCAATAAAACCTAAGATGAGAAATAACAACCAGAGAGAGAGATTTCTGTGTGAGATCAATAGATTTTTGTGAGAGAGAGAGAGAGAGAGAGAGATTGAGAGATGGGAAATACCTGGGCGCGCAGGGGAGAGAGAGAGAGAGAGGGGACACTGGCCGGGGGAGATGGTGGGTGGGGACTGGCGGGCAGAAGTGGGCGATGGAGAGAGAAAGATATGTAATCGCGGGTGGGGACTGGCGGGCAGAAGTGGGCGATGGAGAGAGAAAGATAGGTAATCACGCGGTGAGGGTACTGGGCGAGGGAGAGAGAGAGAGAGAGATATATATATATATAGGTACGTAATTCATCCAAAAAAAAAAAGAAAATAAAAAAAGAGAGATATATAGGTAATCGTGGATGGACAGATGGTACCGGCGGGAGAAAGTGAAAAATATTCAAATATATATGGGCACTAGGCGCGAGATCAAAATAATAAAAAGATAGATATATAAGTAATCAGGGTCCTTCAGGGATGGAGAGATGGTACCGGCGGGAGAAAGGGAAAACATTCAAATGGGCACTTGGCGCGGGAGCAAAAATAATTTTGGGACGCTTTTCAGTCCAGCGCCCTTATTTAAGGGCTCTTGATTGTTAAGCGTCCCTAATTAATTTAATTAATTTAAATTAATTAATTTAATTGATATCTTATTTAAGGGCGCTTGACTGTTTGACGTTCCTAATTAAGGGCGCTTAACTGTTAGACGCCCTTAATTAAGGACGCTTGACAAGCAGGCGTCCGAAATTAAAGGCGTTTGGATAGAAAGTGTCTTTAATTAATTTAATTGTGATCTTATTTAAGGGCGCTTCACTATTAGGCGCCCCTAATTAAAGGCGTTTGACTAGTAGGCGCCCCGAATTAAAGGCGTTTGGATATAAAGTGTCCTTAATTAATTTAATTGAGGTTTTATTTAAGGGCGTTTAACTATTAGGCGCCCCTAATCAAGGGCACCTAACTAGCAGGCGCCCCGAATTAAATGCGTATGGATAAAAAGTGTTCTTAATTAATTTAATTTGGGTCTTATTTAAGGGCGTTTGACTGTTATACGCCCCTAATTAAGGGGGCATAACTACCAGGTGCCCCGAATTAAAGGCGTCTGGGTAGAAAGTGCCCTTAATTAATTTAATTGGGCGCTTTCTTTAAGGACGCTTGACTATTAGGCGCCCCTAATTAAAGGCACCTGACTAGCAGGCGTCCCGAATTAAAGGCACCTCAATTGAAAGTGTCCTTAATTAATTAAATAGGGGTGTTTACAAATTAAAACGTCCCCTTATAGGGACATTTTATTAAAGCGCCCACATTACAAGTGTCACTAAACCTTGTTTTTCTTGTAGTGCACTAACTTGTGGTGAAGGAATATTTGTCCTTCCAGCCACAGTTACTAGAATATTTCTCATCCATCTGGATGAATCTCCCACGCCGAGATTGAAAGTTGTATAAACCCTTAGTTTTTGGATTCTTTTGAACTCAGTATATCCAAAGGAACTCTCGGTAGGTGACAAAGTTGCCCTTCCCAAGAACCATCGACCACAGCACCGTGCATGCTAAGAATACCCTCCAAGAGTTGGGGATGATCTGGTGAGGAGCCAAGTTCAGATGGCCCAAGAGTTCACAAACAACTTGCGGAAAGGGTAGCTTGAGGCCTGCACAAAGCATAGTTTCGTACAGACAAACCTCGTGGGCATCTGACCACACAATAGCGCCAAGCCTCTCATCATCAAATCGAAGCTTCACTGTCTTTGGAGTGAAACATTCCTCTCGGATCCTCTTTTTCTTACCCTCCATCTTCAGAGGCTCAGTGGTTCGGAGTTGGGGGGCTACAAGTTTTTGAGGCTGTTCAACTATCCTCAAAGGTCCACCAGTACGGAGCTAGAATTTCTTTGGTTTTAAGGGCTCCACCATTTTGCCCTTACCCTTATCAACTACCTTCTTTTTGCCCTTATCAACTATGGGCTTTCAGGGGGTAGCACCCCGAGTGTTTGCTGCTGGTGGCCTAGAAGGGTCGGCACCAGGAGTCGGTCTTTTGTTGGCTAAGCCAAGACCTGTCTCAGCTAGAGGTGGGTATTGAGCTTCAATAACTGCCTCGAACAACTTTGAATAGCCCATCAAGTCCTTGTGCTGTTGGGCCCACACCAGAAGTGTGTTCATGTGAGACATCTCTACTTTCAAAAGAATCAGTTCCATAAAAGTGTTCGCAAAAGGAGTGCAAGTTTCCCAAGGAACTCTCGAACCTTCCGCCTTCTCTGTGTGGTGGAACTCCCACTAACTTGTGGTGAAGGAATATTTGTCCTTCCAGCCACAGTTACTAGAATATTTCTCATCCATCTGGATGAATCTCCCACACCGAGATTGAAAGTTGTATAAACCCTTAGTTTTTGGATTCTTCTGAACTCAGTATATCCAAAGGAACTCTCGGTAGGTGACAAAGTTGCCCTTCCCAAGAACCATCGACCACAGCACCGTGCATGCTAAGAATACCCTCCAAGAGTTGGGGATGATCTGGTGAGGAGCCAAGTTCAGATGGCCCAAGAGTTCACAAACAACTTGCGGAAAGGGTAGCTTGAGGCCTGCACAAAACATAGTTTCGTACAAACAAACCTCGTGGGCATCTGACCATACAATAGCGCCAAGCCTCTCATCATCAAATCGAAGCTTCACTGTCTTTGGAGTGAAACATTCCTCTCGGATCCTCTTTTCATCAGCCTTGGTTAACTCAAACCTCCACAGATATGGGTAAGAATTACCCAAACCATTCGAACCAGAATCTTCACCTCCAGACATTTTAGAGACAAAGGAGCCAAGAAAACAAGTTGAAGAAAGAAACTTAGAAAACAAAAGTTGATGAGTGCCAAATGTTGTACGTTTGACCCCCCTTAACTTATCTTTGTTAATCTCTTAGCTTAGTTGTTTTCTAACATTTTTGTTATTTTTAGTGTGTTTGTTTTCCTTGGCATGAAAATGTGGTTTAAAGGGAGGAATTGAGCAAGGAAGATGTGGTCCCGGTAAGTGAGCTCGATCGCACAAGAACTGCGATCGAGCGCACCTGAAATCAAGCAAATAGAGACAAGATCAAGCGTGTCTACGCTCGAGCCTAGAAGCCACGATCAAGCACACCCCACGTCAAACCGAGTTTTCCGCGTTGCCCTGGCCCATCGCTTCATTGCTGCGCCGTGGGAGTTCTAAGCAATTGAAAGAGCTCGAGCGCACATAGGCGCACGCTCAAGCATAATTACTGTGATCGAGGGCACCCACTGACCTAGCAGCACATTATTTTTGTCCATAAATAGCACCTCTGTGTTATTTTGTAAACCTACGTTTTAGAGGCGCCATTGAGGCCAGAAACCTCTCTGTTTTTCATTGTGTAGCCTTTCCATCGTCATTTATTTAATTATGCTTTCATGTGTTCTTCGATTGTCTCTTATTTACATGAGAGGCTAAATCTTCAACTAAGGTTGAAGATGAAGCCTCACCATGGATTAGTTTATAATTAGTTTATAAACTAGTTTATCCATTTATATTTTATCAATCATTTAGTGTAATGCACTTTCGTTTTAATTCAATCTGTGATAAGACTGTGATTGATTATGCCGTAGTTGTATATTCATTGTGTTTTGTCCGATTGATATATTTGATCTTTTGATTTACTTTGAATATCTTTTGTCTTTTGTGTTTAGCATGGATATATTTGATCTTTTGAACTAAATTGGATATGTATTGTCTTTTGTCAAGTGAATGGATTTGGGATGAGATATGTAATGTGGCGTTTAATGAGATTCGGGATCGGATGGATAGGCAAGACGCTGTTATTGCGACTTGGCGTGGGGGGCATCCCCAGAGAGCCCCTAATACTAGAAGGCAAGAAAGGCGTGCACACGTGGATGATTTTGATGACGACCACGATGATGAGTTCGAAGATGAAGATGATCAAGCTTTGAACGGTAAGGGCAGGTTCGTGCCTAGGAAACATCAAAATGAAGATACCGTCTTTCCAAGGGAAAAACGATCATGAAGCGTACTTGGAGTGGGACAAGAAGGTGGAGTTGTTTTTTGAATGCCACAACTACTCCGAGGAGAAAAAGGTAAAACTCGCTGTCATTGAGTTTACTAACTATGCTATAATTTGGTGGGATCAACTTGTGGTGAATAGAAGGAGAAACCATGAAAGGCGTATTGAGACTTGGGAAGAAATGAAGGCCATCATAAGGAGGCGGTTTGTCCCTACTCACTATTATATAGTGAACTGTATCAGAAATTGCAAAGTCTTACTCAAGGCTATAAGAGCGTGGATGACTACTACAAGGAGATGGAGATCGCTACGATTTAGGCTAATGTAGAGGAGGATAGAGAAGCTACCATGGCGAGGTTTTTGAATGGGCTGAATCAGGACATTGCCAACGTGGTGGAGTTGCAACACTACGTGGAGTTGGAGGATATAGTGCACATGGCAATGAAGGTGGCACGGCAGCTTAAAAGGAAAGGAACTCGGCCATTTCAAAATCCGGGCTCCTCAACTCCGTGGAGGTGGAATGGGAGAAAAGACGAATGGGCTGCTTTTAAGTCCGAAACCGAACCACCAAAAAGGAGGGATGAAAATCCCCAGTGTCAACAAAGGTAAAACCGAATCCCAAACACGCAATCGTGATATTAAGTGTTTTCGTTGTTTGGGAGTAGGTCACATTGTGACGCCCCGCCCGATGAAAATGTCAATTAACTCGTAATTGACCCCACGGCGCGCCATCCCAGCCATGTCCCTCCAAGACACGACCTCCGGGAAAACACATTTCTCGTCATAACGAGAAAACTGCAACAGACGACTTTACCAAAGACTACAGGATCAAGAGATAATAAATGAAACATCACACAGCGATACAAATGATAAGTACTACATCCATAATGTTATAAAAGAGTCACCAAATGTATCAGTCATCAGTCCGTCAAATAGATACATTCCCAAAATAAGATACTACAACATTATTCACAAAAGATCAACAAATCAAAGCCTAGACTTAAGCTTTATCAAGGCTAATGAGATTAGAATCTCTATCATGTTTGCACGGGCATATCCTCCATCCTCCCACATCGTCCTAAGCCAGACCGGATCCATATCCTCAAAAACCACCCGAATCAGATCTTGAGCAATCACCCAAGTAGGCTCCGACGGCATCCTCATCTAAAGCAGCTAAACCGCGTAATTATTCATAATGATGGGAAAAGACATAAATAAGGGGGGTAAGTCCAAGACTTAGTGATTTTTAACACAGATAATATACATGCCAGTTTTAGTAATGAGCTCAGGTGTTTAATAAACAAAAGCAGTTCAATCATGACAGTTTAATTATGTGTGATATATATAGAGTAATGATATATGCATATGATGTAAACAATAGTCATAGTTCAACAGTATGGTCTACCTGAGATATTACCCCTTCTCAGCAGGGTTGACGCTGTCCCGAGGGACCTATAATACAATGCCAGTGCCCCAGCCATTGCACAACATATCGTACATAACATTAGTGGCACAATCGGGTCCGACCCAGAGTGGCCCACACCAGCTAATGACGTCTGTCCTGTAGTGACCGAACCATTGGGAATGTGATGCGAACCTCAATGATATGCCGTTGAGACCCAACAACAATATTGGAATATAGACCCAAGAAAGCTAAAATTCAGATTTGATAGCAAACCTTGACCCAATGTTTATAATTGAAACGCGAACCAAAGGTATAAAGAAGTAAAACCCTGACCCAATGATTATGAAAGAATCATGAACCGAAGGTATAAAGTTTGAACGCCACAAGGAAGAATCCTTGATAAGTTCAGCAGTTCTTTGAAGAACCAATAGAGGAAGCAAACCTCACCTTTTTAAATATTTTATTTCATGTCCTTCATTACAATGAGTCCATGCTATTTATAATGCATGGTTGAGAATGGAATACAAATTACTAAAGGAAAATAATAAAAGACTAAATAAAAGAATCCTAAAATTAAGGCTGATTTTGTCTTAAACTAGCAGCTCCTCCAAGAAAGAAATCACCTAAGGAATGTCTTCAATAGATATATCAATCAGCCAATTAATTTGATATGGAATTGGAAAGATCTGAAATAGGGATGTCAATCAATTAGTCAATTCTTCTAATCAGCCATTAATCCACGCCATTGCTAAGGAAATTATACTCAATTAAGCAAGATCAGCCCCATCAATAGCTTGGATTAAATTTATTACTCCTTCATCTTCCTTTGGGCCCAAGTTTGAATGCTCCGTTTTAGAACCAGCCCAAATCTCTTGAATCAGCCCACTAATTGCTTCTTTGATCATCTTGGATCTTGCTCTAGTAATAGGCCCAACTGGAACATGCAATGGATCCTTTAATGATGCCTGTTGATTCCCATCAGAATGGTTGCATCAAGGTCACGAAACCAATAGATCCACAGCCCTTACATAATGCACACGTTTGACCATAAAGCTAACATGTATAGTAAGCCCATGGCCATTACTACCGCACGTATGGGTGTACCATGTCATACGATGCAATTATCTTGACTGTATTTTACATGCATGTCATTTTACAAGTCCCACATAGTTAACATGTTCAGCACAACGTTTTTTCTCAAAAGACAGAGTTCATGTGCAATTCGTACAAAACGTGATAGTTGTAAAATATGCATGTTTGCTTAGTACAAAAAATAGATGTGCAGTGCATGGAAAATAACAGTGCGCGTTATGTAAGTTAAAACTCACCTGGATTGATACGCGTCTCTGAAAACTCCAAAAGATCCAGGTTCTCCAAATCTGTGGAAAACCTTCTATTAGTCCTAATTTTACTAAACGACTCTAAATTAAGAAAAACAGGAGTTACGGGACGGTTGGTGAAAATAGGGTTTTCGATGTATGGGTCCTCAGGGAGAACCTCATTTTCTCTTCCACTGTCCACCTTTTCTCCAACTCCTAGGGCTACTAGGAACAACCTAAAGCCTTATAGTCCAGTTAATAGCCTCCATGCAACGTAACAACGCTAAGCTAATGAAAACGCTAACCCAAACTGGTCTTAAAGCACAACTAAGCTATCAACTACAACTGAACATAAAACGAGCAGCATAACGACATAATTAAAAGCTAAGGATCGAACGTTACCTCCATGAAACAAAACCGCAAGAGTTTCGAAACTCGCAAATGCCGCACACACACATGCTCACCAAACACTAACAAACACTCTGGAAACACTTTGGCAGTCTGGGGGCGTTCTGAAGTTTGAAAAACACTAAAGGGTAGGGTGCTGTTTATAGGCTTAGAAAGCAGCGGACGTCCGGCCAACGGGCGTACGTCTGGTGGTTCTTGACCAGCAGTTCTATGGCTGCCTCATATGTCTGGGTATTAACTAGAGGGTATTCAAAAAGTAGCGTACGTCCGGCGGTCCCACATACGTCCGCCTGTATGGTTTGCAGAGCGTACGTCCGATGGTCCTCCCACGTACGTCCGCACTACAGATAACAGCGTATGTCTGCCAAACCAAGCGTACGTCCACCCAAAAGTTTAAATTACCCTTTTGGCGTCCTTAGTGACCCAAAGCCTAAATTAAACCCCCCAACCAAGCTACTTACGCCTAGTTAGGAATTTGGGTCACTACACACTGATGTGGTGATTTTACGACCAAAAATATCAACGATAAAATTAACAACTTGCAATAGAATGAATCCCGTAGGATAGATGATGTAGATTAGGATGACCTATCATATCTATTAGTCTTTTATTTAAATTAGATTTATTTGTTAGTATTTTACCTTATCTTATCTTTCAGTCTTTTATTTAAATTAGGTTTCTTTGTTAGTCTTTTAATTGGTTTAGTTTTCTTTCGTAGACTTCTAAATTGACTTTATTTCATTGTTGTCTTAGGACTAAGAGTCTTGGGGCTATAAATAAATGCTTAGAGCCCTGAGAATGCAGTTGTTGTTTATTTATTAATATTGATTAATGAGAATACTCAGAGTTGAGTTTATTCCTCTTTTTCCTTCAAAATGCTAAAGAGTATCTAGATTTTCAAGAAGAGTTCTTAGATCATTGGTAGTCTCAAGATCTAGAATTAGTTATCTGCTGCGTATTTGTTGTTCTTCGCTGCAGCCCACTAAGTCACGCTGCATCAGCTGGTATCAAAGCTCAGTTTTCTTTCCATGAATGGGGAGGGGCAACCGTCTAGCAGACATGAACGAGATGTACGTACACATGAAGACAACACGTAAGGAGCAACCGGCGATTCGTTTGCGGCACATGGAGGAGAAATTTGGTGGTCTAACCGTCCCAAAAAAGGGGTGTGCGCGCACCCAACACGGGGTCCCTACCAATCAATTAGCTGACACGAATGGTCCGAACGTTCGTCGTCGTCAACCAAGACCGCGTTACGCGGGGGTGGAAGACAAACTTATTGCTGAAACTCGACGACACATGGAGGAGCAATTCATGGTTTTGGGGGAACAAATCAGAGCCCTCACTACCCAATTTTCCAACATGGGTGGTCACAATGGGGATGGATCTGGAGACCCTTCTGCGGAGCGCGGAACGTACGGACGTCAGCACCATGCGCAAGCTCACGCCAATCAATGGGGAAACGGATTCAAACTCAATATTCCGAAATTCCAAGGGGATCTACAACCTGAAGAATTTTTGGATTGGGTGTTGGCTGTTGAAGAGGTTTTTGAATTCAACGGGGTACCCGATGAATGACGAGTCTCTTTGGTGGTACACACATTCCGGGGAAGAGTTGCTGCGTGGTGGCAACAACTGAAGCAAAGTAGAGTGCGGCAAGGCCAATTGAAGATCAATAGTTGGGAGAAACTATTGAAAAAGATGCGAGTTGCTTTCTTGCCCTATAAGTATACCATGGGTCGACAGTCACAAAATTGGAGACATGGGTCTATGGCTGTGACAAAGAAAAAAGAAAATTCCTACAAAAAAGAGGTATTTAGGGAAACATGGAGTGAAGAGAAGAGTCCAAGACATGCCAATTGGGCTCCTACTTGCCAACTACAAATCCATAAACCAAATCCATATTCTATGGAGGAGGAAATAGAATCTGTGGATAGAGAGTTTCAAGAATCCGAATTCATTGATGAAGAATTTGAGCATGAATGTATTAAAGTAGAAGATCCTTCACAAGGGTTTGTAGATTGGGATTCTCCACCAACCTACGATGATGATGTTAATGAGAAAGATCCAATTAAAGAACCTTTGGCATCCAACCTAGAGGAAGAATACGAAGAAGATGGGTTTTTTCCCATGTTTGGCGGCCTCTACACAGATGAAGATGACCAATTGGAAGATAAAGAGCCCACGGATGACTTCACCGATTATGAAGAAGATGACCAAGGGGAAGAAGAAGAGCCCATGGGTGACATCGCCAATTATGAAGAGGGTGATGACGGCCTTTCAGATGGGGTGCCTAATTATAATAAAGAAGAGGTTGAGTATATTGATTTCCTTGGTGTTGAAGATATTTTAAATTCTCCTAATAATGATCTTGGTGAATTTCATGCGGATGAGGAAAATTATACGTTCACAAGGGAAATAATGGTTAATCCATTCTTGAGTATTTTCATGGCACGTGGAAGGGAAAAGGAACAAGAAAAGTATGGCAAAGTTGAATATTTGCCAAGTGATGTACGAGGCTTTAATGACAAACATAGAGGTATGCCGATGATGAAGAGCATCACATTTATTATGGCGTGTTGTCTTATCTTGATCTTGAGGAAGGGCGAGTGGAATGAGTTGACTGGGCATCCGAAAGACCGTGGAAAGAACCAACCGAATTCGAAGACGAATTCTCTCAAACCTGGGGAGGATGATGTAGATTAGGATGACCTATCATATCTATTAGTCTTTTATTTAAATTAGGTTTATTTGTTAGTATTTTACTTTATCTTATCTTTCAGTCTTTTATTTAAATTAGGTTTCTTTGTTAGTCTTTTAATTGGTTTAGTTTTCTTTCGTAGACTTCTTTATTTGACTTTATTTCATTGTTATCTTAGGACTAAGAGTCTTGGGGCTATAAATAAATGCTTAGAGCCCTGAGAATGCAGTTGTTGTTTATTTATTAATATTGATTAATAAGAATACTCAGAGTTGAGTTTATTCCTCTTTTTCCTTCAAAATGCTAGAGAGTATCTAGATTTTCAAGAAGAGTTCTTAGATCATTGATAGTCTCAAGATCTAGAATTAGTTATCCGCTGCAGCCCACTAAGTCACGCTGCATCAATAGGTCTATATTGAGGGTGTCAAATCTCAAGGACTGTAGGGGTTTCACTACTAAATTCAAAAGACTAATTTAAACCTACTTAACAAAAGAGAGTTGATTGTTTGTGAATTTGAAGTGCATAAAAGTAAACGTAATATTAAGAGTAAATATATGAGAGAGAGAAGTAAGGTACCGACTTCACCACAATCCGGACAACAATGGTAACCATATTTAATTCCAGAAACTCAGAATATGCATGTTATAAAAGAACAAGAAAATACAACATCAAGGGATAAGGATAATCTATCTTCGGTTGGCACGGATCGTCCACCTACCACTAAGACGCGGCACGACCCGTCTTCCCTAGGCATAAACTATAAAATCCCTTAATATGTTTCATACAATCAATGGAATAGCATAACCCATCTTCGGTTAGCACGGATCGTCTACCTAAATTACACTAAACTAGGGTGTAGTACGACCCGTCTTCCCTAGGCATGGCCTATCTTAATCCTATTAATCATATGTCTATTAAAACCCATTGCATAACCATCAATCTTATAATCACAGAAAATAAGGTTAATTTGAGTTCAATATAGGCAAAATAATTTCTAAGACAAGAATAGAATTTCGCAAATATTGGCTTTGAACTGAATAACAATTGCATTGAATATTAAGAACAGAAATCTAAAGTTGCAATCCTCACAGTTATGCAATCAACATACATAAATTGAATTAAATAAAATCAAATACAATCACCATTGTGTTTGGAATGGGAGATGTGATCCACCAAATTCGTGGAGGCCCATTGAGCATGATCCACGTGGGCAACAAAGAATCGTCACCTTGATTCAAGTTCTAGAAGGATCCGGTCAAGGCTAAGAATTGGCAAGAAATATTTTGGGTCTATTCTAGAAGGATCGGATTGCATGGTTACTCTAGGCGTCCAACTCTTCTTTCCTATTTTAGCTTCTTTCCTATGCTGCATCATTGGTAATGACGCAGAAGGAAAAATAAATAAATTGGAATTTTAATTATATTTGGTTCTTATTAGTTAATTAGGTTATTTATATTTAAATGAGGTTTATTCTCTTTGGTTCTTTGAAGAACTACTTGAACTTATCGGGATTTCCCGTGGCGTTCATCTCGACTTATCAAACGGAAACTCTACCACCGTTTGTGGCGTCTTCCTTATACCAAGGTTCTTGTTTGTCATAAACAACAGGTCGAGGTCTTCGATTCGAATCTGTCCATAGAACGATCTTGGGTTCCCTTTCGTTGTTGGGTCTCGTTATTCTCGACGGGGTTCAAAATAATTTCTCAAAATGCTCTGGTCCTGATCCTTCTTCATCTGTGCTTTGTACCTTCTTGCACAATCATAAGCATCATTCCTCAACACCTCTAATTCATTGAGTTGGAGCTTCCTTTGTGAGCCAGCCTTCAAAAGATTGAAGTTTAGCTGCTTGATGGCCCAGTATGCTCGATGCTCCAACTCCACCGGAAGATGACATGCATTTCCGTACACAAGCCGATAGGGTAACATCCCAATTGGCGTCTTGAAGGATGTCCTATATGTCCATAGTGCATCATTTAATCGCAGAGACCAATCTTTTCTATTGGGGTTCACAGTCTTTTCCAAAATATGTTCGATCTCCTGATGCGAACCTCAATCGATACGCCGTTGAGACCCAACGAACAATATTGGAATATAGACCCAAGAAAGCTAAAATTCAGATTTAATAGCAAACCTCGACCCAACGTTTACAATTGAAACGCGATCCAAAGGTATAAAGAAGTAAAACCCCGACCAAATGATTATGAAGGAATCATGAACCGAAGGTATAAAGTTTGAACGCCACAAGGAAGAATCCTTGATAAGTTCAGCAGTTCTTTGAAGAACCAATAGAGGAAGCAAACCTCACCTTTTTAAATATTTCATTTCATGTCCTTCATTACAATGAGTCCATGCAATTCATAATGCTTGGTTGAAATAGGAATACAAATTAGTAAAGGAAAATAATAAAAGACTAAATAAAATAATCGTAAAATTAAGGTTGATTTCGTCTTAAATTAGCAGCTCTTCCAAGAAAAGAAATCACCTATGGAATGTCTTGAATAGATATATCAATCAACCAATTAATTGGTATGGAATTGGAAAGTTTTGAAATAGGGATGTCAATCAGTCATTCAATCCTTCTAATCAGCCATTAATCCATGCCATTGTTAAGGAAATTATACTCAATTAAGCAAGATTAGCCCTATCAATAGATTGGATTAAATTGATTACTCATTCATCTTCCTTTGAGCCCAAGTTTGAATGCTCCGTTTTATAACCAACCTAAATCTCTTGAATAAACCCACTAAGTACTTCTTTGATCATCTTGGATCTTCCTCTAGTAATAGGCCCAACTGGAACATGCAATGGATCCTTTAATGATACTTGTTGATTCTCATCATTCCCCCTCTCTTCAAAAGGATTCGACCTCGAATCATCACCTACATCAAAAGGAGAAAGATCAGAAACATTAAATGTAGCACTAATGTTATACTCACCTGGAAGATCCAACTTGTATGCGTTATTATTGATCCTCGCAAGGGCTTGAAATGGACCATCCCCTCTAGGATGTAGT
>VIBQ01000091.1:97416-107416 GCA_006937295.1 Carpinus fangiana | reverse complement strand
AATTGAACGAAAGAATTTAAACCAAAACCAATGGTAGAAAAAATATTAAGGAAACAACGAATCCATGAAAAGAATTTAAACCAATACCAATGGCAGAAAAATATTATAAAAACAACGAATCAAAGGAAAGAATTTCAGCTAATATCGATGGCAAGAATATTATATGCAACTAATACTTGCTTGTTCACCCTTATCTCACCATTATCATTTAGCCATTGCAACTTGTACGGTGTAGGGTGCTTTACCATGGGCAATCCCAATTTCTCCACCATAATTGTGCTTGCAACATTAGTACAACTACCACCATCAATAATCAGACTACATATCTTGTCTTTAACGTAGCACCTAGTGTGAAAGATGTTCTCCCGCTGTACTTCATCAACTCCTTTTGCTTGCAAGCTATGCTCTCCTTGCCACCAATGTCAATGCATCAGGGGCTAAATACTCCTCCTCAAAAACATCCTCCAATGGCGGCATGTCGTCGGTGTCGGAGTCTTCACAATCGGTCACAATTTCACCATTGGCTTGTAACACCATGACTTGCTTGTTTGGACATTAACTTGCTATGTGGCCCTTGCCTAGACATCTAAAACATTTAATATCACGATTCCTAGAGGTAGAGTGATGCAGGGTTAGAACGAATATAATCAAGAAAACAGTAAACAGAAGGGATAAATATTCTTAAGATTATGAGACTATCACAAAATCAAAGAAATCTTCTTTAAGCAAAAGATGCTATCTAAAGCCTGAAGGAAAATAACCAAGAAACTCAACTCTGAGTATTCTTATTAAACAAACTCAATAATAATCAACTGTTTTTCCAAAGGGTCTAAGCCTGTATTTATAGGCTTAGAGGCTAAAGCATAAAAGAGGTTAACATAAACTAGGATTACACATCCTAGAAGGAAAAGTAATCTAAGATAAACTAGGATTACACATCCTAGAAGGAAAAGTAATCTAAAACAATTAAAAGACTAACAAAGAAACCTAATTTAAATAAAAGACTAAAAGATAAGATAAGACAAAGTACTAACAAATAAACCTAATTTAAATAATAGATTAATAGATAAGATAGGTCATCCTAATCTACATCATCCTCCCCAGGTTGGAGAGAATTCGTCCTCGAATTTGCATCCTCCTCTGATGAGTCCTCTATAAATGGAACAAGGTGTTTGACATTACAGACATCAGACGTCTGAATATGGTTTGGGAGCTTCCACCTGTATGCATTCGGATTGATCTTCTTGATTATCTCTATAAGACCAATCGCCATCTTGTTGTACTCTCCCACAAGAAACCTGTCTATTGTGAAGATAGCCCACACGACGTCTTCCTCTTCAAATACCACCGCTCGTCTTTTCTTGTTAGTACTCCCCTCATATTTTGTTATTGACTCTTGTAATTTCTGAATTGTCAGTTTGTGGTCCTCCTGTAGCTGGGCCATGAGGTCTTTTTGGGTCCTTGGTAAGCCCAACACAACATCTATGCGTACATCTGTCCATGGTCGCTCCGTAATATGAAGAGGCGAATATAACCCGACATTGGTAGTCAACTCTTTTGGTACTTGACATATATGGCAATTCTTCACAAATTTGTCCACTTCTCTCTGCATGCTCAGCCAATAGAACTGTTCAGTTACCAGCTGTAGTGTCTTATCCCACTCTCTGTGACCTTTGTTATGGCATTCTTTGATAAATTTCAGCTGTAGATTACCTTTAGGAATGTGCAATTGAGTGCCTTTGAATAGGAGCCCATTATGCCATTTGAAGCCTTGTCGCGCTCTTGTGGACACGTCATACATAATAGGGCCAAAGTCTAGTTTGGGACTCACGTGATAGTGAGGTCGGCTGGACAGGCTAGGCCTAAGCACCAAATCAATTTGGTGTTGAATGTTATGAAGTGGCGGTAGCTCCTCTGGTCGGTCTGTTGGGACCACATCAACGAATTCCTCTAAAGAACCCGTAGCTGTCTCTGGTACAATCTTCGTTGGGTTGCATTCTTTGTCATAGAGTGGGGACACTTGATCAGTGTCAGGCACCTCTCTTATGAATTCTCGCTTGGTTAGGAGTGTGTGGCCCACCTCTTTTGGAGGTTTGTATGTTTCTCCCGGGTTAGGTAGGAGAGTAATCTTCACATTGTCCACCAAGAGGCTGTAAGTATTTTTCCGTCCATCGTGGTGAACGTTCCGATCATATTGCCACGGTCTCCCCAACAATAGGTGGCAGGCATCCATGGCCACCACGTCACACCAAGTTTTATCTTTGTATTTAGTGCCAATTGAAAAATTTACAAGGCAACGTTTTGAGACTATTACCTCGTTTCCCTTCTTAAGCCACTCCAGGCGATATGGTGTAGGGTGTTTCTCTGTGTCTAGGGCTAGCTTCTGAACTACTTTTTCCACCACCACGTTCTCGCAGCATCCTCTGTCAATGATTAGTTTGCATACTTTACCTCCAATAGTGCATGTGGAGTGAAAAAGGTTGTGCCGCTGGTCGTCATCTCCTTCCGTCTTTCGGGGTGTAAGACATATCCTCCTCACCATTAAGCTAGGCCCACTATCTCCAGTAATGAGTTCTTCTTCCACGTCCCCGTAGTCGTCGAAGGTTTGTTGCTCTTCTTCATCGCCTTGCTCATCGAAGGCGTTTCCCGAGTCAATGAGTAGACCCTTTCCATATTTATCTCCCTTGCCATCTGCAATTCTGTGGCCCGGTTCACCACACTTAAAGCATTTAGGCCCATTCGTCATTGCGCTCCGGTTGGGTGGGCCGGTTGTAATTGGAGCCCTGTTTGGGATTGTTGATTGCGTGGTGTTTCGAGGTGTGAACAGCTCGTTGTAGCGAGTCGTGCAGCCCCCTGTGATACGCCCAAAGAAGTCTGTGGGTCCTCTGGTTGCTGTTTTCTCCAATAGAGGGGCTCTTTGATGAGCCGCAGATACGTTAACGGGATCAAAAAGATTTAATGAATCTTGCAAGTTTTGTCGCAGCCCCCCGATGTATCGGGATACTAATTGATCATCCGTCTCGGCTAACTCAACCCGTGTCAAGTATTTGTAGAACTCCTCCGTGTACTCATCCACGGTCCTCGAACCTTGTTTTAAATTCTGTAGCCGCTGGTACATGGTTCGGGTGTAGTTGTATGGCAAGAAGGCCGACCGCATGTACTTCAACAGTTTCTCCCATCTGTTGATTTTTGATTTGCCTAGCCGAGTCCCGGATTGCTTCAGTTGCAGCCACACCACGCTGCAGCTCTTCCCCGGAACTTGGTTGCGACCAAAGAAACTCGTCGATCCTCAGGTACCCCCTTGAAATCAAGAACTTCTTCAACTGCCGCTATCCAGTCCAAGGATTCCTCGGGTTGGAGACCCCCGTTAGATTTCGGAATATCGAGTTTGAAACCGGATTCCCACCGATTGGCCTGAGCTTGTACAAGAGGTTGATGTCTGTGCACTCCGCGCTCCGCAAAAGGGTTTCAGTTTTCATTCTCCACATGTGCGTCTTCCTCCTCCGATTCGTGCGGTGAGGGTATATGCCGACGTCTGTCTTGAACATTCTTGATGGACAATTGCCTTGTGAGGACTGCAATTTGTTCCCTCAAGCTGGCAAATTGTGCTTCCGAATGTGCCTGATAGGCTGCCGGTGATTCCTCTCTAACTGGTTCTTCACGATCATTACCGTCCTCCAAGTGTGCAAAGCGGTTACCCCTTCCCCTTGTGACTGGCGCCATGGAAAGAGACTGGGCTCTGATACCAACTGATGCAGGGTTAGAACGAATATAATCAAGAAAACAGTAAACAGAGGGGATAAATATTCTTAAGATTGTGAGACTATCACAAAATCAAAGAAATCTTCTTTAAGCAACTTAGTGGGCTGCAGCGAAGAACAACAAATACACAATGGATAACTAATTCTAGATCTTGAGACTATCAATGATCTAAGAACTCTTGAAAATCTAGATACTCTCTAGCATTTTGAAGGAAAAAGAGGAATAAACTCAACTCTGAGTATTCTTATTAAACAAACTCAATAATAATAATCAACTGTTTTTCCAAAAGGTCTAAGCCTGTATTTATAGGCTTAGAGGCTAAAGCATAAAAGAGGTTAACATAAATTAGGATTATACATCCTAGAAGGAAAAGTAATCTAAGATAAACTAGGATTACACATCCTAGAAGGAAAAGTAATCTAAAACAATTAAAAGACTAACAAAGAAACCTAATTTAATTAAAAGACTAAAAGATAAGATAAGACAAAGTACTAACAAATAAACCTAATTTAAATAATAGATTAATAGATAAGATAGGTCATCCTAATCTACATCATAGAGGCTTCGGTTTTACCTTGAGGAACATGGCTGGTGGTCGCGGACTTGGGTTCGGGTTTGGGCGTTTGTGACTTGTCCAGCGGCTTGGCATGACTCGATTTCCAAGAGGTAGAAATAGAGTTATGGCCTGCACATGTCCCACTCCCTCTCTTGAGTTGTTGTTCCACTTTGATAGCCATATGCACCATATCTTCCAATTCCAAATAATGCTGCATCTCTACCTTATCATGGATCTCCCAGTTTAAGCCAAGTAAAAATCTAGCCATTGTGGCCTCCCGATCCTCCTCTACATTAGCGCGGATCATAGCAATCTCCATCTCCTTGTAATAATCCTCTACGCTTCGACTCCCTTGTCTAAGACCTTGTAGCTTTTTGAACAACTCTCGGTAGTAGTAACTTGGGACGAACCGCTTTCTCATCACTGCTTTCCAATCAAACACGAACTCCATCTTCTTCTCCCACTCAGGATATGCCTCAGGATCATATCTACCTTGAAATGACGGAATCTTCATCTTAATACCACCCAAGTTGTTATCTTCACGATTCCTAGCTTCTCCAAATCTTCCTCCGGGTCTCCTATTGTTAACACTGGAATCCCGATCTTCTTCTTCATCAAAACCAGACCCATAACGCTCTTCATCCTCCTCCCTCGGTGGAACTCTTCCCCTTCTACGCAAATTACAAACGTTTTGTGGTTGCTCCTCACGTCTTTTCTCCATTTGATCTATCCGTTCGTGAATCTGCTCCATCTCCATCTTCATCACACGCCTCATCTCACTCATCATGGCCTTCATAAACATTTTCGGATCAGTCAATTTTGTATCATGTTTGGCAATGCTCTTACCACTATCTTGAGTCATGATTGCTGCAAAACAAAGGTTAGAAAAAAAAAATAACATAAAAAAATGGACCTCACGATTCACACCCTTACGTGTTTACACTCAAGAATTTGGATCACTCTCCACTCGTGTTTCACTCAAAATAATATGGCTTTTACCCTCCGATGTTCTCACCACTCTTTCACTCGATAATTCTCTTTTAGTTCTTTTGAAACTAACAAACAACTCAAAATTTCCCGCAACAATTCACCAAGAACTAATCAAGGAATTTCATATTTGAACACAAGGAATATAGAATTTTCAGATTAGAATTAGAAGGAATATGGCAGTTTGAAATTTTGGAAGCACAAAATAGTGATTTTTTTTTTTTTTTTTATCAGCAACTAGCTTTTGAGAAAAATGAAATTAGATTTTGAAATAACTAAGAGATGTGAGACCAGACCAATAGTTTAGACATCAACAAGAACAAACAACCTTTGCCAACAATTTGCACAAGGGCCTGACGATCTTGCTAAAGTCCTAGATCAATCACCTGTAAAAACCTGCATGGCCCAAGAAGGAGCGGATTTCCTTCACCGTACGTGGGGGTGGAAGGTTGGAAATCAGGTCCACCTCGCTTTGTCAACTTCAATTCCCTGATGAGATATGACATGCCCCAATACAATTCCTTGCTTCTGATGTGAACCCTGTCAAGAATAACAAGACCTAAAAACGAAAGGGAACCCAAGATCGTTCTATGGACAGATTCGAATGGAAGACCTCGACCCGTTGTTTATGACAAACAAGAACCTCGGTATAAGGAAGACGCCACAAACGGTGGTGGAGTTTCCGTTTGATTAGTCGAGATGAACGCCACGGGAAATCCCGATAAGTTCAACTAGTTCTTCAAAGAACCAAAGAGAATAAACCTCACAAGTTTTATGAATAATCAATGGTTGTTCTCCATAGGAATACAAAGAGTATTTAAATAAATACTGTAAAATAAAACATAACCCTAATTTGACTAACTTTGGGCTAAGCCAATTATCTAATCATAAAATATCTCTAACCCTAGATAAGATGACTTTGGGCCAAGCCCATTACAATAACTCTTAAAATATAGATAAAACATCCATTTAAATATAAATATCCTAATTAACTAACAAGACCCAAATATAATTAAAATTCCAACTTATTTATTTTTTCCTTCTGCGTCATTACCAAGGATGCAGCATAGGAAAGAAGCTAAAATAGGAAAGAAGAGCTGGACGCATAGAGTAGCCATGCAATCCGATCCTTCCAAAATAGACCCAAAATATTTCTTGCCAATTCTTAGCCTTCACCAAATCCTTCTAGAACTTGAATCAAGGTGACAATTCTTTGTTGCCCACGTGGATCATGCTCAATGGGCCTCCACGAATTTGCTTGAGTCCATAACTCTTGAATGAGTCCGTTGAGTATATCCTTGAACTTCTTTGCTCGTGCCCTCGTAACCGGCCCAATTGGTACTTGAACAAGATCCTTCGAAGTGGTGCCTTGATCTCCATCATTCCCCTCCTCTTGAAAAGGATTTGCCCTCAAATCATCACCTACATCAAAAGGACTCAAATCAGTAACATTAAAAGTGGCACTTACATTGTAATCACCAGGTAAATCTAGCTTGTAAGCATTGTCATTGATATGCTCGAGGACTTGGAAAGAACCATCTCCTCTTGGGAGCAATTTGGAAAGTCTTTTTGTCAGGAATCTTTCTTTTCTCATATGAAGCCAAACCCAATCTCCGGGTTCAAAAACCAGCTGGCGACGTCCCTTGTTGGCTTGTGTGGCATATTCCTCTGTTCTTCGCTTAATGTTGAGTCTTGCTTTCTCATGAATCTGCTTCACAAAGTCAGCTTTCTTTTCGATTAATTGAAATGCCTTCTCTAGTTCTTCTCCCTACCGAAATCCAACGTTCTTCTTGATCACTTCTGTAAGCGGTGCGGCTAAGCTACTGAAGTCCTTCACGAACCGCCAGTAGAAACTAGCAAGTCCATGAAAAAATACGAACATTACCTACACTTGTGGGGCTCGGCCAATCTTGAATTGCACGTACCTTCTCTTCATCAACCTGTATACCTTGTGCACTAACAACAAATCCCAAAAATACAAGCTTATCGGTGTAAAAAGTGCACTTCTTTAAATTAGCAAACAACCATTCTTTCCTTAGCACATCTGAAACGGATTTCACATGTACTACATGATCATCTAGGTTTTTGCTATAAATGAGTATATCGTCAAAATAGACAACAACAAATCTACCTATAAATGCACGCAAAACATGGTTCAAAAGTCTCATAAAGGTGCTCGGAGCATTAGTCAAACCAAAAGGCATAACTAACCATTCATACAAACCATATTTTGTTTTAAAGGCGGTTTTCCATTCATCTCCTTCTTTTATCCTAATTTGATGATAACCACTTTTTAAATCAATCTTAGAAAATATGCAAGACCCATGCAGCTCATCTAACATATCATCTAAGCGTGGAATAGGATGACGATACTTTACCATTATGTTGTTGATGGCTCGGCAATCAACGCACATTCTCCACGTCCCATCCTTTTTAGGTACAAGTAAGACCGGAACCGCACATGGGCTCATTCTCTCCCTCACGTGCCCTTTCTCCAATAATTCACTTACCTGCTGCTGAAGCTCCTTTGTCTCCTCGGGATTGCTCCAACAAGCTGGTCAGTTTGGAATGGTTGCAACGGGAACAAAATCAATTTGATGTTCAATCCCTCGGATTGGGTACCACCCATGTGGTGTTTCCTCGGGGAAGACATCGTACTCCTGCAAAAGAGAAATAATATAACTAGGCAAAGCAAGGTCAAGTTCGTTAGTATTTAAAAGTGCCTCTTTGTACAAAAGTACAACCATAAGCTGATTTGAAAACATTGCTCGCTTGATCTCACTCACTTTTGCATAGAAATTCTTTTGTTTTCTCTCTGATTTTCTCCCAAGGGCCGAACTTTGATTTTCTTTTTCTCTCTCATTTTTCTCGGCCTCTCTCTGATTTTCACTCTTTTTCTTTTGCTCACTCTCTTTCTTTTGATCACTCTCCTTTTGTAATCTCACTTGATCCTCGAATACTTGCTGCGGTGTCAATGGTACAAGAGTGATTGATCGTTGATTAAGTACAAAAGAGTACTTGTTCGTAAAGCCATCATACTTCACTTGCCTATTGAACTGCCATGGACGCCGTAGCAATAAGTCTCCCGCTTGCATCGGTACTACATCACACAACACTTACATCTTCGTATTTACAGATTCGAAATGCAACTAACACTTGCTTGTTCACCCTTATCTCACCACTATCATTTAGCCATTGCAACTTGTACGGTCTAGGGTGCTTTAGCATGGGCAATCCCAATTTCTCCACCATAATTGTGCTTGCAACATTAGTACAACTACCACCATCAATAATCATACTACATACCTTGTCTTTAACGTAGCACTTAGTGTGAAAGATGTTCTCCCGTTGTACTTCATCAACTCCTTTTGCTTGCAAGCTCAATGCTCTCCTTGCCACCAATGTCAATGCATCAGGGGCTAAATACTCCTCCTCAAAAATATCCTCCAATGGCGGCATGTCGTTGGTGTTGGAATCTTCACAATCGGTCACAATTTCACCGTTCGCCTGCAACACCATGGCTTGCTTGTTTGGACATTGACTTGCTATGTGGCCCCTGCCTTGACATCTAAAACATTTAATATCACGATTCCTAGAGGTAGAGGCTTCTGTTTTACCTTGAGGAATGTGGCTGGTGGTCGCAGACTTGGGCTCGGGTTTGGGCGTTTGTGACTTGTCCAGCGGCTTGGCATGACTCGATTTGCAAGAGGTAGAACTAGAGTTATGGCTTGCACGTGTCCCACTCCCTCTCTTGAGTTGTTGTTCCACTTTGATAGCCATATGCACCATATCTTCCAATTCCACATAATGCTGCATCTCTACCTTATCATGGATCTCCCGGTTTAAGCCAAGTAAAAATCTAGCCATTGTGGCCTCCAGATCCTCCTCTACATTAGTGTGGATCATAGCAATCTCCATCTCCTTGTAATAATCCTCTACGCTTCGACTCCCTTGTCTAAGACCTTGTAGCTTTTTGAACAACTCTCGGTAGTAGTAACTTGGGACGAACCGCTTTCTCATCACTGCTTTCCAATCAAACACGAACTCCATCTTCTTCTCCCACTCAGGATATGCCTCAGGATCATATCTACCTTGAAATGACGGAATCTTCATCTTAATACCACCCAAGTTGTTATCTTCGCGATTCCTAGCTTCTCCAAATCTTCCTCCGGGTCCCCTATTGTTAACAATGGACTCCCGATCTTCTTCTTCATCCAAACCAGACCCATAACGCTCTTCATCCTCCTCCCTCGGTGGAACTCTTCCCCTTCTACGCACCGTTTTGTGGTTGCTCCTCACGTCTATTCTCCATCTGATCTATCCGTTCGTGAATCTGCTCCATCTCCATCTTCATCACACGCCTCATCTCACTCATCATGGCCGCCATAAACATTTTCGGATCAGTCAATTTTGTATCATCTTCGGCAATGCTCTTACCACTATCTTGAGTCATGATTGCTGCAAAACAAATGTTAGAAAAAAAAAAAAAGGACCTCACGAATCACTCCCTTACGTGTTTACACTCAAGAATGTGGATCACTCTCCACTCGTGTTTCACTCAAAATAATATGGCTTTTACCCTCCGATGTTCTCACCACTCATTCACTCGATAATTCTCTTTCAGTTCTTTTGAAACTAAACAAACAACTCAAAATTTCCCGCAACAATTCACCAAGAACTAATCAAGGAATTTCA
>VIBQ01000091.1:48003-96799 GCA_006937295.1 Carpinus fangiana | reverse complement strand
CCTAGATAAGATGACTTTGGGCCAAGCCCATTACAATAACTCTTAAAATATAGATAAAACATCCATTTAAATATAAATATCCTAATTAACTAATAAGACCCAAATATAATTAAAATTCCAACTTATTTATTTTTTCCTTCTGCGTCATTACCAATGATGGAGCATAGGAAAGAAGCTAAAATAGGAAAGAAGAGCTGGACGCCTAGAGTAGCCATGCAATCCGATTCTTCTAAAATAGACCCAAAATATTTCTTGCCAATTCTTAGCCTTGACCGGATCCTTCTAGAACTTGAATCAAGGTGACGATTCTTTGTTGCCCACGTGGATCATGCTCAATGGGCCTCCACGAATTTGCTTGAGTCTATAACTCTTGAATGAGTCCATTGAGTACATCCTTGAACTTCTTTGCTCGTGCCCTCGTAACCGGCCCAATTGGTACTTGAACGAGATCCTTCGAAGTGGTGCCTTGATCTCCATCAGCTTCACCATAAAATGGCACTTTTCCCAATTACGCACCAAGTTTTTTGCTTGCACCTCACTAGAACCAACGTGAGACGGTGCAGACTCTCCTGAAATGATGAACCGAAGACAGAGAAGTCATCCATGAAGATCTCCATAAATCGCTCTACCATGTCAGAGAATATGCTGATAAGGCATCACTGAAAAGTAGCAAGTGTATTGCATAGCCCAAAAGGCAAGCGACGGTAGGCAAATGTCCCAAAAGGACAAGTAAATGTTGTCTTCTCCTGATCTTCGGGGTCCACAAGGACCTGGTTATATCCTGAATAACCATCCAAGAAGCAATAATATTGGTGCCCAGCTAAACGCTCCACCATTTGATCAATAAATGGAAGTGGAAAATGATCTTTCCTAGTGGTAGCGTTCAATTTTCGTTAGTCTATACAAACTCTCCATCCATACTGAATACGAGTTGGCACCAACGCTTTGTCCTTGTTCTTCACTACCATCAATTCAGCTCGCTTGGGCACAATATGTATCGGGCTCACCCACTTGCTATCAAAGATTGGATAGATGATCCCTGCATCTAACAACTTAATCACTTCCGTTCTCACAACCTCTTGCATCGCTGGGTTAAGCCATCTCTGTGGTTCCCTCGAAGGTTTGGAATTCTGATGTAGATCAAGACAACATCTTATCTTTTAGTATTTTATTTGAATTAGGTTTATTTGTTAGTCTTTTATTCTATCTTATCTTTAAAGTCTTTTATTTGAATTAGGTTTCTTTGTTAGTCTTTTAGTTGATTTAGTTTTCTTTCGTAGACTTCTAAACTGATTTTATGTCATTGTCATCTTAGGACTAGGAGTCTTTGGGCGATAAATAAATGCTTAGAGCCCTAAGAATGCTGTTGATTATTATTATTGGTTTTGTTTAATAAGAATACTCAGAGTTGAGTTTCTTGGTTCTTTTTCCTTCAGGCTTAGATAGCATCTATTGCTTAGAGAAGATTTCTTTGATTTTGTGATAGTCTCACAATCTTAGGAATATTTATCCCTTCTGTTTATTGTTTTCTTGATTATTTACGTTCTAACCCTGCATCAAATTCTCCTCAAGATGTATCTTATGCATTGCCAACGAGGGGTTGATTCCCTTGATATCTTCAATTGTCCAGCCTATCCGCTTCCTTATGCTCTCCTGAAACATCCAACAATTTCTCCTCTTGAGCATCAATCAAGTCAGAAGCTATAATCACAAGGAAAGAATCAAATGGACCTAGGAACTTATACTTAAGACTATCTTTTAAAGGCTTAAGTTCCTTTGTCGGGGGATCAAGCACTGCTGTCTCCTCCTTCTCACTGCTCACCAAAGGAGTAGTCTCCTAACGTGCATCTCCAAAAGTGCATCTTCTCCAAATTGAGCAAGGCATGCCTCTAGGGGGTCCACCATGATTGATTCTTCAACAACATCATCGATAATCTCCTCAATCAAGCATGCGTGTTGCATTTCGTCATAATCCAATGGTTGTCTTCTAACATGAAAGATATTTAACTCCACTGTCATATTTTCGAATGAGATTTTCATCACCCCTGTTCTACAATTAATCAAGGCGTTAGCCGTAGCCAAAAATGGTCGCCCTAGAATCACCAGTATTTCACTTCCTACGATCTGAACCTACTCCGTGTCAAGTACAATAAAGTCCACGGGAAAATAAAATTTGTCCACTTTAATTAGAACATCCTCAACTATTCCCCATGGTACCTTCACAGATCTATCAGCCAACTGTAGTGTCGTCGATGTGGGTTTCAACTCTCCTAGCCCTAACTCCACATAGACCGAGTACGGTAACAAATTAACACTGGCTCCCAAATCTAAAAGCGCCCTCTCAATCTGACTGATTCCTATCATGCAAGTGGTTGTCGGACATCCAGGGTCCTTGTAGTTGAGAGGCAACTTGCATTGCTGGATTGAGCGTACCTGCTCAGTCATAAATGTCTTCTTCGGGACATTCGTCTTCCTCTTCACTATAATCAAGTCCTTCAAGAACTTGGCATATGAAGGTATTTGCTGGACGGCGTCCAAAAATGGGATATTAATTTGGACCTGTTTGAACACCTCCAGAATGTCTTCTAACTTTCCTCCTTTCTTAGGCGCTAATAATCTCTCGGGGTATGGCGCTTTAGGTACAAACGACCTAGGAGGTTCCTTAACAATAGGTGTGACTGTAGGTGGCTCAGCATCTCTCTCTTCCTTGTCGTCACCCTCTTTGCCTTCTTGACCTTCTTTCCCAGTAAGGTCTGCTTCTGTCTCAACATGGTCTGCTACTGGCTCAGCCACCTGATTGTTCACTTGTTTCCCAGACCTCAGTGTGATAATCGCATGTGCATGCTCTTGATTTGAAGACTTTCACTCATACATGCCTTAGGGTTTGTCACGGGTTGGCTAGGAAACTTTCCTTTATCCCTTTCACCAGGGTGATTGGCCAACTGCCCCATTTGCATTTCCAACTTGGCGATTGCCTGGGTGTTCACCATGGTTGCATTCTTCACCTCCATGGTGGAATTATTTACGTCACTGATTGATTGACCAGTCATTTTCATGAAATCCTTCATGGTATCTTCTAATGACTGTGTCAATGACACTGGGGCTTGAGTGGGGGCTTGGTAATTTGAAGTTGACACTGGCTGAGCCGAGCGACCATGACTGGGATACGATTGAGGGAATCCTGGAGGATATTGATTTTGACCTTGATGTGAAGTTCCTCCTTGATTCGTGGGTTGGTTCTGCTTCCATGAGAAATTAGGGTGATTACGCCACCCTGGATTGTATGTCTCAGAATATGGCCCACTAGATTGCTTTCAAAAATCATTGAAAGTGTTCACTTTTTCCATCTCAGAAAATACTGTCATAGATGGACAATTCTGTGCTTGGTGCATGGGACTAGCATAGACAGAACAACTATCAACTGCAAATATGCTAGAAGCCTAACATTAGAAATTAACTAAGCTATGAACCTAACAAATATAAATTAAGGGGTTGAAATGTACAACATTATGCACTCATCATTGGGAATAATTGAAACCTTTTGATCTTGTGTTAGTCAACTTCGCACTTTATGGAGCATGTGTTGTCTCAATTTTCCAACTGTGAGTTGAATGATGTTTGGATGCCTTGATTATGTGGTTTATATGTTCAACTTGTTAAAATTGTTAATGATATATGAACCATGTATTTATGTGAAAGGTTTTGTCTGTCAATAACATAGTGTCAATAAAATGTTTATGGGTGTCATTGCTGGTAAACCCCCACGAGACTTCACTCGTCCTCTAGGGATGCCTAGGGTCTAAAAGGCTTGTTTCATATGCTAAATGCAATCGTTTCTCCCACGAGAGCGGACCTATGTTTCTTGTTTTGATTGTATTTTTCATTTTGTTTTGCTAAGGAAAATGTAAGTTTAGGGGGGTATATTTGAGCCCCTTAACTTATGTTTGTTAAGCTCTTAGAATTGTTGTTTTATAATGTTTTTGTTAGTTTTAGTATTTTATTGTGCTGTAGGTCATTGCCATAAAAGTGCGGTTTAAATGGTGGAATTAGCCAAAAGGAAGATATGGTCCCTGTGTAACGCCTCGAGAATTAATTAACTAGTAATTAATTTCAAGGTTTGTCTTCCAGTCTTATTCCACTCCGAACAAGACCTCCGGGACTTCTACTCCTAAAAAATAGAGGATACTAAGCAGCAGAAGTAATAAAATTCTATAAACATTGAATCATACAACCAGAGCGTCTAACCACAGATCATCAAAACAGCGGAAATCCAGTACAAGGGATCCACGCTAAACCTTAACATGCAAGTATGCAACAAACCTTAAGTCTACAACATAACTGAAAAGTACTAATTACTAATAGTACCCACTTAAGCTTGCAATAAGTCCTCAAGCATCTCCTAGATCAAATCCTCCACAAGAACCGGATGCTTTACGGTATCCACTATCTAGAACAGCATAATTGTACATATGGAGAAAAAAGGAAAATAATACAAGGGTAAGTGCGACGACTTAGTGAGTATAAATCTACATGGCATACCCGTTATTAATTTGTGGATTCTTTTATTTATAAAACACAGGCAACATTATGAGATGACAGTTATCATACAGGTGATATATATATAATATATGCTTATAATCATGAGTAACAGTAATAGTTCAACAATATGGTCATCCCGAGATAGTACCCCTTCTCAGTTGAGTTGACGCTGTCCCGAGGGACCTACAATGTCGGTACCCCAGCCATTGCACATCATACTATACGTAACACTAGCGGCTCAACTGAGTCCGACCTCAGGTGGCCCACACTGCTAATGACCTTCGTCTTATAATGACCATCCATTGGGAATGGCTGCATCATTAGTCACGAAACCATTGGATCCAAAAGCCCCCACATACGCCATTGGATCCAAAGCTAACCCGTATAGTAAGCTCATGGCCATTATACCGCACATATTGATATACCATGTCATACAATGCAATTAGTCTTATCAGTCTTTTACATGCACAGTTTTACAAGTTTCATTATTATCTTATTAACCGACACACGTTTTCACAAAAGAGAGTTCCCAGTAGTTCCCAAATGTATATCATAAGAGTTGCAAAATATGCATGTTTGATATATATAAAATGGACGTGCTATGCAGGAAAAGTAACAACAAAGCATCCATGTGAGTTTGTACTCACCCGAGCCGTAAAGCTCCTCCATGTAATTCCCTTGAGGCTCTATAACCTCGAATATTAAGAAAAGACCTATCATTACTTCTATTTCTACTAAAACAACTCTAGAATAAGGAAATAGGAGCTTTTGGACAAGGGTTTTATTCACCCTAGTTTATCACCGTAGGGAGCGCCGGTGTTGTTTGTTAAGAAGAAGGATAGGCCAATGAGGATGTGCATTGACTATTAGGAGTTGAATAAGGTGACGATCAAGAATCGATATCCGATTGACGACCAGTTGGATCAGCTGCATGGAGCGCGAGTGTTTTCTAAGGTCGACTTGCGCTCAGGCTATCACCAAGTGAGGGTGAAGGAAGAGGACATTCCTAAAATAGCCTTTAGGACTCGTTGTGGACACTACGAGTTCTTAGTTATGTCTTTCGGACTAACTAATGTGCCAGCAGTCTTTATGGACACGATGAACAAAGTCTTTCATGACTACTTGGATCAGTCCATCATTGTCTTTATTGACGACATCTTAATCTACTCAAGGACGTCGGAGGAGCACGAGGAGCATCTGTGGAAGGCATTGGAGAGGCTTCGGAGGGAGGAGCTCTATGTTAAATTCGAGAAGTGCGAGTTTTGGCTGGATAGCGTGTCTTTCCTCGGACATATAATTTCTAGTGAAGGAATAGCAGTTGACCCGGAGAAGGTGAAGGTCATGGTAGAGTGGACAAGACCAACTAGCATGTTCGAGATTCGGAGTTTCTTAGGACTCGCTGGTTATTATCGACACTTCATCGAAGGATTTTCGAAGCTGTCAGGACCATTGACTGCTTTGACTAGGAAGAATGCTCGTTTTGTTTGGACAGATGAGTATGAGCAATGTTTCCATGAGTTGAAGAGGCGATTGGTAACTGCTCCAGTGTTGGCATTACCTACGGAATCTGGTAATTTCGTAGTGTAAAGCGACGCTTATAAGAAGGGTGTGAGTTGCGTGCTGATGCAAAAGTCGTACGAGCAAAACTATCCTACACATGACCTCCAGTTGGCAGCAGTTGTATTTGTTTTTAAGATTTGGAGGCACTACTTGTATGGCTAGCGGTGCGAGATCTACACAGACCATAAAAGCTTAAAGTATCTCTTCACTCAAAAGGAGTTGAACATAAGGCAAAGGAGGTGGCTAGAGCTGATCAAGGATTATGATTGTGACATTTATCATCCTGGCAAGGCTAACGTAGTGGTAGACGTGTTGAGCAGAAAATCGACGGTGGAGCTTGGCGCTCTTGGGATTTCTCAACTCCAGTTGATTAAGGAACTCACTGGGATGGAACTGGAAGTAGTAGGCGAAGGTACGCCTATACACCTGGCTAACCTGATGGTTCAGTCAGAATTGCTTGCAAGAATCAAGGCTGCTCAGCTGGAGGACCCTGAGTATGCCAAGATGATGGAGATCAAGGCACCACTTCGAAGGATCTCGTTCAAGTACCAATTGGGCCAGTTACAAGGGCACGAGCAAAGAAGTTCAAGGATGTACTCAACGGACTCATTCAAGAGTTATGGACTCAAGCAAATTTGTGGAGGCCCATTGAGCATGATCCACGTGGGCAACAAAGAATCGTCACCTTGATTCAAGTTCTAGAAGGATCGGATTGCATGGCTACTCTAGGCGTCCAGCTCTTCTTTCCTATTTTAGCTTCTTTCCTATGCTACATCATTGGAGGAAAAATAAATAAGTTGGAATTTTAAATTATATTTGGGTCTTATTAGTTAATTAGGTTATTTATATTTAAATGGATGTTTTATCTATATTTTAAGAGTTATTGTAATGGGCTTGGCCCAAAGTCATCTTATCTATGGTTAGAGATATTTTATGATTAGGTAATGGGCTTAGCCCAAAGTCAGTCAAATTAGGGTTAGGTTTTATTTTACAGTATCTATTAAAATACTATTTGTACTCCTATGGAGAACAAACATTTTTTATTATTGATAAAACTTGTGAGGTTTATTCTCTTTGGTTCTTTGAAGAACTACTTGAACTTATCGGGATTTCCCGTGGCGTTCATCTCGACTTATCAAACGGAAACTCCACCACCGTTTGTGGCGTCTTCCTTATACCAAGGTTCTTGTTTGTCATAAACAACGGGTCGAGGTCTTCCATTCGAATCTGTCCATAGAACGATCTTGGGTTCCCTTTCATTATTGGGTCTCGTTATTCTTGACGGAGTTCACATCACAAGATCAAGCAATTGCTTAAGGTAAGGCAAAAGAGTTTTGTCTTAAGGAGGACGGGTTGCTCACCCATTTCAAGCAAGTATGTGTGCCGAGAATCGAAGGACTGCAGAAGGAGATAATGAGTGAGGCTCATCATTCTCCGTATACTGTGCATCCTGGAGGCACCAAGATGTACCGCGAAGTTCGTGGAGCATATGGTTTTCATGATCTAGGCCATAAAATGACGGTAACATTTGGATGACGTGTGGCTTTAGATCATAATGGGTTGCATCAGTCGATGGCAACACTATGCACGAATGGGAACTAATCGCAGCTGGTGCAAACAACTCCTTGAGTGATGTGGTGAAATCCACGTCATAAGCTCGTCTTTGCTCCACGTTCCTAGCTCTTGCATCTTGGTACTCTTCTTGCTCCACTGGATTTGCATTCCTCGGAATGTCCTCCATCTCAACGTGTGCCCTAAGGGCTCTCCTAAGGTTTCTCTCTAAGCCGGGATCTAAAGGAGTTAACTGTAAGTTTAAGGATCGCCAACCATGCATACACTAATCAAGAATTTAAACTAAACAACTAAAAAAAACAGCAAACTAAATAAGCAAATATGAGCAAAAACAAGAAAAACAGGGACCACAAAATAACAAATAAAGAACAAAAATAATAAACTAAATGAATTTAAAATACTAAATTAAAAATAAACTACTAAACAAGAAAACTATAAGCAATAAATGAATAAAAACTAAGCAATTTTATATAAATTTTAACACATGTGGAAAACACAGAAATAGAAACAGAAAAATAAAAACAAACTAGCTTAGATAAATAAAAATTAACAAAATATAACAATTAAACAACTAACTATTTAATTAACTAAACTACAAATTAAACAAATACAAACTAATTAAACAATTAAAAATAAAAATAGACTAACCACAACTAATCAACAGTAGATAACAAATAAAAGCAAGCAGAATATATCAATAATTTAAGGAAAAACTAATTATTAAACAAAAAATTTAAAGACTGAACACATACTGCCTCAGGTCTATCGGTGCAGTCAGCAGAGGTGCACTCGAGCGCAGGTTGGTGTGATCAATCGCAAGCAACTCAATGTAGCAGTCTCTGCAAGTGCGCTCAATTGCAACAGAGGTACGATCGAGCGTAGCACTGCACTGCTGTTTAATCAGTAAAGTACGCTCACGTGCAACTGCGTACTAAGTGAGCACAAGTACGTGACAATGGGAATAGGCTCAAGTGCGCTCGATCGCAACAAAGGTGTGATCGATCGTACTATCAAAGACTGATTTTCCAGAAACTATGAAAGCAGCCAAACACTAACCTAAAAACTTAAAAAATATGAACAAAACATGAAAATAAACAAATAACAAAATTGAAATTGCAGAAATTAAATACTAGTAGAAAAATAAAACTAATCTAAAAATAAAATAAAATTTAAATAGAAACAACGTTTTCCCAGCAACGGCGCCAAAATTTGGTGTACAAATTTACCTATACTCGCAATAGCATGAGCCGTTTGTATTGTAGTAGTGTGAAAGTGCGAGGTCGAACCTCAGGGAAACGTGCTTGTTCAAAATTGATTTTATATCTAGACTAACCCTTAATCATACTCTATTGCCGTTATAACACTAGTTGAACCAATTTGATATGTTTACCATTAAAGAGCCACAACGGATATTAGTCCTCAATAGAATCATCCACTGTATCATTGATCACAGTAGAAATTTAAACGAACACACAAACATTAAATGATGGATTAACTAAACCCAAAAACATGAAGATAATTAAATAAATCTATGGTGAGGCTTCATCTTCAACCTTAGTTGAAGATTTAGCCTCTAATCATAAATAAGTAAAGGCAACAAAATAAATGACGAATGGAAGGCTTTACATTGATAAACAGAGAGTTTTTTGCTGTAACGTCCCGAAAATTAATTAACTGGTAATTAATTCAACGGTTTATCTCTGATGCAGGGCGACTTAGTGGGCTGTAGCGAAGATCAACAATAAGCAGCAGATATGTAATTCTAGATCGTGAGTCTATCAACGATCTAAGAACTCTTCTCAAAATCTAGAGTCTATCTACGATTTTAAGGGAAAAAGGGGAAGAAAACTCGTCTGTGAGTAATTCCCTATCTAACAAAATAATAATAATAAACAATGGAATTGTTTGGAGGCTATAAGCATATATTTATAGCCACAAACCCTAAACCTATTAAAATATTACATAAATACCCCTCATAACCCTAAACCTAATAAAACAACGAAATAAAGACTCCTAAAGCCCTAAGAATATTAAAGCAATTAAACTAAGGCGGTTTAATAATTAAAAACGCGGAAAAAGTAACATAAGTCCCCGTGCGCGATCGATCGCAGCACGGGTGCAATCAAGTGCAGATGGGGGCTCGAACCTCTACCATCGGTCGCTTCCTCAGTAGCTTCCCCACGTTAGGCTCAAGTTCTGCAAACGATCGCTGTCGCAGGTGCGATCAAACACAGGTGGGCGCTCGATCATGCGATCGATCACAGGATTAGAGAAGCACGATCTCTGAGTCTAATTTGCATCATCCTCCCCAGTTGGAGAGAATTCGTCCTCAAATTCAGCCGGTCCTTTCCACGATCCTTCGGATGCCCGGTCAACTCATTCCACTCGCCCATCCTCCAAACCAAAACAAAACAACAACCCACACTAAATGCGACACTCTTCATCATCGGCATACTTCGATGTTTGTCGTGAAAACCCCACACACCACTTGTCAATTCTTCGAACTTGCCACATTTTTCTTGTTCCTTTTCTCTCCCACGTGCCATGAAAATGCTCAAAAATGGATCAGCTGTTACTTCCCTTATGAACATATAATTCTCCTCATCCGTAAAAAATTCATCAACATCATGATTAGGAGAATCTAAAAAATCTTCAATGCCAAGGAAATCAACATACTCAACATCTTCTTCCTTATAATTAACACCTCACCTGAAAGGCCTTCATCAACCTCTTCATAATCGGCGAGTATAAGTGGGCTCTTCTTCTTCCAATTGGTCATCTTCGTCGGGGTAGGAGGACGCCAAACATGGGATGCAACCCATATTCTTCGTACTCTTCCTCTAGGTCGGATGCCACAGGTTCTTCAATTGAATCTTTTTCATTGACATCTTCATCATAGGTTGGTGGAGAATCCCAATCGACAAACCCTTGTGAGGTATCTTAATTTTCAACGCATTCATGTTCGAACTCCTCATCAATGATTTCGGATTCCTGAAACTCTCCATCCACAGATTCTTTTTCCTCCTCCACATAATATGCATTCAGTGTATGGATATGTGGTTGGCAGGTATGAGCCCAATTGGCCTGTTGTGGACTCCTCGCATCACTCCGTGTTTCCCGAAATACCTTCTTTTTATCGAAATTTTCGTATTTTCTTGTCACAGCCTTAGACCGTCACCAATTTTGGGGCTGTTGGCCCATGGTATAATCTTGGGGCACGAAAGCGTCTATCATCTTTTTCAATAGTTGCTCCCAACTACTGATCTTCAATTTGCCTTGTCGCCTCCTACGTTGCTTCAAATGTTGCCACCACGAAGCAACTACTCCCCAGAATGTGAGTGTTACGAAAGAGACTCGTTGTGCGTCAGCTACTCCGTTGACTTCAAAGAACTCTTCAACAGCCAACATCCAATACCAAAATTCTGAAGGTTGTAACACCCCTGGAAATTCTAGAATCTTGGATTTGAACCCGTCCACCCACCGAGTGGTATGAGCTCGCGCATGGTGCTGACTTCCGTGCGTTCGGCGCTCCGCAGAAGGGTTTCTGGATCCATTCCCGTTGTGACGATACAAGTTGGATATTTGGGTAGGCGAGGCTTCACGTCAATCCTCCAATGCCCGAAATTGATCCTCCTTGTATTGCCGGGTTTCAGCTTTAGTTTTGCCTTCCGCCACAGCGAAGTGCGGTCTTGGTTAGCGACGACAATCGTTTGGCCCATGACCCATGTGCCGCAAACGAATTGTCAGTTGCTCCTTATGTGCTGTCTCCATGTGTGCGTACACCTCGTACATGTCTGCAAGGCGGTTGCTCCTCCCCATTTATGGAAAGTGACTAAGCTCTGATACCAATTGATGCAGCGCGACTTAGTGGGCTGCAGCGAAGATCAACAATAAGCAGCGGATATGTAATTCTAGATCGTAAGTCTATCAACGATCTAAGAACTCTTCTCAAAATCTAGAGTCTATCTACGATTTTAAGGAAAAAAGGGGAAGAAAACTCGTCTACGAGTAATTCTTGTTTAACAAAATAATGATAATCAACAATTGAATTGTTTGGAGGCTATATAATAAGCATATATTTATAGTCACAAACCCTAAACTTATTAAAATATTACATAAATACCCCTCATAACCCTAAACCTAATAAAACAACGAAATAAAGACTCCTAAAGCCTTAAGAATATTAAAGCAATTAAACTAAGGCGGTTAAATAATTAAAAATGCGAAAAAAGTAACATAAGTTCCCGTGTGTGATCAATCATAGCACGGGTGCAATCGAGCGCAGATGGGCACTCGAACCTCTACCATCGGTCGCTTCCTCAATAGCTTCCCCACTAAGCTCAAGTTCTGAGAACGATCCCTGTCGTAGGTGGGTGCTCGATCGTGCGATCGATCGCAGGAACAGAGAAGCACGATCTCTGAGTCTGATCTTCATCAATCTCCTAGCCTTGTTCCACTCCAAACAAGACCTACGGGACCTCTACTCCTCAAAAACAGAGGATACTAAGCAACGAAAGTAATAAAGTACTATAAATATTAATCAGTATAACTAGAGCGTCTAACCAAATATCATCAAAGCAGCGGAAATCATACTATAAAATAAGTACAAGGGATCTATGCTAAACCTTAATATGCAAGCAAGCATGCATCAAGCCCTAATGTCTACAACATAACTCAAAAGTACTAGTTACCATGAGTACCCGTTTAAGCTTGCAATAAGTCCTCAAGCATCTCCTGGATCGAATCCTCCACAAGAACCGGATGCTTCACGGTATCCACTATCTATAACAGCATAATCGCACATATGGAGAAAAAGGAAAATAACACAAGGGTAAGTCCGACGACTTAGTGAGTAGAAATTCACATGACGTACCCGTTATTAATTTGTGGATTCTTTTATTTATAAAACACACGCACCATTATGAGATAACTGTTATCATGCAGGTGATATATATATAATATAATATAATATATGTTTATAATTATGAGTAACAGTAATAGTTCAACAATGTGGTCTACCTGAGATATTACCCATTCTCAACAGGGTTGATGCTGTCCTGAGGGACCTGTAGTACAATGCCGGTGCCCCAGCCATTGCACGAAACATACCGTATGTAACACTAGCGGCACGATCGGGTCCGACCCCGAGTTGCCCACACCGGTAATGACGTTCGTCTTATAATGACCATCCATTGGGAATGGCTGCATCATTGGTCATGAGTCATTGGATCCAAAGCCCCCACACACGCACACATTGACCAAAAAGCTAACATGTATAGTAAGCCCATGGCCATTACTACCGCACGTACCGGTGTACCATGTCATACGATGCAATTATCTTGTCTGTATTTTACATGCACAGTTTTACAAGTCTCATTATTATCTTGTTAATAGACACACGTTTTCACAAGAGACTACCCGTAGTTCCAAAATGTATTTCATGAGAGTTGCAAAATATGCATGTTTGACATCTATATAAAATACGTGCAATGCAGGAAAAGTAACAACAAAGCATCCATGTGAGTTTGTACTCACCCGGGCCGTAAAGCTCCTCAATGTAATTCCCTTGAGGCTCCATAACCTCGAATACTGAGAAAAGACCTATCATCAGTTCTACTTCTACTAAAACAACTCTAGAACAAGGAAACATGAGTTATAGGACGATTGGTGAAAATAGGGTTTCCCTGTCACACACTGACCGTACGTTCGGGCTCGGGCCCATACGTCCACCGTGTCACGACGGGCCGTACGTCCGGTCACGAGACCTTACGTTCGCTCCGACGTCTTTCAGGGAGAACCTCATTTTCTCTCCATTGTCCGCCTATTCTCCGACTTCTAAGGCTAACAAAGGCTTTCTAGGGCCTCCTAACACAGATCAAAACCTCCAACAACGCTAAGCTATCAAAATGCTAGCCTAAGCAAGATTAAAGTATAACTAAGGAAACCGAGCGTTACCTCCTTGAAGCAAAACCTCAAGAGTTCCTCCTCCAATAACACCAAAACACTCACGAAACCTCACAAACACTCATGAAACGGCCTACTGGCAGCCTAGGGGTGTAGAGAGGGGTTGAGGGGCATATTTGGTGTGAAATGGGCGAGGGGGTGAGGGGATATTTATAGGGTCAGAAAACAGGGGACGTTTGGCCAAAGTGGCGTACGTCTGGTACTATTCCATAGCGGTCCAAATGCTGTTTTGTACGTCTAGGTATTACCCGGAGGGAATTCCAAAAAGTAGCGTACGTCCGGTACTTTTGGCGTATGTCCACTGCACTATTCACAAAAGTACGACGTACTATATGTCAGCGTATGTCTAGTGGTCCCCCAGCGTACGTCCACCAAATAGTAGTGTACATCCACGAAAAAAGACAAAAGCGTACATCCACCAACCCTAGCGTACGTCCGGGCTAAAAGACAAGAGCGTACGTCCGCCAGAAAGTAGCGTACGTCCGCACTAAAAGACAAACCAAAAGACAAATTCCCAAAATGCTCTTCTGGCTGATCCTAGTGATCCAAAATCCAAATTAACCCTTTAACTAAGCCACTTATACTTAGTTAAATATTTGGGTCACTTCATTGGCTCCTGGAAGGCGCCTCCAAGCGTGAAGTTACAAAAATAAGGTAAGGTTCTATTAATAACAAATATTTAATGTACTGCCAGGTCAAGGTTGCGCTCAATTGCAGGCAGTGCACTCAAACGCAGCCCTATGTGCGCTCGATCGTAGGATGTGCGCTCGAGCGCACGTAACTGCTCTAAATTCCCACGGCGCAGGCAATGAAGCAATGGCGGCTAGGGCAACGCGGGATATGCAGCTGACGAGGCATGTGCTCGATCGCACCCCTTGCGCTCGAGCGCACTGGCAGGGGCCAGATCTTACTTTTTGCCCTTTTTCACCCTCTTAACCGCAGCTTGAATGCAATGACCTGCAACACCATAAAACACTAAAACAAACTAAAATTGTATATTAACAAAGCTAAGAGTTTAACAAACATAAATTAAGGGATGCCAAATATTGTATATTTGGCATTGATCAGTGTTGATCGGGTTATGACTTGAAGACCTACTGTTGAACTATGAAGGTTATTTTTAGTATTTAGCATTCAAGATGCATTTGTATCTTTTAGGAGTGTGTAGTTATTCTTGTAGTATCATGTATAATTCCTTTTCAAAAAAAAAAAAAAGTATCATGTATAATTGATGACTCAACTTATGCTAAGAGAATGTAGTCGCCAATGCACTTTCTCGCAGGTATGCCTTACTCTCCACACTTGATGCAAAATTGCTTGGTTTTGAGCACATTAAAGAGTTATATGCTTCAGACCACAAATTTTGTGAGGAATATCGAGCTTGTGAGAAAATCGCCTTTGGTAAGTTCTTTAGGCTTGATGGATTCCTATTTCGAGAAAATAAACTATGCGTGCCTAACTGTTCTATGAAGGAGTTATTAGTGCAGGAATCACATGGTGGGGGATTAATGGGACATTTTGGAGTTGCAAAGACTTTAGCTATTTTGCAGGGCCACTTCTATTGGCCTCACATGAAACGAGATGTCGAACAGATTTGTGGTAGATGTGTCACCTGTAGGCAAGCTAAATCCAAAGTGCAGCCCAACGGTTTGTATACTCCTTTACCAATTCCTAGTGAGCCTTGGATTGATATTTCAATGGATTTTGTGTTAGGATTGCCTAGGACTAAACGTGGAAGAGATTCCATTTTTGTTGTCGTGGATAGATTTTCTAAAATGGCACATTTTATTCCATGTCACAAAACGGATGACGCTTCACATGTTGCTGATTTGTTCTTTAGAGAGATTGTGAGATTACATGGCATGCCTAGGACAATTGTTTCGGATAGAGATGCTAAGTTCTTGAGCTATTTTTGGAAGACTTTGTGGTGTAAGCTAGGTACTAAACTATTGTTTTCCACTACTTGTCATCCACAAACTGATGGTCAAACTGAAGTAGTAAATAGGACTTTGTCTACTCTATTGAGGGCAATCATTAGAAAGAACATCAAAACATGGGAGGAATGTTTACCACATGTTGAGTTTGCATATAATAGAGCTGTTCATTCTGCTACCAAATTTTCGCCATTTGAAATTGTATATGGGTTTAATCCTTTAACTCCATTGGATTTATCTCCTTTACCTTTGACGGAGCACGTTAATTTAGATGGCAAAAAGAAAGCTGACTTTGTTAAGCAGATTCATGAGAAAGCAAGACTCAACATTGAGCGAAGAACGGAGCAATATGCCACACAAGCCAACAAGGGACGTCGCCAGCTGGTTTTTGAACCTGGAGATTGGGTTTGGCTGCATATGAGAAAAGAAAGATTCCCGGCGAAAAGACATTCCAAATTGCTCCCAAGAGGAGATGGTCCTTTCCAAGTCCTCGAGCGTATCAATGACAACGCTTACAAGCTAGACTTACCTGGTGAGTACAATGTAAGTGCCACTTTTAATGTTACTGATTTGAGTCCTTTTGATGTAGGTGATGATTTGAGGGCAAATCCTTTTCAAGAGGAGGGGAATGATGGAGATCAAGGCACCACTTCGAAGGATCTCGTTCAAGTACCAATTGGGCCGGTTACGAGGGCACGAGCAAAGAAGTTCAAGGATGTACTCAACGGACTCATTCAAGAGTTATGGGCTCAAGCAAATTCATGGAGGCCCATTGAGCATGATCCACGTGGGCAACAAAGAATCGTCACCTTGATTCAAGTTCTAGAAGGATCCGGTCAAGGCTAAGAATTGGCAAGAAATAGTTTGGGTCTATTCGAGAAGGATCGGATTGCAAGGCTATTATAGGCGTCCAGCTCTTCTTTCCTATTTTAGCTTATTTCCTATGCTGGAATTTTAATTATATTTGGGTCTCATTAGTTAATTAGGTTATTTATATTTAAATGGATGTTTTATCTATATTTTAAGAGTTATTGTAATGGGCTTGGCCCAAAGTCATCTTATCTAGGGTTAGAGATATTTTATGATTGGATAATGGGCTTAGCCCAAAGTCAGTCAAATTAGGGTTAGGTTTTATTTTACAGCCTCTATTTAAATACTCTTTGTACTCCTATGGAGAACAGATTTTGATTATTCATAAAACTTGTGAGGTTTATTCTCTTTGGTTCTTTGAAGAACTACTTGAACTTATCGGGATTTCCCGTGGCGTTCATCTTGACTTATCAAACGGAAATTCCACCACCGTTTGTGGCGTCTTCCTTATACCGAGGTTCTTGTTTGTCATAAACAACGGGTCGAGGTCTTCCATTCGAATCTGTCCATAGAACGATCTTGGGTTCCCTTTCGTTGTTGGGTCTCGTTATTCTTGGCGGGGTTCACATCATTACTATAGATACGAAAAGTGGGTAGCCCCCAAATCAAACAAAACTGAAGCTTCAAATCCAAGTATAGGGGTAGTACCTGTCATTACTTCCGATCCTCCTTCCGGTTCTCCTGGAACAAGCGCGTAAACTCGAGTTGGCGCCAAAGGCTTCTAAGCAACCACTTTTGCTCACACAGTCCTTGTTAAAGTGACCAAACTGGTAGCAACGATAGCAAGTTCCAGTTGCCATCCTGCAAGGTCCCCAGTGTACACGGTTACACTTCTTGCACAGCTCCGATGTCTGATTCTTCTGCGACGAAACTAGAGAATTACCAGAGGTACGTCCTTGTGGCCTCGGTGTGGAAAACTCCCCACCGCCATTCTCTTAGCTGGCCCAGCTCCTCCGACCGAAGTACCAGTTCCTTGAGTCCTCCTCTTCTGATCCTCTGATGAGTGCCTAAAAACGCTTATTTGGACCCCTTAATTTACATTCGTTAGGCTCTTAGTTTTGTTAATAACTAATATTTTATCTTGTTTTAGTGTTTTAGTGTGTTTCAGGTCTTTGGTGCAAAAGGTGGCTCAAAGAGGAGAAATGAAGCAAAGAAGGAGTCAAGCCCTAGAAGTGCGATCGATCGCACATGGTGTGATCGAACGCACTGTTGTCGATCGCAAGACCTACGTTCGAACGCAGGTCTAGTCAGCCCGCGTTTCCTGCGTTGCCCTAGCCGGCCCTATCGTTCATCACTTCAACCTTGCGCTGTCGGTAGTTATTTGCGTTCGACCGCACGTAGTGCGTTTGAACGCACTGCGGTCGAACACAGCGCCTACACTCGAACGCATGTTACGCGGCGATGCGCCTGCGACCGAACACTCAGCACCACTATCAAACGCATTCAGCACTACGGTCGAACGCACCCCCTGCGTTCGAACGCAACCCTGACCTGGCAACACGATTTATTTTGCTTATAAATAGAACTTGTTGTAGTTTTTGTTTTTGACGTTTAGGAGGCGCGCGCCCCTAGGGCCTCAAACCCTCTGTTTTCCACTGTAAATCCCTTTGAAATTGTCATTTATTTATTTAATGTTTTATTTTACTTTTATTTAGTCTCCTATTCCCTTCACTATAGATTTGTTTACATTTATTCATGTTTAGTTCGTATTATTCTGTCATTTCAATTTATGTTTATTCGTTTCAATGCATTTTAGTGACAAAAGTGTGTTGATTGTTGTTTGCAATTCGTTAAACGTCGACTTTCCCTGCAACCGGAGATACATCGGATGATTCGTCTTCGAACCAATATCCGTTGTGACCTCTAAACAGTGTTTGCATTGGTTAGTTCGACAAGATTTTGTAGCAACAATAGGATTTTCATATGGTTTTATCGATAGACGAAATTATGAACAATGCAATAGCAAATAGAATACGCCAAGTAGCGTAATCGTTATTGAGTATGAGCTAAGCATGTTTATATGTTAATTAATTTATGGTGAGGTGGATTAGGGATCTTAGTCGTTTTTATTTCTTTATTTTATTGCATTTTAAATTAGTTTTATTTTCTGCACGCCAACTGTTTGACATTGGAACTAAGTTAAGATAGGATTAGTTTAGGCACTTTAAAATTGGTTTTTAGCGAAACACGATTCTCTGTGGGTTCGACCTTGCACTTGCACAATCCGCTATATTACAAACGACTCGTGCAATTGGCGAGTACAATTAAATTTGTACGACCAAATTTTGGCGCCGTTGCCGGGGACTTGTTGTTTTGTTTGAATTGATTTTTCTTGCTTAGATTAATGTGCATTTTTTTTTTTATTTCGTGCTTTTGTATAGAAATTTTTTTAAAAAAAAAAATTAGATAAGCGTTTTGTTTGTTGTTTTTAGTTTCTGTTGAGTCCCTGGAATTTCAGCCCGTGATAGTGCGATCAATCGCACTCTGTGCGTTCGAACACACTTGAGTCTATTCTAGGTCAGTTGCATACCTGCGCTCGCCTAGTACGCTGTTGCGTGCGAACGCGCGCCTCTAACAAAACCGCAGTGCGCCGTTGCGAACGATCACACTACGCATGTGCACATACTGCTACATTGTCTGCATATCTGCGTGTCTGCGGTCAATCGGAGGGTCCTGCATTCGAACACACCTCAGCTTGGCTGCACCAACAAACCCGAGGCACTGTATGTATCCTATTTTCTTTTTTTTAGTTATTTTATTTAATTATTATTTTTTCTTATTATTTATTAATTCTGCCTGTTTTAATTTATTTGCTTGCTGTTTTTAGTTTTAGTTAGTTTTTATTTTTAATTGTTTAAATTAGTTTATTGTTTTGTAAGTTATTTGTTTAGTTTATTTTTATTAGTTTTTGTTTACTGTATTTTATTTTTTTTTTATTGTTATTGTTTCATGTGGGATATATTGAACTATTTGGGTGAAGCATGAGTCTTCCGTTTAATTATTTTGATGTTTCCCCTAGTGGTAGGATGCCCAATTTGCACCCACATGAACCATGTTCACACTGCTCCAGCCTAAGCCATAGTTTAGGTGATTGTCCACATTGGGGACAATTTTCTAATTTTTCACATGAGCAGTTGAACACCAGTTTCTCCAGTCCTGGGTTTAAATCAGATTCAAATTTTTATAACCCAGATTGGAGCAACCATTCTAATTTTTCGTGGCATGATCATGATTTTGCTCCCCAGGTTGGCGAACTGCACCACCTTGAATATCCGCAGTTGGACAACCAATTTTCTTCCCACTCATCATACGACTACCCTCTTCCTAAGCAATCTTCTTTGGAAGAACCGCTTAAGGAATTCATGGAACTAGTCGGCCAACCCACCATTCCTGCGTCACAAGAACCATCATTAGAAGACGCACTCGAGGAGTTTAGGAAAACAGTCGACCAACCTTGTCAAGAAATCATAGATGCCACTATGGCAAACACTGAAGCAGTTGCAAGGTTGGAAGGACAGCTTGGTCATCTAGTTGCTGAGTTCAATAGAATTAAGGAAGAGGAACTTCAAAGTCAGGAGATGGCAAGAGGGCAGCACATGATTGATGAGGATTGCCCCAGCAATCCTCATCATGAGCATGTCTAAACCACCACCACACCAGTTAGTGAGGAAAAAGCTATCAGCATGGTGGAAGAGGAGGAGCAAGTTGAACCCCCGCCAATTTCAAATTGGCCCAATGACAAGGATGTGAGTACTGAAGCTCACTCCTTCATCACAGTCCCTCTCGAGACACAACAAGTTCCATATTTCCTAGGTCTCGAGGAACCACCTTATGTAGCAATCTTTAAGGATTCACGAACCAAAGATCACAAATTTAGAAATCGTAGTCCTAAGAGAATTTTTCAAAACAAGTTTTTAGACTACATAAGATGGCAGAACATCCTTCCAGAGGGATATCCAATTCTTAAGAAGAAATGATGGAAGGGATTGATTGGACACCCATACGAGCGGGGAAGGTGCGGTATGTTTTCTTTTTTATTTTTCGTACTTTAATTTTTGTCATTTTCTTTTTGTTATTTTATTTTGTTTCTAATAGCAATTAACCTTTGTGATGTTTGATCTTTGAGAAAAAGATTGCTGTTAGTTTTTGACAAGTGTTTTGATGTTTAAGTTCGGGGGACGCTTTGGACTTTGTACATCTCGGTTCCTCATCCCACTGTAATGTATTTCTTGCCACATTGGAAACAATGTGTCATTTAAGTTTGGGGGTGTGGACAAACATTTTGTCTGTTTTGTTTGTTTATTTTCTTGTTTTGCTTTGTTTTTGTCTGTATATAAAATTTTTTCTTTTTGTTTGTTGCTATGTTGTTGATTGGGCACAAATTTACATCGTAACTGTGGATTTTGCATGTCATTGGTGTGTTTAACTTGTTTGAACATTGCATATCATTAGAAATCCCAGTTTTTGATTCATCTGTTGGATTAGAGAGACTCCACTTGTTTGATCTATCTTCACATGCACATTAGCATTAGGGTCTGTGGGGTATGAGATTTGACTTTCAAGTGTGTGTCTTGAGATTTTTAGGTTTTGCGTTGCGATGATGAAAACCTTGGCTGGTAATAAAAAAAAAAAAAATCATCAGAATAGGTCGAATTTTTCATTGAGTAACCGGACCTCTTGCCTGGCCAAGCAATGAGTGTTCGCGTCAAAAGATGGGAAATTATATGGCTAGTTTAGGCTCCGTAGCTCTTTTGACTTGAGTAATTAAGCCCTAGGGATGTCTCTACATCTAGTGCCCTAAAGCCGTCTGGCTTGGGAGTCACTGGCCCAACGCTCGTTACATAGGTCATTTAGAAGCTTAAGGGAGTCAAGCATTGCACAGCCTACACAAAAAATTTGTATCTTTCAATTCAAGCCTTGGTTGTATTTATCGCATTGTTTTCCTTTGAATTTTGGAATACACGTCTTTGGAGGGTAATTGAAACCCCATGATCTTGTTGTTAGTTCACATTGCACTTTATGGAGCACGTGTTGTCTCAATTTTCGAACCTTGAGTGAAATGATGTTTGGATGCCTGAATGATGTGGTTCGTACGTTTAACATATTAAATTTGCTAATGATGTATGAACCATGTGTTTGTGTGAAGGGCTTTGTCTATTAATAACATAGTGCCAATAATTGTTTGTGGGTGTCATTCCTGAAAACCCCTCACGGGACTTCACTTGTCCACTAGGGATGATGATGTAGATTAGACTTATCGTCAATCTATCTATCTTATCTTTCATTATTGTATTTGAATTTCATATTTTATCTTTATTAAGTGTTTATTAGATTTAGGGAGTCTGTAATTCATATTTTATTTTATTAAGTGTTTATTAGGTTTAGGGAGTCTATAATTCGTATTTTATCAGGTTTAGGGTTTTGGGCTATATATACATGTTTATAGCCCTCAGAAAAGCGGTTGTTTATTTATTGATATTGATTAATGAGAATACTCAGAGTTGAGTTTATTCATCTTTTTCCTTCAAAATACTAGAGAGTATCTAGATTTTCAAGAAGAGTTCTTAGATCATTGATAGTCTCAAGATCTAGAATTAATTATCCGCTGCATATTTGTTGTTCTTCGTTGCAGCCCATTAAGTCGCGCTGCATCAGTTGGTATCAGAGCTCAGTCACTTTCCATGAATGGGGAGGAGCAACAGCTTTGCAGACATGAATGAGGTGTACGCACACACGGAGACAACATGTAAGGAGCAACCGGCAATTCATTTGCGGCACATGGGTCGTGGGCCGAACGATTGTCGTCGCCAACCAAGACCGCAATTCGCGGTGGCGGAAGGAAAAATTAAAGCTGAAACCCGGCAATACAAGGAGGATCAATTTCGGGCATTGGAGGATCGACGTGAAGCCTCGCCTACCCAAATATCCAACTTGTATCGTCACAATGGGAATGGATCTGGAGACCCTTCTGCGGAGCGCGAAACGTACAGACGTCAGCACTGTGCGCAAGCTCATGTCAATCAATGGGAAAACGGATTCAAACTCGATATACCGGAATCCCAAGGTTGGATGCAACCCGAAGAGTTCCTTGTAACAAGAAAAATAGAAAAAATCAACAAAAAGAAGGTGCTTAGAGAGGCGGCGGAGATTTGGAGTCAATTGGTTGAGGAGGAGGAAGATGGATTTATTGAGGAAGATTGCTCTATAGATTAGGTCTCTCCACCAATCTATGACACCTATCCTGACGAAGAGGTGTGTTCTATACATCAAGTTGATTTCCTTGGAGTAGATGCTATATTGTCAAAAACTTTTAACCAAAGTTATGATAAGATCTATGGAGTGGAGACGACTTTTTTATCAAAGAGTGAATGGATCGTTGTGAGTTCGTTGGGAATTCTCATAACATGTGGGAAGGGCAAGGCAAGACAAGGGCATGGCAAGGAGGCGCATGGTCTTCAATATAAATGTGGCAGTGTGTTGATGAATAAGGCCATCATGTTTACTATGGGGTATGGCCTTGTTGTGATTTTGAGAAGAGAAGATTGGAATGAGTTGACAGGGCACCCGAAGGACCGTGGAAAAGACAGTTCGAATTCGGGGCGAATTCTCTCCAACCTGGGGAGGATGATGTAGATTAGACTTATCGTCAATCTATCTATCTTATCTTTCATTATTGTATTTGAATTTCATATTTTATCTTTATTAAGTGTTTATTAGGTTTAGGGAGTCTGTAATTCATATTTTATCTTTATTAAGTGTTTATTAGGTTTAGGGAGTCTATAATTCGTATTTTATCAGGTTTAGGGTTTTGGGCTATATATACATGTTTATAGCCCTCNGATGCCTAGTGGTTTAAAAGGCTTGTTGCATACGCTAAATGCAATCGTTTCTCCCACGAAAGCGGATTTATGTTTCTTGTTTTTATTTGTGTTTTCATTTTTGTTTTGCTAAGGGACTAGCAAAATGTAAGTTTGGGGGTATTTGATGAGTGCCTAAAAACGCTTATTTGGACCCCTTAATTTACATTCGTTAGGCTCTTAGTTTTGTTAATATCTAATATTTTATCTTCTTTTAGTGTTTTAGTGTGTTTTAGGTCTTTAGTGCAAAAGGTGGCTTAAAGGGAAGAAATGAAGCAAAGAATGAGTCAAGCCCTGGAAGTGCGATCAATCGCAAGTCCTACATTCGAACGCAGGTCCAGTCAGCCCGCGTTTCCCGCGTTGTCCTAGCCAGCCCTATCGTTCATCGCTTCAACCTTGCGCCGTGGACAGTTATTTGCGTTCGACCGCACGTAGTGCGTTCAAACGCACTGCGGTCGAACGCAACGCCTACACTCGAACTCATGCTACGCGGCGATGCGCCTGCGATCGAACGCTTAGCACCACTATCGAATGCATGCAGCACTGCGGTCGAACACACCCCCTGCATTCGAAAGCAACCCTGACCTGGCAGCACGATTTATTTTGCTTATAAATAGAACTTGTTGTAGTTTTTGTTTTTGACGTTTAGGAGGCACCCCTAGGGCCTCAAACCCTCTGTTTTCCACTGTAAATCCCTCCTAAATTGTCATTTATTTATTTAATGTTTTATTTTACTTTTATTTAGTCTCTTATTCCCTTCACTATAGATTCGTTTACATTTATTCATGTTTAGTTCGTATTATTTTGTCATTTCAATTTATGTTTATTCGTTTCAATGCATTTTAGTGACAAAAGTGTGTTGAATTGTTGTTTGCAATTCGTTAAACGTCGACTTTCGTTGCAACCGGAGATACATCGGATGATTCATCTTCGGACCAATATCCGTTGTGACCTCTAAACAGTGTTTGCATTGGTTAGTTCGACAAGATTTTGTAGCAACAATAGGATATGCATATGGTTTTATCGATAGACGGAATTATGAACAATGCAATAGCAAATAGAGTACGCCAAGTAGCGTAATCGTTACTGAGTATGAGCTAAGCATGTTTATATGTTAATTAATTTATGGTGAGGTGGATTAGGGACCTTAGTCGTTTTTATTTCTTTATTTTATTGCATTTTAAATTAGTTTTATTTTCTGCACGCCAACTGTTTGACATTGGAACTAGGTTAAGATAGGATTAGTTTAGGCACTTTAAAATTGGTTTTTAACGAAACACGATTCTCTGTGGGTTCGACCTTGCACTTGCACAATCCGCTATATTACAAATGACTCGTGCAATTGGCAAGTACAATTAAATTTGTACGATCATCCGCATACTCAGCCGCATTCTCCTTCAGACTTTCCTCATAGATCGACACCTTATCGACCAACTGGGAGAAATCTCGAATGTCGAAGCAACTCATCGTAATCTGAATACGAGAGAGTTTAGACCTCGTTCGAACTTCTTCGCTTTCTTTTCCTCAGTTGGGATGAGGTAGAACCCAAAGCGCAACAACTGCAGAAACTTCGCGGCGTACTCAATCACTAACATCCCTCCTTGGACCAAATCCAAAAACTCAGGTACTTTCGCCTCCTGCACGACTCTAGGAAAGAAGTGCCAATTGAACTCATGTTTGAAGACTTCCCAAGAAATGGCAGTCAGCGACAAGCACCACTTTCTTTTCCTGCCACCAGCACTTAGCTTCTCCAGTCAGCTTATAAGCAGTATAAGCCACATTCTGCTCATTCGTGATGTGAACCCCGTCAAGAATAACGAGACCCAACAACGAAAGGGAACTCAAGATCGTTCTATGGATAGATTCGAATGGAAGACCTCGACCCATTGTTTATGACAAACAAGAACCTCGATATAAGGAAGACGCCACAAACGATGGTGGAGTTTCTGTTTGATAAGTCGAGATGAACGCCACGGGAAACCCCGATAAGTTCAAGTAGTTCTTCAAAGAACCAAAGAGAATAAACCTCACAAGTTTATCAATAATCAATGTCTGCCTTTTCCATTGCTTATATTTAAAGGGCTGATCATTACAAGGAAAAAAAAAAAAACCTAACATAGAAAACCTAATTAAAGCCGAAAATGGGTAAGGACAGAAATCCTTACCTTCCTAAAACACACAAGACATATAAGGCAATAAAAGCTGGACGCCCACTCTCCTAATCAAAGCTAAAATAAATCCCTACTTGCTAAAATAAATCATTACAAAAAAAAGAAGAGCTGGACGCCTAGAGTCATATGGAAGGAAACCAAAAGACAACATAATAGGAAAGAAAGTGGTGCCCAGAATAGCCATGCAATCCGATCCTTCTAGAATAAACCCAAAATATTTCTTGCCAATTCTTAGCCTTGACCGGATCCTTCTAGAACTTGAATTAAGGTGACGATTCTTTAGCCCACGTGGATCATGCTCAATGGGCCTCCACGAATTTGCTTGAGCCCATAACTCTTGAATGAGTCCGTTGAGTACATCCTTGAACTTCTTTGCTCGTGCTCTCGTAACCGGCCCAATTGGTACTTGAACGAGATCCTTCGAAGTGGTGCCTTGATCTTCATCAATTCGTACATCCAAGAGTAGCTAACAACTCCCCCACGTCGTTCAACCAATTCTCAGCACGGATGTGATCGCCTCTCCCGTCAAAACTCTCCGAGTGATGACCGCAAAAATCCTTCAGAGAACATCCAGTAACTTCAGCTAGTTGTCTTGCAATCCTATTTCGATCTATGGCAGAAACCAACTGGCCAATCGCGTCCATCACTTGACTTCCTGGGAGTGTCGCCTCATCAACGGGTATGTCGACAGGCTCAGGGTGGACACCTCCCTCTCCAATCTCCATCGTGTTAAGTCCGGTTCCAAGCTTCCTTTGGGGCGGCATTCTCTGCAGCGAAGAGCAGAGTTAGAACCGACTCTACTAGAACCAAGAGACTAAGTCCTAATCGCTTATCTAGCCTAATCTCTGGTGTGATAATGGCCTAAGTTCTCTTTTCCCCCTATCCTATAGTCTTCTCAGAGCAAGAGAGCGCTCTGATACCAACTGTGACGCCCCACCCGATGGGAATATCAATTAACTAATAATTGATCCTATGGTGCGCCATCCCAGCCATGTCCCTCCAAGACACGACCTCCGGAAAAACACCTTCCTTATCGTAACGAGAAAACTACAGCGGAAAACTTTACCAAGACTATGGGATTAAGAGATAGTAAATGAAACATCACACAGCAATACCAGAGATAAAGTACTACATCCACAATATGATAAATAGTAGCCAAATATACTGGTCATCAGACTATCAACAAGAGAATAGATACAACCCCAAAATAAGATACATCAATATTCTTCACAAAAGATCAACAAATCAGAGCCTACACTTAAGCTTTAGAAAAGCTAGGAAAATCAAAATCTTTATCATATCTGCACGGGCAGATCCTCCATCTTCCCACATCGCCTTAAGCCAAACGAGATCCATATCCTCAAAGATCACCCGTATCAAGTCCTGAGCAATCACCCAAGTAGTCTCCGACGGCATCTTCGTCTAGTGCAACTAAACCGCGTAATTATTCGTAATGATGGGGAAAGACATAAAATAAAGGGGGTAAGTCTAAAACTTAGTAACTTTTAACGCAGATAATACCCATGCCAGTTTTAGTAATGAACTCAGATGTTTAATAGGCAAAGTAGTTCTATCATGACATCTTATTAATGCGTGATATATATATAGTAACGATATATGCATATGATGTAAACAGTGATCATAGTTCAACAGTATGGTCTACCCGAGATACTACCCATTCTCAGTGAGGTTGATGCTGTCCCGATGGACCTATAATACAATGCCAGTGCCCCATCCATTATACAACATACCATACGTAACATTAGTGGCACGATCGGGTCCGACCCCGAGTGGCCCACACCAACTAATGACGTACGTCCTGTAGTGACCGAACCATTAGGAATGGTTGCATCAAGGTCACAAAACCAATGGATCCAAAACCCCGTATAACACAAACATTTGACCATAAAGCTAATATGTATAGTAAGCCCATGGCCATTACTACCGCACGTACCGATGTACCATGTCATACGATGCAATTATCTTGTCTGTATTTTACATGTATGTCATTTTACAAGTCCCACTTGATTAACATGTTTAGCACAACGTTTTTCTCAAAATGATAGAGTTCATGTGCAATAAGTACAAACGGTGAGAGTTGTAAAATATGCATCTTTTCTCGATACATAAAATAGATGTGTAGTGCATGGGAAAATAGCAATGAGTATTATGTGAGTTAAAACTCACATGGATCGATACGCGTCTCTGAAAACTCCAAAAGATCCGGGTTCTCCAAATATGTGGAAAACCTTCTATTAGTCCTAATTCTACTAAACAACTCTAAAGTAAGGAAAACAGGAGCTATGGGACGGTAGGTGAAAATAGGGTTTCCCTGTCACACAGTGACTGTACGTGCTCGAGAGCGTACGTCCGTCGTGCAACGATAAGCCGTACGTCCAATCACGATATCGTTCGTCCGCTGTATGGGTTCTCGAGGAGAACCTCATTTTCTCTCCACAGTCCGCCAATTCTCTGACTCCTAGGGTTATTAGGAACACCCTAAAGCCTTCTAGTCTGGTTTATAGCCTTCATGAAACGTAACAACGCTAAGCTAATAAGAACGCTAACCCAAACGGGTCTTAAAAGCACAACTAAGCTAACAACTACAACTAAACATAAAACGGGCAGCATAACGACGTAATAAAAAAGCTAAAGATCGAATGTTACCTCCTTGAAACAAAACCGTAAGAGTTCTGCCTTACGAACGTTTCAAACTTGCAAACGTCTCACACACACATGCTCACGACACACTCAAACACTATGGAAAAGCTCTGGAAACACTCTGGCAGCCTAGGGGCATCTGGAAGTTGTGTAAAACACAAAGGGGGTAGGGTGCTATTTATAAGCTCAGAAAAGCAGCGGACGTCCGGCCAAGGGGCGTATGTCTAGTGGTTCTTGTCCAGTGGTTCCATGGCTACCTCGTACGTCTAGGTATTAACTAAAGGGTACTTAAAAAGTAGTGTACGTCTAGTGGTCCCACGTACATCTACCTATACGATTTGCAGAGCGTACGTCCAGTGGTCCCCCACTGTACGTCCACACTACAGACAGCAGTATACGTCCGCCAAACCTAGCGTACGTCTGCCAAAAGTCCAAATCACTCCTTTAATGTCTTTAGTGACCCAAAGCCCAAATTAATTCCCCCAACTAAGCTACTTACACCTAGTTAATAATTTGGGTCACTACTTCTCTGGTCCGTGAGCAGAGGCCACTGGTTGGGGTGTTTAGAGATGCAAACAATCATCCAGCCAACAATCTTTCCTTCTTTTTTTTTTTGCAAAAAAGACGCGGCAGATTTGTTATAGTCAGATGCAAATCCCAACTTATTGCTGACACACAGATTGCCACAAAGTGGATCTGGGATCCGTGACTATAGATCTGTGCTGATCTGTGAGATAAGTGTAGATTTGCAATGGATCTTCAGAAATTTTGATAAGGAAATCATCTCATTCCGGCTGGTTGATGTATTGCCCGAACACATGATCACTACCATAACAGATTTGACTTTGCAAGAACGTATTCGTTCCCACAGACGGCGCCAAACTGTTAGAGCATTTTTTTGCCTAACAGTCTCCAATTGGTGAGATCTTTGCGTTCTTCGAGGCATCTTTGATCTTCGATCTTCGAACTCCTACAAAATAACAAGAACATCAAAGGGGTCCACAGGCCTTTGGTAGAGATTCTCTTATGCTTAAGTTAGCAATCGTATATGGCGTCAAAATATAGCATGGGCTAATATAATATTAAGAATAAATTGATCGATCCCCTTTTACTGAGGCCTTGAGTTCCCTTTTATAGGGTTTTATTTGTGTAACTGCTCCCTCGATCTTCTCCATTCAGGTAATTGAGGGATAATTTGAGGTAGTGGAGATAATGTGAGGTAGTGGAAATGATGTGAACCCCGCCAAGAATAACGAGACCCAACAACGAAAGGGAACCCAATATCGTTCTATGGACAGATTCGAATGGAAGACCTCGACCCATTGTTTATGACAAACAAGAACCTCGGTATAAGGAAGACGCCACAAACGGTGGTGGAATTTCCATTTGATAAGGCAAATGAACGCCACGGGAAATCCCGATAAGTTCAAGTAGTTCTTCAAAGAACCAAAGAGAATAAACCTCACAAGTTTTATGAATAATCAAAATCTGTTCTCCATAGGAGTACAAAGAGTATTTAAATAGAGGCTGTAAAATAAAACCTAACCCTAATTTGACTGACTTTGGGCTAAGCCCATTATCCAATCATAAAATATCTCTAACCCTAGATAAGATGACTTTGGGCCAAGCCCATTACAATAACTCTTAAAATATAGATAAAACATCCATTTAAATATAAATAACCTAATTAACTAATGAGACCCAAATATAATTAAAATTCCAGCATAGGAAATAAGCTAAAATAGGAAAGAAGAGCTGGACGCCTATAATAGCCTTGCAATCCGATCCTTCTCGAATAGACCCAAACTATTTCTTGCCAATTCTTAGCCTTGACCGGATCCTTCTAGAACTTGAATCAAGGTGACGATTCTTTGTTGCCCACGTGGATCATGCTCAATGGGCCTCCATGAATTTGCTTGAGCCCATAACTCTTGAATGAGTCCGTTGAGTACATCCTTGAACTTCTTTGCTCGTGCCCTCGTAACCGGCCCAATTGGTACTTGAACGAGATCCTTCGAAGTGGTGCCTTGATCTCCATCATTCCCCTCCTCTTGAAAAGGATTTGCCCTCAAATCATCACCTTGAAAAATTAATGAAGATCACATGGGCAACAGTAATTGGAGACAATTAAGTCAAATTGGTCTATCTTCTCTCAGCACGAAATTTTTTTTTTTTTTTTTTTTTTTTTTCGCTTCTTGAACCAACCAAACAAGAGCAACTTCTTTTTCTTCCTTCTTCTGAACCACAAAACACGAAACATGAAAGACTGAGAGTCGACTGCGCGATCCAACTGGGTGACAACTGATGCGGGGGCACTTGAGGATCTGCAGAGGCGGTGCTTGGGGATGCATCTGGGATGTGGGCAGTGAAGTAAGCGTTTCCAACGCTTCCGTGGTGGCCTTTTCGTAGGAGGTTTCTCTTCCTTCTCTGCAAGTCGCCGCTTCTGCATTTGACTATCGAGCCTCTGCTTGCTCGCCAGCACATGGTGGGGACTGGGTAAGTGAATCAAACATTGGGTTGCCAGGTGTGTAATTGGCCGGATTTTTGAACATAGTGGCTGGGCTTGGGCATCTTCCTTCGATTTTAGACACTTTCTTTTTGGCCTCTTTGACGGTGGTACATGGTGGGACCATGGCAGCGGCTTGGTGCGATGTTGCGATGCAGTTTGGGTTTGTCTAGTGGGGTTTGGCCTGGAGGTGCTTTTTCTTTGGGTTGTTGGTGGTGGCTGTGCTGATGGGATGGTCTGTGGTGGTGAGACTTCAATGTGGCGGGTCGGATCATGTAGGTTGACGAAGTGATTGTGGTCGTTTGGGTTTGGATCTTTGCATGGTTGTTTTTCTAGTGGATTTTCCGGTGGGACCCATTGTAACACCCCGAGAATTAATTAATTGATAATTAATTTCATGGTTCGTCTCCCAGCCTTATTCCACTCCAAGCAAGACTCAGTGACCTATACTCCTCCAAAACAGAGGATACTAAGCAGCGAAAAGTAATAAAGTTCTATAACATTGAATCATTATAACTAGAGCATCTACCAAAGAACATCAAAATAGAATCATACTACATACATTATCGTTACAAGGAATCTATGTTAAACCTTAATATGAAGCATCCATCAAGTCCTAATACAACATAACTCAAAAGTACTAGTTACCATGAGTACCCGCTTAAGCTTGCGATAAGTCCTCAAGCATCTCCTGGATTGAATCCTTCACAATAACCGGATGCTTTGCGGTATCTACTATCTATAACAGTATAGTTGTACATATGGAGAAAAAAAAGAAAATAATACAAGGGTAAGTCCGACGACTTAATGAGTAGAAATGCAAATGACGTACCCGTCATTAAATAGTGAACTTAGTGTGACAAGAAAAATTAAATGAAATATCCATATTATCAATTAAAAATGAGATGTTGGAATCACAATCCTCCACTAGCTTGCGATAAGTCCTCAAGCATCTCCCGGATCGAATCCTCCATAATAACCGGATACTTTGCAGTATCCACTATCTATAACAGCATAATCGTACATATAGAGAAAAAAGGAAAATAATATCAGGGTAAGTCCGACGACTTAGTGAGTAGAAATGCACATGACGTATCCGTCATTAAATGGTGAATTCAGTGTGACAAGAAAAATTAAATGAAATATCTTTATTATCATTTGAAAATGAGATGTTGGAAAACTTAATTATAAAATTTAATTAGTAATTATGCATCATAAGAAGTACGAATAATGATTTTTAAATATATATATAATATAAATGTTAAAATAAATATAAAATAACTAATATTTAAATATAACAAAAAGGCTCCACTTAAACTTATTGCCTTATGCCCAAAATTTTATCTAGCCGGCCTGAGCACACTTACTCTCAGTCTGCCCATTTCATTTAAATTTGGACAGAAATTTTTCATAAATCAACTTTTAAAAGTGGCATGTATTTTTAAAATGTATAAGAATTATAGTTTTTTTTTTGTTAATGGATACTATTAGAAAATAAAAAAATGCAAAAAACATGTTTTATTAAAAAAAAATATGTGCTTCTAGCGTGTTTAAGGCTGTCCGTTTCCTATGAAATTTGTGTACAAGAAAATCCACCCTGTCCTTCCTGAAAAGGAGCTCGAACCCCACGTCCACATGGTACCTGGACATCCTCTATATTTATCCCACCTGTCTTCCAAACCGAACTCTCCCTCTCTCTCTCTCTCTCGCGGCCAAATCCTGAAACCCACGCACGCCATTCTCTGTCTTTGTAATCTGAAAGACAGAGGATGGGGATATTGTATGGCATGCTGGCCAGGGGCAACGTCGTGTTGGCGGAGTTCAGCGCCACGCCGACGAATGCGAGTGCAATAGCGAGACAGATTCTGGAGAGAGCGCAGCAGGGGATCGAAGATAGCAATGCCTCCTATTCCCATGATCGCTACATTTTTCACGTGAAAAGAACAGACGGCCTCACCGTTCTTTGCATGACTGACAACGCCTTTGGACGTAAACCTACTTTTTCCTCCAATGTTTTGTTTTCTAATGTTAATTTATTTATGTTACAAGAAATTTGAATTTGAATTGAATATTAAATTTTTTCTAATATAAAAAAGATGGGACCTATAGGTTCTTTTAGATTAATGTTTTATATCATGTTTGGTGTAGAGGCTATGTAGTAATATTTGGCATATACATGTGCTGAGTTAAGATAACACCTGAAGTTCAAACCAATCATTCATCTGCGGAAGACTCAAATAAGCACAACCTCGTTCAAACTGCAGAAGATACACCTGTTGAAGATGCTGCAGATAAACACGATAAGTTTGATAGAAATTAAGTGAGCTAGCTCGTACTGTTTGGTGTAATGAAGGCTGTGTAGAGGAAGATGATTCAACCATTGTAGGATCAGGAATGGTGAGAGATAGAATTAGAAATTTAACTTTAGAGAGGACGGAATACATTAATTTTCTTTTACGGTGACCATTATAATAAAGTTGAAAAATTAATAACCTAAACATGCTACAAGGGTTTTTTTTTTTTTTTTTTTTGTGGGAAGAAGGGGTTACCAAAAAAAATAAAAAGGATGGGATGAAATGGTAGCTTAACTTTTCGGCTTTCATTATTGTGTATTTATACACTTCATTGTATTTGTTACAAGCTGTTTATGTACAGATGAGATAAGTAAAAAAAAAAAAAACTGATAATACATCTGATTTTTTTTCTTCTAAGCAATACAAGAAGAAGAAAATTGCAAAGGTGAGTCTTTTTCACTAATAATATGAACAGAAGAAAAAAAAATGAGAGTAATTTGAAATACTTCCAAAATTTTGTGAGAAGCAGCCCATTTTGTAACCTGGCGTGCTCTGTAGTACATATGAATTTTAAATACATTTCATACATTTAAAACTTATGCAAATGAATGACTGATTTGAACTTCAGCTTGAACGTCAGGTTTTATCTCAACATGATGTTTGGTGTATTTCCATCGAATGCCTCATTTGTTAGTAATGGATTAATATAGTGCGGTTCCAATGGTAAAATGGTGAAATCCCAGACTTGGAATTTAATAAAGATTGCTAGGAATTGATTTGTGAATGAAGAAAATAAGATTACTAGGAATGGATTTCTAAATTTCTGTAGGGTTATATATTGAAGTAGATTCCATGTTTTCTAATCATTGCAAAGTTTGCACATTGCATTTTGCCATTGTTGTGGATAACCTAATGCTTCGATCAAAGATAGAGCTAAGGTGTCTTGAGAGTTGTTTTGTGTTCCTAAGAGAGAAGGTGGCTTGGTGCTGAAAATATTGGAGGACTGGAATACAAATCTGCTATTATGAGGCACGTCAGGAATCTAATCATGACAGAGGAGAAAATTGTTATTTGAATTAAGTGGGAGGTTAGATCACAGTTATGGAATGTTTAAGTTTGTAGCAGATGGGGTATCCCTGAGAAAGTTCTCGGCTTATAGAATAGTTAGACTGGTTTGTTTGATTTGTGAATAGAATTCATATAGATTTTGAGTTTAGAAAGAAACATTGTAGTTAAACGTAAAAAGGTTGTTGGTGTTTGGTTTGCAAGTTGCAATTTGATCGAGTTTAGTTAAACTAAAGTATTTTGTAACAATGTGTTTTCTATGTTAATTACGTTTTACCAAACATGTCAACCTTTTTTTTTTTTTGGCACAACTATTTAGGTACTAAAAATACTATACACAATGGTAGATCAATCGGCTGTGGGCCACGCCTAATAAAGCGGAGGTCACAAGTTCGAATCCCCCCTCCCCCTCCCCTTGTGTGGACATGTAAAAAAAAATAAAAATAAAAATACTTTTTAAGGTTCCTAATGCAATCACAAACAAGTTCTTAGCATAAATTTCATTCATCGAATAAAGATAACCTAATGCTTTGAAACATGGGAATGTGGCTGGAACTTATGATTGGTGAAACTGTTGAAATAATGAGCTCTTTCGCTTAGACTTTTTGTTTACTATAAATTACAGATGCAGAGTGTCTATAAAACACTATAATTTCTGCAGAAACTTTGATTTATCAGTGAAATTCATAGTCTTGTTTTTATTCACTTGTAAATAAATGCAGGGAGAATCCCTTTTGCATTTCTTGAAGATATTCATCAAAAGTTTGTGAAGACTTATGGCCGTGCTATTCTTTCTGCTCCTGCTTATGCCATGAATGAAGAATTCTCAAGGATCTTGAGCCAGGAGATGGACCACTACTCAAATGATCCCAACACTGACAGGTTAAATCGTTTGAAGGGTGAAATGAGTCAGGTAAACTGTATAGGGTTATATCTAATATTTGTCATAAGCTTTGAAGCTCATGAGCTATCAATCCTTAAAGTATATCATTAATTACAATATATTCTCAGTGTTAAATTTATTAAGTGTTTGATCATGTGATAATGTGTTAAATACATGAATTTTAAAATTAAATTTCACGACAATTAGAGAAACTTTGATGACATAGGAAGCATTGCAACTGATCTCCTAAAAATACACTTTAGTTCCCATAACTATTAATCCTTTTTGCACTTACATTTCCAAAGTTTAAAATGTGACATTAAGGCCTCCTATACTTCTACTTCATATCAAATTAGACACTTTTGTATTTTTCTCTCCAAAATGCCCTTTTAGTTAATCCAAAATAACCTTTTGAAAAAATTAAAATTACTCCAAAAAAAAAAAAAAAAAGAGAAAACGCCAAAAAGAGGTGGCCCCCTTTTCATGTTAGCCTCTTTAATTTTTTATTTTATTTTATTTTATTTCAAATGGTTATTTTTTGGAGAAACTTTACTTTAAACACCTAAACTATCGCACGCTTTAAGAAGACCCCCAAAGTTCAAAAACTCTTAATTTGAACCCCTCAATTTTTAATTGCAGTCAATTTAAACCCTTCCGTCAAATTTAGCTGTTAACTTCTAACGGCAATACCTAAAAAAACCAAAATATCTCTAATTTTTTCTTCTTTTTTTATTTAAAGAACAGAGAAAAAGGGTCGAAGGTGACCCTACGTCACCTTGTGACCCGTGGGTGAGGCCCGACCCACGCGGGTTTGGCCTTGACCTAGTGTGGGTTTGCTGACCCACGGCTGGGTTGCAGTCAAGACCCAGCATGGGTTAGGAGACCCACATGGGTCGCTGCCGAGACCCAACGTGGGTTAGGAGACCCGCGTGGGTCGCGACCTGCTAACTCATTGTAGTGACCCAAATAATTAACTAGGTATAAGTAGCTTAGTTAGAGGGTTAATTTGAACTTTGGGTCACTAGGATCCGCCAGAAAGGCATTTTGGGGAATTGGACTTCTGAACCAGACGTACGATAGGTTAGGCGGACGTACACTCCTATCTTTTGTGCGGACATATGCATGAACACCGGACGTACGTTGTTGTTCGTAGTAGTAGTGGACGTATGCGGGACCATCGGACGTACGCTCTTATCTTTAGTGCGGACATACAGGGGGGACCACCGAACATACGCTGACAAATAGTATGTCGTACTCTGTGAATAGTACAACGGACGTACACTCAAAAGTACCGGACATACGCTACTTTTTGGATTGACTACTGGGTAATACATAGACATACGAGACAACCTTTGGACTGTTGGGTAATAGTACCGGATGTACGCCCCTTTAGACCGAACATCCGCTGCTTTTTGGCCCTATAAATACCCCCTCGCCCATTTCACACCAATTCCGCTCATAAACCCCTCTCTTCGCCCCCAGGCTGCTTGTTGGCCGTTTGTGAGTGTTTTAGTGCTGCTGGAGGAGGAACTCTAGATGTTTCGCTTCAAGGAGGTAACATTCGGTTCCTTAGCTTTTTACTTACGTCGTTATGCTGCTCAATTGTAGTTCTATGTTGCTAGTCGTAGTTTAGCCTTAGTTATGTTTTAATCTTGTTTAGGTTAGCGTTATATTAAGCTTAGCGTTGTTACTTTGCATAGAGATTTTGATTTGAGTTAGGAGGCCTTAGGGAGTCTGTGATGGCCTTAGGAGTTGAAGAATAGGCGGACAGTGGATAGAAAATGAGGTTCTCCTTGAAAGACGCCGGAGTGGATGTACGGTCTCGTGATCGAACGTACGGCCCGCCATGTCACAATGGACAAACGGCCCCGAGCCCGAACGTACGATTCAGAGTGTGACAGAGAACTTTATTTTCATCAGCCGTCCCATAGCTCCTATTTCCTTATTCTAGAGTTGCTTTAGTAGAAATAGAACTAATGATAGGTCTTTTCTCAGTATTTTAGGTTATGGAGCCTCAAAGGAATTACATGGAGGAGCTTTACGATCCGGGTGAGTACAAACTCATATGGATACTTTGTTGTTACTTTTCATGCATTGCACGTCTATTTTATATATATCAAACATGCATATTTTGCAACTCTCATGAAATACATTTTGAAACTACTGGGAACTCTCTTTTGTGAAAACATGTGTCGATTAATAAGATAATAGTGAGACTTGTAAAACTATGCATGTAAAAGACTGATAAGACTAATTACATCGCATGACATGGTAGATCGGTATGTGCGGTATAATAGCCATGAGCTTACTATACGGGTTAACTTTATGGTCAGTGTGTGTGTGGGCCGGGGGCTTTGGATCCAATGGTTTCATGACCAAAATGTAGTCATTCCCAATGAATGGTCACTATAGGAAGGACGTCATTAGTGGTGTGGGTCACCCGAGGTCGGACTAATTACATCGTATGACATGGTAGACCGGTACGTGCGGTATAATGGCCATGGGCTTACTATACNGACGGGAGTTGTGTGTGTGGGCTTTTGATCCAATAGTTTCGTAACCAAGATACAACCATTCACAATGGATGGTCACTATAGGAATGACGTCATTAGCGGTGTGGGCCACCCGAGGTCGGACTCGGTCGTGCCGCTAGTGTTACGTACGGTATGCTGTGCAATAGCTGGGGCACCGGCATTGTATTACAAGTCCCTCAGGCCAGCGTCAACCCTGCTGAGAAGGGGTAATATCTCGAGTAGACCATACTATTGAACTATGACTGTTACTCTATATCATAAGCATATATTATACTATATATATATCACCTGCATGATAAATTGTCATCTCATAATGTTCCATATATTTTATAAATAACTGAATCCACAAATTAATGACAGGTGCGTCATGTGCATTTCTACTCACTAAGTCATCAGACTTACACTTGTATTATTTTCTTTTTTTCTCCATATATTCGACTATGCTGTTATAGATAGTGAATACCGCGAAGCATCCAGTTATGTTGGAGGATTCAATCCGGGAGATACTTGAGGACTTATTACAAACTTAAGCGGATACTCATGGTAACTAGTACTTTTGAGTTATGTTGTAGACTTAGGGCTTGATGCATGCTTGCATAATAAGGTTTAGCACAGATCCCTTGTAATGATGTTATGTATATAGTGTGATTTTTGCTACTTTGATGATCTTTGGCTAGATGCTTTGGTTGTATGATTTAATGATTATAGAACTTAATTACTTCTGCTGCTTTGTATCATCTGTTTTTGAAGAGTATAGGTCTCTGAGTCTTGTTCGGAGTGGAATAAGGCTAGGAGACGAACCGTGAAACTAATTACCAGTTAATTAATTCTCAGGGCATTATACCCACGGCTGGGTCATGGTCAAACCTAGTTATTGTATCTGTTGACCCACGGTGGGTCTCTAGCTGAGACCCAGAGTAGGTCATAGCCAGACTCACATGGGTCTGGCCGGTCACAAGGTGACCCATGGTAAGGTCACCTTGGACTTTTTCTTTTTTTCTTTTTTTTTTTAAATAAAATAAATAAATAAAAAGTCAGGAGTATAAACATCATTGTATCATTGTTAGTGTTTAAAAACTAATGGATGGATTTAAATTAACTACAATTGAAAGTTGGGGGTTCAAATTGAGAGTTTTTGAACTTTGGGAAGACTTTTTAAAACGCACGATAATTCAAGGGTCTAAAATGAAGTTTCCCTTTATTTTGATTTTTTTTTTTTTTTTTTTTTTTTTTTTTTGCATTATGTATTTTTGACACAAAAAGGATTTCTATCCTTAATATTGCTACAATTTTCTTACTAACTCCATGCAATTGTAATTTTCAAATAGAAGGTTTTACATTAAAAATATATATATAGTGAGACAAATATAATAACATCACAAACCACTCATAAAGACGACAATATACTTTATGAAGAAATTTGTAGGCCTAATTCATTTTATAAAATTGGTTCTATGGGAGAGGGTTGCCCATTTCTTATAAACATGCCCAAATTCTTGTTTACGGACAAAATTAGATTATTCCTCAGCACTTTAGCCCTCCTCTTTTCTTTCTTTCCCATCTCAATTTCTCTACTGTTCTAACGTGCTGGTCATGTGATGATGATGATAGGTGCGAAGCGTGATGATTGACAATATTGAAAAAGTGTTGGACAGGGGTGACCGATTGGCCTTGCTGGTTGAGAAAACTACCATTCTGCAAGGGGGTGCAGTTCGCTTCAAAAGGCATTCACATCGTTTCAAAAATACTTTGTGGTGGAGAAATGTCAAGCTCACGTAAGTTGTAAGCTTAATGCATGCATGCTGTCCACGTTCTTGTAATTTTAGTAGGTGATGCTCAACATGTAAAATATTTTAATTAAACTGAGTATATTGACAAAGTTAATGTTCGAACTTAATAACTTTGACTCCAATACCATGTTAACTCATTAATTTTTCTAAAAATTTAAGCTGATAAAAAGAAATAAGTTTAATTATTTAATCAACACTTGATACCTCCTATTTTTCAAGTCACCATTGTGAGGGAAATACTACATTACTTACCACTAGATGGGTTGTAAATTATCTTTAGATTTCAAAGTTTTCATGATACATGTTGCAGCAATTCTTGTAGGAATGCTAGCTGCTTGTCTATGCAGACAATTTAGACCCAATTTTCATGCTTTATGTACTTTATTACCCTTTCTTGCCATAGTGATGTCATCACTCCACTGTTCTTCTTCCTCTTTTTCTAGTACTTTTGTCTTAGACTCTTATGAGAGTTAACTTGCCTTTGTCATGAGATATATCCAATTTTGATCCTTACATACTATGGAGGTATTGCAAAACCCTTGGATCAATATTGACATGTCAATCTCAATTAACCTTTGGATCAATTCTAGGTTTTTTTTTTTTATAAAAAATAATAATAATAATAATCTAAGGGTTAATTAGGACTATTAGGTCAGTATTGTGGAATAATGTAAATGAAATAAGAATGTGGTACATAACATTACTACACAATCTATGAGCAGGATGGGTCTATACTATTTTCAGTTACCTTCTACCATGTTATGAAAACTGTAATCGGCTGATTGTGAAGTTCAATTTGTGCTGCAGGTGTTCCTTGGTATTTGTTCTCTTGATCGTCATTTATGTTGTGCTTGCATTTCTCTGTCATGGTCCGTTGCTGGCTTCTTGCTTGAAGTAAACAGAGCAATTGCAGTATGAGTGATTTTGTATGCCATATTTGTAGATTTGTGGCCTATTCTTTTATATATGCAAAACCAGGGGACCCAATTTTCACATATATATAGTACAGTTGTCCCCTCCATCTAAGGGTACATTTGCTTCTACATGTCATGAAAAAGCATCAACTGCGTAGTAATGTTAGAAATTATATTTGTATTCTTCAATTATCATGCGATTGAGTGATTAATAAATTTAGAGATTTTGTAAAGTAAGATTTAATTGATGGAACTCTCAATATAAAAAGGGGAATTTATATCTAAACACCTTAGGTAAGCACTACAAAATTTTTTAATACTTAAGTTTTCTTTTTTTTATTATTTATTTTATTTTTTTTTTTTACAATTTACTCCATGGGTCAATCGAAATGACAATAAAATTTATGCCGTCAAAATTTTTTAACAGCCATCAGTCTGGGTCAAAATGCACCGTTTTACCTCATTAAAACATTAATTTTTTATTTTAATTTTAAAATTTAAATCTAAAAAAAAAAATTAAACACTAGGGGTGGCCAAACCACCCCATTTTGCCTGGGGGTGATTCGGCCACCCCCTTAGGCCATGGGGTGGCCAGCCACCCCCTATGGGGTGGTTTGGACACCCTTTTTTTTTTGTTTTTTTTTTTAAAAAAAAAATTAGATTTAAATTTTAATATTAAATTTAAAAAAATAATATTTTAATAAGGTAAAACGTGTTAAAGGATATCAAGCTATCAAGAGATTAAGAAGTACAGGATTAGTGTGCTCAAGCACAGTCCCAGTGCGATCGAGCGCAAGATCGATCGCACGCTTGAGCACAGCATCGATCGCTCTAACAAAATCGAATGAAGAAAGTAGAAGAGTTATGCGCTTGAGCGTAGACCATATGTGATTGAGCGCATACGTGTGCAAAGGTCAGTCTCGCAGTTGCAGGAAAGCTAAGTCTCAATATGGAAAGATCCTCTATGTCCCTCAGCCTCCTATGACAACATGTAAAGTAACCCTAAACATTTGTAGAATGAAAGAAACTCAACAATTGACTACCTTGGACAGTAAGCAAAAGATCCCTCTTCTTAATTGTAGTGTTAGGTTTAGTAGTATTAAGCAAAAGATCCCTCTCCTTAAGCAAAAGATTGTATTAGGTTTAGCCTGTGTATTAGGTTTAGTTGTAGTATTANAAATGCACCGTTTTACCTCATTAAAACATTAATTTTTTATTTTAATTTTAAAATTTAAATTAAAAAAAAAAAAAAAAAAAATTAAACACTAGGGGTGGCCGAACCACCCCATTTTGCCTGGGGGTGATTCGGCCACCCCCTTAGGCCATGGGGTGGCCATGCAGCCACCCCATATGGGTGGTTCGGCCACCCATTTTTATTTTTTTGTTTTATTTTTTTTTTTTAAAAAAAAAATTAGATTTAAATTTTAATATTAAATTTAAAAAAATAATATTTTAATAAGGTAAAACGTGTTAAAGGATATCAAGCTATCAAGAGATTAAGTACAGGATCAATGTGCTCAAGCGCAGTCCCAGTGCAATCGAGCGCAAGATCGATTGCACGCTTGAGTGCAGCATCGATCGCTCTAACAAAATCGAATGAAGAAAGTAGAAGAGATGTGCGATCAATCGCAAGCTTAAGCGTAGGATCAGTCGCTCTAACAGAATCAAATGAAGAAAGTAGAGTTATGCGCTTGAGCGCAGACCATATGTGATCGAGCGCATACATGTGCAAAGGTCAGTCTCGCAGTTGCAGGAAAGCTGAGTCTCAATATGGAAAGATCCTCTATGTCCCTCAACCTCCTATGACAGCATGTAAAGTAACCCTAGACATTTGTAGAATGAAAGAAACTCAACAATTGACTGCCTTGGACAGCAAGCAAAAGATCCCTCTCCTTAATATAAAAGGATTTCTGATTCTCTAAGATTATATTAGGTTTAGCCTGTGTATTAGGTTTAGTTGTAGTATTATATATATTATACTAAACTCTTGTAATATTTATTAACTTTGAATATACCTTCACAAAGTTTTTAAAAACGGAGCGTTTTGACCCAAACTAACGGCTGTTAAAAAATTTTAACGGCAGGGATTTTATTGTCATTTCGATTGACCCATGGAGTAAATTGTCAAAACGAAAAAGAACTTCAGAATTAAAAAATTTTAGAGTGCTTAACCAAGGTGTTTAGATATAAAATCCCTAAAGATGGCTTAAGTCTTCAATCTCTTCTCCACGTACACATACAAAAACACTTTTTTTATATTTTTTTTAGAGAATAATTTAAGAACTATCTCATTGATGTTTATCTTTTTTTGGAGAAACTTCTTCATTTTCTTTTCAGATTTCTTGTCGATCGTGCATGTTGTCGTTCTTTTCAATATTGATGACTGACGTTTGGATTTCCTGTATAAGGATTAATATAAGAGCAACTCTTGCCCAACTTTTGCCTTTTTTATTATTATTTTTTTTAAAAAAAAAAGTAAAAAATGAAAAAAGTGTTTGAAGCAATAATATATATATTTTTTGTCATTCTTTTTATTGGTATTTTTTAAAAAAAATGAAAATTCCATTTTTCTTCATGGGCATTTTTCATAAAAAAAAAAAAAAGACCATTTTTATGAAGAAAAATACAATTTTCATTTTTTAAAAAATACCAATAAAAAGAAGGATAAAAAATATATATTATTACTTCAGACACTTTTTCCATTTTTTACTTTGTTTTAAAAACCATAAATAAATAAATAATATAAAAGTTGGGCAAAAAAGTTGGACATTTAACATTTTCCTTAATATAATACACTTTCCAATTGCATGGGCACCTTGACTGCATGTTGAAGAAATTCATAACGAAATATAAATATAATATAAATTAGAGCGGAACAACGAGAGAAATTGGAGATTAGGATTTATTGGGACTGAAATATCCTTAATTCTATCTGCTAACCAATCATCTAATCGATTTTGGAGGCGGTTAGAAAAAATTACTAATCACCTTGGGTGGTGTGGTTAGCAATTTTAGGATTTGAGAAAACCTCTAATTAATTGTCTATATATATAGGGGTTTGATAGGGGTTCTCCCCCTAGTGTTCTTCTAGCGTTTTCACAGTCTTACGTAGAACATGATTTAAGAAAAAATAAAATTGTAGTACCTTTTTTTGCCAACAGATTAATTTTTATGAGTTAATATTTAGGTTTTAATGCTTTAAAACTTGTTTTTGGATTCAAAACTAAAACATAAGGGTAAAAGGTTAACCATTTAGGAATTGTATCACCCAAAATTGATTTGATAATCCTAAATTTAGTGTTAATACCTCAATTTTGGTGCTAATGACTCAAATTTGGTGCTAATGCCTAAAAAAACCGATGGTGGAGGTCACTACAATTTTATTTTTTCTTAAATCATGTTCTACGTAAAACTGAGAAAATGCTAGGAGAACACTAGGGGGAGAACCCCTAGCATTTTTATATATATATATATACATGAAACGACACCGTTTGGTGTTTAAATATATAAAAAATATATATATAAAACTCTAGAAACGACGTCGTATTTAGTAGGATATTACTGTTTTACCATAAAAATGTCATTTTGGTTTTTTCTAATTTTTTTCTTCTCTTTTGTACTTTTAAAAAGTGGTTAATAGCAATTTTCTTTCATTAAATAACTGTTAACCGATGGTTATAAAATAACTGCTAACTATTTAGCGGAGGTAGTTATCCAATTTTATTAATTTCGTAAGCAGTTGCGATTAGTGATTTTAGCCATTGACTTTATAGAAAATATAAAAACAAATTTAATTTTTTTTTTTTTTAAAAAAAATAAGAGTTATTTATCATCAATGACTGCTATGATGTGCATATCATCAACGAAGACTTTGAATAACTATCATTGATGTGCCACTACAAACAAAAAAAAAAAAAAACGAGAAGATTAGTAACGTGTATACTATTCATCAATTTTGCCACGTCACCATTTAGTAACGTGTCACTTTTGTGTCATGTTACTAAATTATTTTGGTAACGTGTGGAGGTGACACGTTACCATTTGGTAATGTGCTAAAATTCACATGTTACCAAATGGTAACGTGTCAAAATGCCATGTTACTAAATGGTAACGTGTGAATTTTAACACGTTACCAAAAATGAAAACCTATTAAAAACCAAAATATGGATGATATATTAAAAAACCAAATTAAAAACCTATTAATAATATATTAAATAACAATAACAATAATATATTAAAAATACGATCACATTCAATAATATATAATTATAAATGACATGCTAGAGTAATTACTATATATATTAATATAGTTTTAGGGTTATGCAGTTAGCGATTAATAACCATTTTGCTTGTACACCTTCATTTGCCACCGTTGCCAATATATATTTTATGGTCTTCCTCGATCCGGGCCACTTGGATCGAGCCTCCGGGAACGGGTTGACATAATAGCTAGAATGTCATGCTATGACGTACCAAAAGGGTATATATATATAGAGAGAGAGAGAGGCCCTCACCAAAATAAAAATATTGTCGTAAAACTACATTAATATATATATACCAAAATAAAATATTGTCAAAGTTTAATGAGTAATTTAATACTATATATATATTAATGCTAGGGTTACTATATATATATTAATGTAGTTTTACGACAATATTTTATTTTGGTGAGGGCCTCTCTCTCTCTCTATATATATATATTAATAGTATGTTATATATATAAATGACATGCTAGGGTTACTAGATCTATTAATGTAGCTAGTTCCTATATATATATAGTAAGTTATATATTAACGACATGCTAGTTAATTACTATATGCTTACGCCTACATATCTCCGGCCTCACTCATTTCTCCGGCACCTCTCTCCATCTCTGACGACGGTCAGGTATAAATACTTACACCTTCATATTTCTTTTACATTACTATATTTTAAATGTTTTTTCAAATATATTTTTTTGAAATGTATGTTGCAACATTTGGCATGTGATTTTTTACAAATTCTATGACTGATGGGCTTATGAAATGAGGGTTGTGGTTAATTTGTTTGGTTGTTGGGTTAGTTTATTATTATTATTTTTGTATAACTATTTTTTAGTCCGAAAATAAGACACATTTTATTTTAGATTAAACAAACATATGAGACTGCATGTCAAGCTTTTTTTTTTTTCTAGACCAAAACATGATTGTCAAGCTTTTTTTTTCGTAAAATAATATATATTGTGATTTTTTAGTGGTAGTAATTTAGTTGTAGTATATTGTGATTCTTAAAAATATATTGCGATTTTTTTAGTGGTAGTAATTTAGGGACAATGTGATTTTTTACAAGTTCTAGAAATTTTAACTACAACTCAATTTTTTTTAGTTGTACTATAATGTGAGTTGTAGTTTTTAATTGTTTGAACCTTTATTTCTTAAATTTATTGTGTTTATGATTCGTTATATGTTATAATTGTCTCTTTTTTAGGGTGTCAAGTTTCAATATTATTCTTTTCAAATGGGTTGATAATTTCATTTGTATACTAGGGTTTTAGTTCATATTGTGTAGATTTTTTTTTTTCCTTAAAAAAAAAAAAAAAAAACTAGATTTTTCTTGTTTAGGGTCCCATAATAAATTCAATAAATTTGGCTTACAGTTTAAAAATAAACCTACGTTAACAAAAAAAAAAGTAAATTTTGCTTATAATTTTGTTTAGGTAAATGTTATAAACAGGAAAAAAAAAGTAAAAAAATAAAAATAACAAAAAACAAGAGGAAACTAACCTAGATTTAAACTGATATAATGAATTGAGTGCGTGATGTATTTCGCAGGTTAATATGAGTACTCGGGGAGGGAAATCAAGAGTACAGAAGCGACCACTGGTTGACAGTCAGGGGCGGTACATTTGCCAACTTATAATGCGGCAACCAGGGTATCGAGCCATACTTCCAGGTCCTGCGAAAGGGCAGACATCTGCGAGTCAGGATGAGTTAAGCGATGTTGCTGAGGGGGCTCGTCGTTCCACGGACATGTTCTAGTCATATCATTATACGCCTCCCCCTCGCAATGGGGATGACTCCATGGACATGTTATCTGAGCCGATGGGTTTGACTCAGATGGGACTTCTTTCACACGGCGTTTTTGATCAGACACCACGAGCCCCCTCAGATATGGATGATAGTCAGGCACAAGCCGAGGATGATGAAAATGATGATGATGATGCTGACATACAGGACTCAAAGTCCACTGATCTTTCTGGGCAAGTAGTGGCCGGGTGTGAGCGAGGTTTAGACCATAGGTATGTATGCTAACCAGTCTCGTTTATACTTATATATTTATACATAGTCTATATGTAATTAATATTCATTTTCATTTAATATTGACTATTTATTATTTGTTAAACTTACCAATGTAGATGCAAGTGGTAAGTTTGAAGTGCTGAAGGTCAAGGACTCGCACAAGTTGTGGAACATCCCAAAGGGAAAAAAGATCGTGATGGAGTATACTGGCTCATGACAGCCTGTAAGAAAAAGCGGGTCGAAATTTAGACGATTGACGAGCAAGACTATTAGGAGTGGCGCGTTTGTCAGGATATTAGACATCTAAAAAAATGTGCCACAAGCTACGAAGAAGGATTTATGGAGTTCATTGATGGTATGCGTAAATTAGATGTTAGGAATTTATAGTATTAACATCTATAATTTATTTTGTGAAACGATTATCTGATGGTGAAAATATAGGGTTATTAATTTCTCAATTTTTAACTAATGCAGATGTACTTTTACGTCTTGCCTGGCTCGAATATGAAGGAAATCAAGAAGAATGCGTTCAGAGAAATAGACGAGAAGCTGAAGTTATGGAAACACAAACTAAAAAGGAGCCTCAACATACAGCACGACGATACACCTGCTATAGTGAGGGCCAGAGCAAGATATATCCTTCAGATGGACAACCCCAAGTACGTGGATAAATTGTTGGATTTATGGTGCGATGTTGGTAATCAAGTACGTCAATATTTTAATTGTAATAATGTATTATTAATAATTGTAATTGTTTGAGGGCTCACATACTAATAACGTAAGTTGTGCGTGTAGAAATACACTCAGCATATGAAAGAGATACAAGCATGTTATATGACACCACACTATGCCAGATCGAAGAGCTTGGCAAACGTGTCACATGAGAAGGTATATTTATCATTTACCATACATATATAGATCTAAATGTCATCAGGAATAGAATCTATAAATTCATCATATTTTTATGTTGTGAATTTTTGCAGGTACTTACTTCGGGCACACCTCCTACGAGAGCGAAGGTTTACATCGATACCCACACACAGAAAGGTGGTGGCTACCCAAATGATGAGGACAAGGAGAGAGTAGTATGGTTCTCACACCTTATTTTGAAACATATTTATGTACTAGCTAACTTATTATCTTAGCTTTCTAGACATTTGAAATTGTATAGGTTTAAATTTCAAATGTTATATACATGTACTCAAACTCTCAAATGTAAAAGTCTTTTTTTTTTTTTTTTTTTTTTTACATGTCCACACAAGAAGGAGATGGGTGATTCGAATTAGTGACATTCGCTTTATAAGACGTGATTCATAACCGATTGAGCTAACTCTTAGGGATAATATATACATACAGTGTCCTCAAGAGATAACTCAATTGGCTGAAATCATGCCTAATAAAGTGAAATCACGCCTACATACATACACTTTGATTAAGTTGATCAAACATCTCTTCATTAAAATTTTCAATATCCACCGTCTTCCTCTCTAGACCACCTGAGTAGCGCCGCTCGATGGCTTGGGGTGCAATGTATCATCAGAATAAATATCATGCTTGGTGGGATCATACTTCTCGCCATCACCCCACAACGCGTATGCCTCCTCACCGTGAACGGCGTCATCTCCGATCGTCAATTCCTCGTCCGGCATTCGTAAAGGAATCACCAAATTTATCACAACGCAAATAACACTGGTCACCACTAGGTTCCATCCAATGATGAATAAGCCGCCCACGATCTGTTTGAGGATTTGCTTTCCGCCGGATCCTCCGTACACTCCTCCTCTGGAGCTTGTGATGGGCAGAAACAGCTTGCAGAGTTCGGGCTCTGCGAAGAGGCCAGTAAGGATTCCGCCCAGCAAGCCGGCTACGGCGTGAGTGTGAAAGACGCCGAGGGTGTCGTCAATCTTCTGGAACACTTTCGTCTTCTTGTGTACGATCATCATGGTGAACCATGGAACACTGCCCGACAAAATTCCCATGATGATAGCTGCCCATCCCTGAACAAGACCTACAGTGACGATAATCCATGGAAAAAAAATCACCAATTAATAAAAATAAAACATGCCAACTCAACCAAAATGAAGGCGGCAAGAATATAAAGAAACATTTATCATATATAATTGATAGTAAATAAAGTTAATTTGAGCGTCAAATTGGCTAATATGATTGTGACAGTCTATGAAAAGAAAACTTCGTACATTTGACCATTTCAATTTACCACTTATAAATTTGCAAAATTCGATCTTATAATATTTTAATTTAGTTAATGTACTTACTCTTTTGGGGTTGTTATACATATATTCCATATGCGACTAGACATTAAACAATTCATATAATAAAAATGGAAAATCATTAGAAGAAAGCATCACTTTGTTTTCTGTTTTTTTTTTTTTTTTTTTTTTTT
>VIBQ01000091.1:18934-46638 GCA_006937295.1 Carpinus fangiana | reverse complement strand
TTTTTTTTTTTTTTATAGATTTAAAAATTAAAAATTTTTAAAAAAAATTAATATTTTAATCTCCCAAAACGGTGCGTTTTGGGTCCGTTAACGGCCATTACCAAAAGTGTGACGGCAGGGATTTTATTCCAGTTTCCTTCCACCCAGGGAGTAAATTTTCGGAAAAAAAAACCTAAGCATTTAAAAATTTTGGAAAGCAGACCCAAGGAGTTATTATATATTTTCCCTAAAATATATTGTGATTTTTTTAGCGGTAGTAATTTAGGGACAATGTGATTTTTTACAAGTTCTAGAAATTTTAACTACAACTCAATTTTTTTTAGTTGTAGTATAATGTGAGTTGTAGTTTTTATTTGTTTGAACCTTTATTTCTTAAATTCATTGTGTTTATGATTCGTTATATGTTATTGTCTCTTTTTTAGGGTGTCAAGTTTCAATATTATTCTTTTCAAATGGGTTGATAATTTCATTTGTATACTAGGGTTTTAGTTCATATTGTGTAGATTTTTTTTTTTCCTTAAAAAAAAAAAAAAAAACTAGATTTTTCTTGTTTAGGGTCCCATAAAAAATTCAATAAATTTGGCTTACAGTTTAAAAATAAACCTACGTTAACAAAAAAAAAAGTAAATTTTGCTTATAATTTTGTTTAGGTAAATGTTATAAAAAAAAATAAAAAATAAAAAAAAGTAAAAAAATAAAAATAACAAAAAACAAGAGGAAACTAACCTAGATTTAAACTGATATAATGAATTGAGTGCGTGATGTATTTCGCAGGTTAATATGAGTACTCGGGGAGGGAAGTCAAGAGTACAGAAGTGACCACTGGTTGACAGTCAGGGGTGGTACATTTGCCAACTTATAATGCAACAACCAGGGTATCGACCCATACTTCCAGGTCCTGCGGAAGGGCAGACATCTGCGAGTCAGTATGAGTTAAGCGATGTTGCTGAGGGGGCTCGTCATCCCACGGACTTGTTCTAGTCATATCATTATACGCCTCCCCCTCGCAATGGGGATGACTCCATAGACATGTTATCTGAGCCGATGGGTTTGACTCAGATGAGACTTCTTTCAGATGGCTTTTTTGATCAGACACCACGAGCCCCCTCGGATATGGATGATAGTTAGGCACAAGCCGAGGATGATGAAAATGATGATGATGATGCTGACATACAGGACTCAGAGTCCACTGATCCTTCTGGGCAAGTAGTGGCCAGGTGTGAGCAAGGTTTAGACCATAGGTATGTATGCTAGCCAGTCTCGTTTATACTTATATATTTATACATAGTCTATATGTAATTAATATTCACTTTTATTTAATATTGACTGTTTATTATTTGTTAAACTTATCAATGTAGATGCAAGTGGTAAGTTTGAAGTGCTGAAAGTCAATGACTCGCACAAGTTGTGGAACATCCTAGAGGGAAAAAAGATCGTGATGTAGTATACTGGCTCATGGCAGCCCGTAAGAAAAAGCGGGTCGAAATTTAGACGATTGGCGAGCAAGACTATTAGGAGTGGCACGTTTGTCGGGATATCAGACATTTAAAAAAATGTGCCACAAGCTACGAAGGAGGATTTATAGAGTTTATTGATGGTATGCGTAAATTATATGTTAGGAATTTATAGTATATAACATTTATAATTTATTTTGTGAAATGATTATCTAATGGTGAAAATATAGGGTTATTAATTTCTCAATTTTTAACTAATGTAGATGTACTTCTACTTCTTGCCTGGCTTGGATATGAAGGAAATCAAGAAGAATGCGTTCAGAAACATGGGCGAGAAGCTGAAGTTGTGGAAACACAAACTAAAAAGGAGCATCAACATTCAGCACGGTGATACACCTACTATAGTGAGGGCCAGAGCAAGATATATCCTTCAGATGGACAACCCCGAGTATGTGGATAAATTCTCAATTTTTAACCATGTATTATTAATAATTGTAATTGTTTGAGGGCTCACATACTAATAACGTAAGTTATGTGTGTAGAAATACACTCAGCATATGAAAGAGATACAAGCATGTTATATGACACCACATTGTGCTAGATCGAAGAGCTTGGCAAACGTGTCACATAAGAAGGTATATTTATCATTTACCATACATATATAGATCTAAATGTCATCAGGAATAGAATCTATAAATTCATCATATTTTTATGTTGTGAATTTTTGCAGGTACTTACTTTGGGCATACCTCCTACGAGAGTGAAGGTTTACATCGATACTCACACACAGAAAGGCGGTGGCTATCCAAATGATGAGGACATGGAGAGAGTGATATGGTTCTCACACCTTATCTTGAAACATATTTATGTACTAGCTAACTTATTATCTTAGATCTCTAGACATTTGAAATTGTATAGGTTTAAATTTCAAATGTTATATACATGTACTCAAACTCTCAAATGTAAAAGTATTTTTTTTTTTTTAATTTTTTTTTACATGTCCACACAAGAGGGGGAGGGGTGATTCGAATTAATGACCTTCGCTTTATAAAGCGTGATTCATAGCCGATTAAGCTAATTCTTAGATATAATACATACATACAGTGTTCCCAATAGATAACTCAATTGACTGGAATCATGCCTAATAAAGTGAAATCACGCCTATATACATACACTTTGATTAAGTTGATCAAACATCTCTTCATTAAAATTTTCAATATCCAGAGTCTTCCTCTCTAGACCACCTGAGTAGCGCCGCTCGATGGCTTGGGGTGCAATGTATCATCAGAATAAATATCATGCTTGGTGGGATCGTACTTCTCGCCATCACCCCACAACGCGTATGCCTCCTCACCGTGAACGGCGTCATCTCCGATCATCAATTCCTCGTCCGGCATTCGTAAAGGAATCACCAAATTTATCACAACGCAAATAACACTGGTCACCACTAGGTTCCATCCAATGATGAATAAGCCGCCCACGATCTGTTTGAGGATTTGCTTTCCGCCGGATCCTCCGTACACTCCTCCTCTGGAGCTTGTGATGGGCAGAAACAGCTTGCAGAGTTCGGGCTCTGCGAAGAGGCCAGTAAGGATTCCGCCCAGCAAGCCGGCTACGGCGTGAGTGTGAAAGACGCCGAGGGTGTCGTCAATCTTCTGGAACACTTTCGTCTTCTTGTGTACGATCATCATGGTGAACCATGGAACACTGCCCGACAAAATTCCCATGATGATAGCTGCCCATCCCTGAACAAGACCTACAGTGACGATAATCCATGGAAAAAAAATCACCAATTAATAAAAATAAAACATGCCAACTCAACCAAAATGAAGGCGGCAAGAATATAAAGAAACATTTATCATATATAATTGATAGTAAATAAAGTTAATTTGAGCGTCAAATTGGCTAATATGATTGTGACAGTCTATGAAAAGAAAACTTCGTACATTTGACCATTTCAATTTACCACTTATAAATTTGCAAAATTCGATCTTATAATATTTTAATTTAGTTAATGTACTTACTCTTTTGGGGTTGTTATACATATATTCCATATGCGACTAGACATTAAACAATTCATATAATAAAAATGGAAAATCATTAGAAGAAGGCATCACTTTGTTTTCTGTTTTTTTTTTTTTTTTTTTTTTTTAATGTGGAATATTTTTGTTATTTTGGGAGTGGAAGAGGAATATTAGAACCCTAATGATAGGTTGATAGGGTATGTTAATTAACAAAATAAAAAGATTAAAAAATGACATTACAAATGCAGGGGACAGGGACTGTAGCTCCCAACTAAAATGATGGGGAGTTGGAGTCTTGGAGAGATATATGGCCACCAAAATAAACGCATGCAAAGGGTATAATAAAATCATCCTAAGTTTTGGTTGACTTTCCTTCCCAACCACATGCATATGGACTCTTACTGAAATGACAACTATATATGACCAATATTTTAATTGATGCCAGGCCAATGTGTTCCCTCAACTTGCAACATGTACATCACTAGAATATCATTTCCCGAAACTATAAGTAAGCTTTTATATATATATATATATATATATACTCGATAATATCATGAATTTTCTGTGAATACAATGAAAAAGAGTGATTTAGGAAAAGTCAACAACGCAAGTCTTCCAACTAGCTAGAAAGAGGTAAAAGCTCAATCAAATCTCGACTTTGTTGTTTGTAGGGAGTTTTCATGTGAAATGGCGCAGGAAAAGATTCTTTATGTCCGTGAATACCAAGTGGATTAACCCTAATTAAAGAATAATAATATTATGAATTTGTTGATAAAATAAATAAAAAATAATAAAAAATCACGGAGAGGGATAGCCCAGTGTATATATATATATCACCTGCACCAGGTGTGATGCAAACGAGGCCGGTGATCATGCCCTGAACGGCTCCAATAACTGAGGGTTTCTTGAAGAAGATGACGTCGAGCCACGTCCAGACTAGAAGGCTGGTTGCCGCGCATATGTTGGTGTTAAGGACGGCCACAGATGAGTCAATGTTGGCAGCGTAAGGATCTCCACCGTTGAACCCAGCCCATCCCATCCACAACAGCCCCGCTCCTGCCAGCGTCAGAATAACGTTGTTTGGTGGAAATCTCTCTCTGTCTTTTCTCGATCTTGGTCCGACCTGCGTATAATTAAAATCTTAAGTTTGGAAGAAAAAAATTAAATAAAAATGATGGGCTTTATTAGCGTCTCACCAAAATAATGATAAATACTTTTTTAAAAAAATTTTAACTACTTTTTTTTAAAAAAAAAATATCCATAACAATTTTCTTATTTTAACAATTCACTTTAATTCATTATTCCATTTAAATATTATTTTTCAAAAATTTATTTCTTCTCTTTTCTAACTATTAAGAACATCTCCAAAATCAACTTTTAGCTCTCTATTCCCTTCTCCATTTTAGTGCTTGTCAAATCTCTCCTTACATTTGGAGAACACAATCATTTCTCTATTTTTTATGTTTTTATATTTTTCCTCACGTCTTTTTCTTCCTCGCTTTTATGGGTTTTTAATTTTGTGGGGGGTGCTTTTGAAAATAAAAAATGAATTAAGATATAGAATAAAAATTATATTTAAATAAAATAGAGTAAAATTTATAAAATTTATTATTTGGTACTTTCGTATAAAAGAAAAAATAGATTTTTAGCTAAAATTTGGAGAAATTTTAGAGTGTTTATTGAAGGTACTCTGAAGGAGGAGAGAGAAACGAAAAAGAAAAAGGGGAGAGAGAAACCAATTTTTAGTGAGTGAACAGTTCTCACTATTTATTATTATTATTATTATTATTTTTTGAGGGACTCACTATTCATTATTAATAGCGAGTAGTATTGACACACTTTTTTTTTTTCAACAAATTCATGATCATCCTCACCAAAATAACCAAAAAAAAACTTAAACTGCTAATAGTGCTCTTCAAAATGTTCTTAAAAATCAATTTAATCTCCAAAACTTCAAAACACAAGTGGTTTAACAAACGACGGTATAACAGTTAGTTTACTAAATAGTATTTTTTGTACTGACCCAATAAGCAGCGGTGAATCCGGCGATCCCGGAAGAAAGATGAATGACATAACCACCAGAATAGTCCATGACGCCCCAATGGAACAAGAATCCGCCACCCCATAAGCTGAAGGCTCCGACAGTGTAAGAGAAAGTAAGCCACAGCGGCACAAACATCATCCACGCCTTGATGTTCATCCGCGCCAGAAGCGACCCGGCCAAAATTATCAGCGTGATCGCCGCAAACACGCACTGAAACCACACCATCGTCGCCATGGGGTAGTACGGCTTAGCCATGGCGGTCTCCACGCCGCCGCTACCAAAATACTGCGTCGTTTCAGGCAGCGTAGCCCATTCGAGGAGGAACTTCTGCCCCAGCGCTGGCCCGGCTTTTCCCCAGAAGGGGAGGAGCTTGTGGCCGAACGACATCTTGTACGCCCATGTTACCCAACAGATGACGACCGCGGCGAAAGCGTATAGAGCCATGAAAGCCGAATTCACCGCCCACTTCTTCTTGACAATGCTACCGTAGAGGATGACAAGCCCCGGAACGCTTTGCAGGCCGACGAGCGTGGCGGATATCATTTGCCACGCGTTGTCGCCTTTGTTCAGCCACAGCGGCACCGCCAGAGACGTGCCGGCTTGGTACGCCACCGGCAACGAGTTTGGTGGAGCAGCAGCCATGGCGAACTGTTGTTTGTTCCAACGTTGCGTAACTGGCTGGGGAGTAGAGATTAACGGGGTTTATAAGAGCGTTAAAGAAAGGGCGACGACTTTCTGTGGAATGATTCTGTGCATTTGCGGCTTATCATGTTCAGTGGTATAGACTTCCTCTCAGAGAAAACAAAGGACCAAAACGGTGATGTGTATCTTGTCGTATTAGCCAGCTTGACTGATCCATAGATATTCTCTCTTTGGAATCATAGATTGTGATCAGGATTTTGTTTGAAAATATAATTTTTAAGTTAAAAAGAGTTTTTGGGTAAAAATGTCATTTTGAAATTTTTGTCAAAAGTATTTTTTGTTGTTGCTATTTTTAGGCTTTTCAGATCCCTTAAAAGTATTTTTAATTTTTTACGATATATTTTTTTTTTTTAAACGAGCTTTTTTAGTGTTAAAAACATTTTTAAATCACTCAAACTTGCCCCAAACAAGCCCTACCTACGTAATCATCTTGGAGCCATGAATTTAGCGTGTTGTCCACATAGAATTTAGCTTGCTACAATATATTTTCATTTTTTTTAATATAAAAAAAAATTAATGTGACTTTTTTATAATTTAGGATTACCACAAGAAAATTCTTTGGGGACAGGGCCAGCCCAATGTATTTGGGGGCCTTAGGCGAAATTTTAAATATTAATTAAATAATAGTTATTTTAATAATATTATTATTTTCATTCATGTTAGTAATATGTTCATTGTTGTTTAATGACTTTTAAGTTTAACTTTTAAGTTCATTCATTAGCTAGTTGCATTCTATTAGAGTCATAAATATTTGTAATAATAGAGTTAGAGACATCAATAATATTTTCATTATCTTCTAATAAGATAAATTTTTTTAATGAATTTATTATTCATTTATGAGTTTTTCACCTAAATTATCCTTAATATTTTGTTTATTACTAATAACAAATTTATTTAAAGCCCTATTTGAGATTCAATCAGTTTTTCTATTTTTCTCTTCTTTTAAGTATTTCATATCTAGATGCATATTTTCTAGTATACATGCTTGATTAAAAATATTAACAAATTAAACAAATATGATTTATAAAAAAATATATATATTCGGATTATAATAAAATAAATTACAAAAATAGAACAATAAAACATGTTTGAAAATTGGTAGGGATGTACTGCGGAGGAGGAAAGGAAGAAAAAAAAAAAGAAGAAAAGGAAGAAGAGCTGAAGAGGAAGGAGAGAGAGTGAGTGAGAGCAAAGGGCGACAGAGGAAAGAAGCTAGTATTTCTCCTTTTCTGAGAAATAGAAGGAATAAAAAGACCAACAAAAAAATTGATGTGGCATATATATATATTGGGTTAATTGGTCTTATTTTACAATAGGCTTATTATATTTGAGCTTTATTTTAGAGGCCTTAAGTTTAAAAAAAAATTTAGGCCTTATTAAAAATTTTTTTGGGCCTTATTAAAAAAAATTTTGGACCTTCTTAATTGGCGGCCCTAGGCGACGGCCTTAGTGGCCTAGCCATTGGGCCAGCCCTGTTTGGGGATATTATATAACTTTTATAGTTAAGAAAAATAAATAAGCCAAATGTGGATAGTCAATTTATAAATAATCTTTTCGTAAAAATTGTAGTATATTAACAATACTCTTGTGCAAACATATAAAACAAAAAAAATGCACACACACAAACCAAAACAAAAAAAAAAAAATTGATAATCCTTAAGTAATGAATAAGAGAGATATAATGGTTGATTTGTTAGATTGAGATGGTAAAAATATTAATATCAATCATTTCTTAATTGCTAAAAACTACAATTTTTATCTCACAACCATCCTTTAAAAAAAAAAAAAAAACTAATGAATATCAAAAGGAATATAATAGAAAAGAATATATCAATTGATTATTAAATCTTTATGTAGATGAAAAATACTATATACTACAATTTTATCCAACAATATTGATGTGACCCTCCCAACTAAGCGTTGAATTTCTTTTTGGGTTAAATACTTAATTAGTTTCTAGGGTTTGAAAACTTTATTTTTTCCTCCTTAGAGTTTGGAAAGTGACCAAATTGGTCCTTGTGGTTTTGAAAAGTGACCAAGTTAGTCCATCCGTTAGTTGATCGTTAGTTGACTTAACGGACTGACACGTGAACTAATTAGAAGTTGACACATTGCCACTTAATTAAATTTTTTATTTTTTTAAACAAATATTTTTTCAAAAAAAAAAACCTGGGGTTACCGTAGCCACCCCCTTGGGCACCAAGGCCGGGCATGGAGCCAAGGGGGTGCTGTAGCCATCCAGGTTTTTCTCTCTCTTTTTTTTTTTTTTTAAAAAAAAAAAATTTATTTTTATTTTTTAAAAAAATAAAAAATTTAATTAAGTGGCTATGTGTCAACTTCTAATTGGTCCATGTATCAATCCGTTAAGTCAACTAACGGTCAATTGACAGATGGACTAATTTGGTCACTTTTTCAAACCACAAGGATCAATTTGGCCACTTTCCAAACCTTAGGGAGGAAAAAATAAAGTTTCCAAATCTAAGGACTAATTAAGTATTTAACCCTTTCTTTTTTGGGTTAATAGCTTTTAAGTACCTGGGTTTGCAGTTTTTTATTTTTTTTTCCCCTAGGTTTCCAAAACAGTCAAAAATGGGACTTGACTTATGTGAAAAGATGAAATTGATACTTCCGTTAGTTTCCGTTACCCTTCGTTATACGTGTCATCATATAAAAATGCTACGTGTCTTAAAAATTAAAAATAATAATAAAATAAATAAACCTAATATAAAATTAAAAAAAAATTGAAGCCACCCCAAATTTTTCCTTTTTTTTTTTTAGTTTTTTTTTTAAAAAATTATTAATTATTTTTATGATTTATTATTATTATTATTTTGTTAAGGAAACGTAGTATATTTTGAGAGTGATAGGTGGCAACTGTTAATTTTGTCTTGCGAAATCTAACAGAAGTATCAATTTCGTCTTTTTTCATAGGTTAAAACGCACTTTTAGTAAAAGTTGGAAAATGAAATGTTGTAATTTTTGACTTAAAAGTTCTATTTCTCAAATACAATCTTAAATACGGGTTTTTAAACCTTCATTAAAATAATATCCCTTCTAAGAAAGAAAATTATTTGGATTATAATACACTTTTTATAAAAAGATTATGTCATAGGTCACACGTTTTGGACAGATACTCAATTATATGGGTTTCGAGAAAATTCTTTTATACATATCATTAGAATCCATTGCATCATAAGTATACACCGTCGTAAGTTCGTAACACCGACATTAATGTTCTTGTCTTTTATTAGTGCCTTATGCTATTGTCTTCTTCAGCATATACTGAACAAATACATATAGGCCAAATCACTTCAAATCGGTCAACATCTTTATCAAATAAAATAAATCTCCTTACGTTAGTTTTTTTTTTTTAATTAATGAATATACCGATTAAATGGATGATTAAATTTAGGGAAAACTTCAATTTAAACTCCTAAATTACCACATGATTTGACAGTCTCAACTTTTAAAACATCTCAATTTGAACCCATGAACTTTTATTTGCGATCAATTTGAACCCCTCAGTTAGATTTTAAACATTAAAAATGAGACAATGACGTTTATACTTTTGACTTTTTTATAAAATTTCAAATTTACCCTTAACTCTAATTTTTTTTTTAAAAAAAACAGTAAAATCTTTGGCCTTGTGACGCATGGATCTACTAGTTAGGTTTGACTAGGACCCCACGTTGGGTCACGACTATGACCCAGCTGACCCACACTAGGTCACGGCCAGACCCGCATGGGTCATGACCTACATGGGAATGGCCTGTTGACCCACGGTTGGGTCCCCTCCAGGTATGGTGACCCAACGTGGGTCTGGCCGTGACCCACTGTTGGGTCTTGGTCGGGTCTTCTGACACATGGTGGGTCTTTGGCCAAGACTCAGCGTGTGTCAGTGTCACGGCAGAGTTGCGTGGGTCTGGCCTAACCCACAGGTCTTTTTTTATTTTTTATTTTTTTTATATATATAAAAAAAGAAAATCAAGGATCTTTTAGTCTTTTTAGGTATTGCCATTAAATGTAAACAGTTAAATTTGACGAAGGAGTTCAAATTAACTATAATTGAAAGTTCAGGAGTTCAAATTGAGAAGTTTTAAAATTTGAGGGTTTGTCAAATCGCGTAATAATTTAGGAGTCTAAAGTGAAGTTTCTCCTTAAAATTATTTATTTATATTTAGGATAAGTGATGATTTAACTTAGGCTCCATTTTTTTTTGCCATAAAATATTTTTCATCGTAAAATATTTTCAGGGAAGTAATTTTACAAGAAAATGTTTTCCAATCGCTGTTTGGCGCGCTCACGGAAAATCACAAAAAAAAAAAAAATGTTTTCATTTAATTATATTAACCTATAAAATGTAATTTTTTTTTTGTCAAAATATAAAAATATTAATATACAATAATTTAAAAAATCAAACTAAAATTTATGTTTAATTAAAATATACAAATTAACTAACAATAATAATACGATTTCAATTTAAGAGTCACAAATAACATTCAACAATACATTTAACTACCGATAAAAGTTTAATCATAAATATTACCATTAATTCAAATTCAACCACAAAATATTACATTATTTTCGTTAGTGCACTACCATCAAAGTTAAGTTAATATCTTACTACATAGATAATACACAAATTCTAACTTCCATGGCTTTTGAAAAAGTTGTCCAACAAAACCTTTTTAAGCTTAGCATTCTTTACCAAAAATCCTTTAGCAACTTTCTCGTCTCCCAACAAATGATCAAATGCAGATGCAAGCATAAACTCGTCATATCCTTCCACCTTCATCACTTCCTCATAAAGTTTAAGTGACTCCCTTATTTAGAGGTTTAAGTGCTGATGTAGCCTCTTTCAATTGTTCAGATATCATACTATAACTATCTTCACTATCATCACGACTTCTTTTCCTGTGTGACCTTTTGGTTGAAGCTAAATCGGAGGAACCAGCATCTTTTCCTTTTGACGACGCATCATCAAATTCCAAATAACTATGTTCTTCAAGCTCTATATCATTAAAAGACTTTGCGAAACTCTCTGTCGCCATACCATATCTTTACCAACAACTATGGCCATCTCATCATACATTTTAATTTTTTTATTTAAATATTGCTCAAGCTTAGGATGCACCTGTTAAAAGGAAGACTATAATTTCAAAAAAAAAAAAAAAAAGACAATACTAATATAAATTTTATAATAAAAAAAATAAGTCGCATACCATCACTTCTTCATCGTACACATTCCTCTCACAAATAATCATCCTCAAATTTTCATCTCATCCAAAGCCACTCTTCTTACGGAGGGTGCTAATGATATTGTGCATGTTCTTGATGGTTCGAAGGCGGCTGTCCACATGGTCAGTTACACATTCAACTCCTAATTTCTCACTAATTGAACTGGCAACTAGAGCAAATGACATAGGTTTGAATGTGTTTGATGGCTTATTTCCTTTAATAGCCTCATTAGCAAGAATTTCAAGTAACAAATTATGCATAGGTTTTGGCCACCTAAATTGCTTGTTTGCAACGACCTTATCCTTACCTTCGCCCATTGCTACAATCACAAACATATGAATGATAATTTAAGATAAAAACATACAATATCTCATAAAAGATAGAAACAAATTCATATCATAAACATAAACAACTGTGTGGTAATCTTCAGTAATGATATTTCACTATAAAATAGTGGCACTGGTTTTCAGTTTTTCCTTCAAATTTCCCAGATTCAAATGTGCCAATTACCAAACAACAAATAGTAGTTATGTNAGGACGGCCATAGATGAGTCAATGTTGGCAGCGTAAGGATCTCCACCGTTGAACCCAGCCCATCCCATCCACAACAGCCCCGCTCCTGCCAGCGTCAGAATAACGTTGTTTGGTGGAAATCTCTCTCTGTCTTTTCTCGATCTTGGTCCGACCTGCGTATAATTAAAATCTTAAGTTTGGAAGAAAAAAATTAAATAAAAATGATAGGGCTTTATTAGCGTCTCACCAAAATAATGATAAATACTTTTTTTAAAAAATTTAACTACTTTTTTTTTTTAAAAAAAAAATATCCATAACAATTTTCTTATTTTAACAATTCACTTTAATTCATTATTCCATTTAAATATTATATTTCAAAAATTTATTTCTTTCTTTTTTCTAACTATTAAGAACATCTCCAAAATCAACTTTTAGCTCTCTATTCCCTTCTCCATTTTAGTGCTTATCAAATCTCTCCTTACATTTGGAGAACACAATCATTTCTCTATTTTTTATGTTTTTATATTTTTCCTCACGTCTTTTTCTTCCTCGCTTTTATGGGTTTTTAATTTTGTGGGGGTGCTTTTGAAAATAAAAAATGAATGAAGATATAGAATAAAAATTATATTTAAATAAAATAGAGTAAAACTTATAAAATTTATTATTTGGTACTTTTGTATAAAAGAAAAAATAGATTTTTAGCTAAAATTTGAAGAAATTTTAGAGAGTTTATTGAAGATACTCTAAAGGAGGAGAGAGAAACGAAAAAGAAAAAGGGGAAGAGAAACCATTTTTTAGTGAGTGAACAGTTCTCACTATTTATTATTATTATTATTATTATTATTATTATTTTTTGAGGGACTCACTATTCATTATTAATAGCGAGTAGAATTGACACACTTTTTTTTTTTTTTTCCAACAAATTCATGATCATCCTCACCAAAATAACCAAAAAAAAACTTAAACTGCTAATAGTTCTCTTCAAAATGTTCTTAAAAATCAATTTAATCTCCAAAACTTCAAAACACAAGTGGTTTAACAAACGACGGTATAACAGTTAGTTTACTAAATAGTATTTTTTGTACTGACCCAATAAGCAGCGGTGAATCCGGCGATCCCGGAAGAAAGATGAATGACATAACCACCAGAATAGTCCATGACGCCCCAGTGGAACAAGAATCCGCCACCCCATAAGCTGAAGGCTCCGACAGTGTAAGAGAAAGTAAGCCACAGCGGCACAAACATCATCCACGCCTTGATGTTCATCCGCGCCAGAAGCGACCCGGCCAAAATTATCAGCGTGATCGCCGCAAACACGCACTGAAACCACACCATCGTCGCCATGGGGTAGTACGGCTTAGCCATGGCGGTCTCCACGCCGCCGCTACCAAAATACTGCGTCGTTTCAGGCAGCGTAGCCCATTCGAGGAGGAACTTCTGCCCCAGCGCTGGCCCGGCTTTTCCCCAGAAGGGGAGGAGCTTGTGGCCGAACGACATCTTGTACGCCCATGTTACCCAACAGATGACGACCGCGGCGAAAGCGTATAGAGCCATGAAAGCCGAATTCACCGCCCACTTCTTCTTGACAATGCTACCGTAGAGGATGACAAGCCCCGGAACGCTTTGCAGGCCGACGAGCGTGGCGGATATCATTTGCCACGCGTTGTCGCCTTTGTTCAGCCACAGCGGCACCGCCAGAGACGTGCCGGCTTGGTACGCCACCGGCAACGAGTTTGGTGGAGAAGCAGCCATGGCGAACTGTTGTTTGTTCCAACGTTGCGTAACTGGCTGGGGAGTAGAGATTAACGGGGACCGGGGTTTATAAGAATATTAAAGAAAGGGCGACGACTTTCTGTGGAATGATTCTGTGCATTTGCGGCTTATCATGTTCAGTGGTATAGACTTCCTCTCAACGAAAACAGAGGACCAAAACGGTGATGTGTATCTTGTCGTATTAGCCAGCTTGAGTGATCCATAGATACTCTCCCTGGAATCATAGATTGTGATCAGGATTTTGTTTGAAAAATATAATTTTTAAGTTAAAAAGAATTTTTGGGTAAAAAAGTTATTTTAAAATTTTTATTAAAAATGTTTTTGGTTGTTGCTATTTTTAGGCTTTTTAGATTCCTTAAAAGTATTTTTAATTTTTTACGATATATATATTTTTTAAACGAGCTTTTTTAATATTAAAAACATTTTTAAATCACTCAAACTTGCCCCAAACAAGCCCTACCTACGTAATCATCTTGGAGCCGTGAATTTAGCGTGTTGTCCAGATAGAATTTAGCTTGCTACAATATATTTTCATTTTTTTTAATATATAAAAAAAATTAATGTGACTTTTTTATAATTTAGGATTACCACAAGAAAATTCTTTGGGAATTGGGGATATTATATAACTTTTATAGTTAAGAAAAATCAATAAGCCAATTGTGGACAGTCAATTTATAAATAATCTTTTCGTAAAAATTGTAGTATATTAACACTACTCCTTTTTTTTTTTTTTGAATGATATATTAACACTACTCTTGTGCGAACATATAAAACAAAAAAAATGCACACACACAAACCAAAACAAACAAACAAAAAAATTGATAATCCTTAAGTAATGAATAAGAGAAATATAATGGTTGATTTGTTAGATTGAGATGGTAAAAATATTAATATCAATCATTTCTTAGGTCCCGTTTACTTCGACGTAAAATGGATTTCGTTAAAAAATATTTTCAGAGAAATCATTTCCTGTAAATGTTTTCCCCCGAAAACATTTTACGATGTTTACCGCACACACGAAAAATCAATTTTTTTTTCTTCATATTTTCATTTAATTATATTAACCTATAAAATGTAATTTTTATTCACAATATAAAAATATTAATATAAAATAATTCATGTTTGGTAGTTAAAATTTGACAAAAACAATAACTGGCCTATTTGAGAATAATTTTGGATTTATCATTTTTTTAAGAAAAAAAATAGAAAAATAGAACCGGTCCCACATTTCCTTCTCCAAATCGACAGACTCCGTTGCTCCTCGCCGTTCTCATCATCCTCTTTGTCTACATCGCCACTCAGCCTCTTAATCATCTTTGCCGCCCCAAATTCTGCGTGCATGGGCCCAACAACGGCACTCCCGAGCCTGTGCGACAACATGCCCGTCGTCATCATCATCTGCTTCGGCAGCTTCTTCTTCTTGATTAAACGCTAACGTTTTCTCTATTTCCAAGCCTTCCTACAAAGGCCGGCGGGACCTTGTAGACAGCTAGGATGAGTAGTTTCATTACGCTGCACGGACAGCAGCATATCGCAGGGCACTCGGCCGCCGTCCCTCCTGCCACCTCCCTTATCCTCCGCCTATCCTTCGCCTTCTCCGCCAGCGTTGGCTGCCGCCTACTCGCCACTAAAGATCGCAGCAGAACCTCCCGGCTCATTCCAGCAAAGATCAACACACGAACAAAATATTATATCCGAGTCAGTAAAAATTTTTGATATTTCATCGAGTAACGATTGGACCGCCGGCGAAACTAGAGGGAAAGAAGGATCGAATTTCCTTGGTAGAAGAAAGTCAGAGAAAAAAATCGTGATCGTCGGCGACTCATTGCTCCTCTGAATTTCAGTGTGTCTGTTTGAGCGTGAAGGAGATAAACAGTCGGGTGGGTTTGCGAGTGTGTCGAAAGACTTTGGAAAATTGGTTTACGAATTTTAAAATCGAAAACCAATTTACGGTGGTTAATGAAGAATTTTCTGGTCAATGGAAAATGAATTTTGTTTGACCACTATTTTACGTTGAAGTAAACACCGTAAAATATAGAAATCATTTTCTGGAAATCATTTTACGTTGAAGTAAACGGAGCCTTAATTGCTAAAAACTACAATTTTTATCTCACAACCATCCTTTAAAAAAAAAAAAAAAAAAACTAATGAATATCAAAAGGAATAACATAGAAAAGAATATATCAATTGATTATTAAATCTTTATGTAGATGAAAAATACTATATACTACAATTTTATCCCACAATATTGATGTGACCCTCCCAACTAAGCGTTGAATTTCTTTTTGGGTTAAATACTTAATTAGTCCCTAGGGTTTAAAAACTTTATTTTTTCCTTCCAAGGGTTTGGAAAGTGACCAAATTGGTCCTTGTGGTTTTGAAAAGTGACCAAGTTAGTTCATCCATTAGTTGACCGTTAGTTGACTTAACGGACTGACACGTGGACTAATTAGAAGTTGACACATTGCCACTTAATTAAATTTTTTATTTTTTTAAACAAATATTTAAAAAAAAAAAAAAAAAAAAAAATACCTGGGGTGACCGTAGCCACCCCCTTGGGCACCAAGGCCACCCCCAATGGAGCCAAGGGGGTGGCCGAAACCACCCCCAAACACCATTGGGGGTGGTTTTGGCCACCCCCTTCGGCCCATGGGGGCGGCTGAGCCACCCCTTGGTGCCCAAGGGGGTGTCGTAGCCATCCAGGTTTTTCTCTTTTTTTTTTTTTTTGTTTTAGAAAAAAAAAATTTATTTTTATTTTTTAAAAAATAAAAAATTTAATTAAGTGGTTATGTGTCAACTTCTAATTGGTCCATGTATCAGTCTGTTAAGTCAACTAACGGTCAATTGACAATGAACTAATTTAGTCACTTTTTCAAGCCACAAGAACCAATTTGGTCACTTTCCAAACCTTAGGGAGGAAAAAAATAAAGTTTCCAAACCCTAAGGACTAATTAAGTATTTAACTCTTTCTTTTTTGGGTTAATAGCTTTTCCAGTACCTGGGTTTGCAGTTTTTTATTTTTTTTTTCCCCTAGGTTTCGAAAACAGTAAAAAATGGGACTTGACCTATGTGAAAAGATGAAATTTGATACTTCTGTTAGTTTCCGTTACCCTCCGTCTACGTGTCTTAAAAATTAATAATAATAATAAAATAAATAAACCTAATAGAAAATTAAAAAAAAAAAAATTGAAGCCACCCCAAATTTTTCCTCTTTTTTTTTTTGTTTTTTTTTTTAAAATTATTAATTATTTTTATGATTTATTATTATTATTTTGTTAAGGAAACGTAGTATATTTTGAGAGTGATAGGTGGCAACTGTTAATTTTGTCTTGCGATATCTAACAGAAGTATCAATTTCGTCCTTTTTCATAGGTTAAAACGCATTTTTAGTAAAAGTTGAAAAATGAAGTGTTGTAATTTTTAACTTAAAAATTTTATTTCTCAAATATAATCTTAAATACGGGTTTTTAAATCTTCATTAAAATAATATCCCTTCTAAGAAAGAAAATTATTTGGATTATAATACACTTTTTATAAAAAGATTATGTCATAGGTCACACGTTTTGGACAGATACTCAATTATCTGGGTCTCGAGAAAATTCTTTTATACATATCATTAGAATCCATTGCATCATAAGTATACACCGTCGTAAGTTCGTAACACCGACATTAATGTTCTTGTCTTTTATTAGTGCCTTATGCTATTGTCTTCTTCAGCATATACTGAACAAATACATATAGGCCAAATCACTTTAAATCGGTCAACATCTTTATCAAATAAAATAAATCTCCTGACGTTAGTTGTACTCGCCAATTGCACGAGTCGTTTGTAATATGAGTGGATGTGCAAGTGCGAGGTCGAACCCACAGAGAATCGTGTTTTGTTAAAATCTAATTTTAAAGCGCCTAAACTAATTCTATCTTAACCTAGTCCCGAAAGCAAACAGTTGGCGTGCATAAAAATAAACTAAATTAAAAAGCAATAAAAATAAAGAAATAAAAGCGACTACAGTCCCTAATCCACCTCACTACAAATTAATTAACCAATAAACATGCTTAGCTCATATTTAATAACGATTACGCTACTTGGCGTATTCTATTTGCTAATTGTATTGTTCATATTTCCGTCTATCGATAAAACCATATACGTATCCTATTAATGCTACACAATCTTGTCGAACTACTCGAGGCAAACACTGTTACAAGAGGTCACAACGGATAATGGTTCGAAGACGAATATCCGATGTATCTCCAGTTGCAACGAGTGTTGACGTTTGGCGATTTGTAAACAACAATCAATACACTTTTGTCACTAAAATGCATTGAAACGAATAAACATAAATTGAAATGACAGAATAATACGAATTAAACATGAATAAATGTAAATAAATCTATAGTAAAGGGAATAAGAGACTAAATAAAAGCAAAATAAAACATAAATTAAATAAACGACAATTTAGGAGGGATTTATAATGAAAAACAGAGGGTTTTGGGCCATAGAGGCGCCTCCCAAAAGTGCTCTCTACGAAAATACACGAGGGTCCTATTTATAGGCTAGCAGGTCACTCGAGTGCGTTCGAACGTAGGCAGTGCGTTCGAATGTAATGACGAATTGTGCGTTCGATCGCACTTGGTGCGTTCGACCGTAGAAAACCGTAACGGCGCAGCTGGAAGCGATGGATTCCTACGGCAACCGCGTGAGTTGCGGGATGACTGGGACTACGTTCGACCGTGCCCCCTGCGTTCGACCGTCAGTGCGTTCGAACGCACAAAGTGTGATCGAACGCACTTGGCAGGGATCAATTTCTTCCCTTAGTGCATTTTGCTCCTTTGTGACCATGTTTTGTTGTAAGGACCTGTACAACTCAAAACACTAAAAAAAATAAAAATAATTAGATATTAACAGTACTAAGGGCTTAACAAATATAAGTTAAAGGGGTCAAATATACACAATTTGGCACTGATCAAATACCCTCAAACTTACATTTTGCTAGTCACTTAGCAAAACAAAACTAAAAACATAAATAAAAACAAGAAATATAAATCCGCTTTCGTGGGAGAAACGATTGCATTTAGCGTATGCAACAAGCCTTTTAAACCACTAGGCATCCCTAGTAGATGAGTGAAGTCTCGTGAGGGTTTTTCAGGAATGACACCCACAAATAATTATTGACACTATGTTATTAATTGACAAAGCCCTTCACACAAACACATGGTTCACACATCATTAGCAAATTTAACATGTTAAACATACGAACCACATCATCCAAGCATCCAAACATCATTTCACTCAAGGTTGGAAAATTGAGACAACACATGCTCCATGAAGTGCAAAGTGAACTAACAATAAAATCAAGGGGTTTCAATCATTCTCCAAAGGTGTGTATCCCAAAATTCAAAGGAAAACAATGCGATAAATTAACCAAGGCTGGAATTGAAAAATGCAATTTTTTTTGTGTAGGCTGCGCAATGCTTGACTCCCTTAAGCTTCTAAATGACCTATGTAACGAGCGTTGGGCCAGTGGCTCCCAAGCCAGACGGCTTTAGGGCACTAGATGTAGAGACATCCCTAGGGCTTAATTACTCAAGTCAACAGAGCTACGGAGCCTAAACTAGCCATACAATTTTTTAGAGTTTCTCATCTTTTGACGCGAACACTCATTGCTTGGCCAGTCAAGAGGTCCGATTACTCAATGAAAAACTTGACTTATTCTGATTTTTTTTATTATTTTTTTTATTTAACAGCCAAGGTTTTCATCATCACATCGCAAACCAAGAAATCTTAAGACACACACTTCAAAGTCAAATCTCATACCCCACAAACCCTAATGCTAGTGTGCATGTGAAATATCGATCAAACAAGTGGAGTCTCTCTAATCCAACTCATGAATCAAAAACTGGGATTTCTAATGATAGGCAATGTTCAAACACGTTAAACAACCCAATGACATGTAATCCACAGTTACGATGTAAGTCGTGCCCAATCAAGAACATAGCAACAAACAAAAAGAAAAAATTTATATACATGGCAAAAACAAATATATACATGCAAAAACAAAACAAAACAAGAAAATAAACAAATAAAAGACAGACAGAATGTTTGTCCACACCCCCAAACTTAAATGACACATTGTCCCCAATGTGGCAAGAAATACATTACAGTGGGATGAGGAACCGGGATGAGCAAAGTCCAAGGCGTCCCCCAAACTTAAACATCAAAACACCTGTCAAAAACTAACAGCAATCTTTTTCTCAAAGATCAAACATCAAAAGGTTAATTGCTGTTAGAAACAAAATAAAATAAAATAACAAAAAGAAAATGACAAAAATTAAAGTGCGGAAAATAAAAAAGAAAACATACCGCACCTTCCCCGCTCATATGGGTGTCCAACCAATCCCTTCCATCCTTTCTTCTTTAGAATATGATACCCCTCTGGAAGGATGTTCCGCCATCTTATGTAGCCTAAAAACTTGTTTTGAGAAATTCTCTTAGGACCACGATTTCTAGATTTTTTATCTTGTGTGCGTGAATCCTTAAAGATTTCTACATAAGATGGCTCCTCGAGACATTGAAAAGGTAAAACTTGTGGTGAATGATATGTCTCGAGAGGGATTGTGACAAAGGAATGAGCTTCAGTACTCACTTCCTTGTCATTGGCAAAAATTGGAATTGGCGGTGGCTCAATCTGCTCCAAATGCTCCTCTTTTTCTTCCTCCGTGTCAAAAGCTTTTTCCTCACTAACAAGTGTAGTGGTAATTTGGGCGTGCTCATGTGCAGACTTGTTAATTTCAGTCATGTAATGATTAATGAAAGGGCAATCATCAAACTGGTGAGAAGGATGATAACAATATTCACATGACTGATGAGGTGTGTAAGTGTGAGAAAGCTGGGTATGGGCATGTCTGGCTGCCATGAGTTGGTTCGCCCTCCCCTCGAAGTCATCAACATGAGCAGTAGGAAAATGTTGCACTAATGACTCTTGGGGAAGGCGATTAGATGACGAAGGCAAGGAAAAGTGGTCATTGAACTGCGGATATTCAGGATGGTGCAATTCATCAGATTGGAGAGCATAGTTTCCCGTGGCAAGAGCAAACCACGAGACATCAGAATGGTTATTCCGGTTAGGGGTGTAAGAATTTGAATGTGATTCAAACCCCTGGTCGGAAAAATTGGTGTTTAGCTGCCCACATAAAAAATTGGTAAATTGTCCCCAATGTGGACAATCACCAGCATTATGGTAAGGGTTAGAGCAGGCTAAACACAGTTCATGTGGGTAATTGGTAGGATTTGATGTCCTACTACTAGGGGAAATATCAAAATTAATAAACGGAAGACTTATGCTTCACCTAAGCAGTTTAATCTATCCCACAAAAAAAATAATTAACAATAATAAAATAAAATAAAATAAAATAAGAAAAAGCAGAAAACAGAAGACTTACCTGCCTCGGGTCTGCTGCTGCAGCAGCTGAGGTGCGCTCGAGCGCAGGAACGGCGATCGATCGCAGCCACGCAAATGTAGCAGACTCTGCAAGTGCGTTCGAACGCAAGGGATGTGCCTTCGAACGTAGCACTGCACTGTTTATTTTGAACAGGGGCGTACGCTCGCACGCAGAGGCGTGTCAGGCGAGCGCAAGTACGCGACTGTGCTGGAATAGGCCCAAGTGCGTTCGACCGCAGGAACTGCGTTCGACCGCACCGTCACAAGGTGAAATTCCAGGGACTCGACAGAAACGAAAAACAAGAAACAAAAATGCTAATATAATTTTTTTGGATTTTATCTATACAAAAACACGAAATAAATAAAATAAATGCACAATAAAAATAACTAGTAGAAAAATAAAATTAATCTAAGCAAGCAAAATTAATTCAAACAAAACACCGATTCCCCGGCAACGGCGCCAAAATTTGATCGTACAAATTTAATTGTACTCGCCAATTGCACGAGTCGTTTGTAATATGAGTGGATGTGCAAGTGCGAGGTCGAACCCACAGAGAATCGTGTTTTGTTAAAATCTAATTTTAAAGCGCCTAAACTAATCCTATCTTAACCTAGTCCCGAAAGCAAACAGTTGGCGTGCATAAAAATAAACTAAATTAAAAAGCAATAAAAATAAAAAAATAAAAGCGACTACAGTCCCTAATCCACCTCACTACAAATTAATTAACCAATAAACATGCTTAGCTTATATTTAATAACGATTACGGTACTTGGCGTATTCTATTTGCTAATTGCATTGTTCATATTTCCGTCTATTGATAAAACTATATGCGTATCCTATTGTTGCTACACAATCTTGTCGAACTACTCGAGGCAAACACTGTTACAAGAGGTCACAACGGATAATGGTCCGAAGACGAATATCCGATGTATCTCCGGTTGCAACGAGTGTTGACGTTTGGCGATTTGTAAACAACAATCAATACACTTTTGTCACTAAAATGCATTGAAACGAATAAACATAAATTGAAATGACAGAATAATACGAACTAAACATGAATAAATGTAAATAAATCTATAGTAAAGGGAATAAGAGACTAAATAAAAGTAAAATAAAACATAAATTAAATAAACGACAATTTATGAGGGATTTACAATGAAAAACAGAGGGTTTTGGGCCCTAGAGGCGCCTCCCAAAAGTGCTCTCTACGAAAATACACAAGGATCCTATTTATAGGCTAGCAGGTCGCTCGAGTGCGTTCAAACTCAGGCAGTGCGTTCGAACGTAATGACGAATTGTGCGTTCGATCGCACTTGGTGCGTTCGACCGCAGAAAACCGTAACAGCGCAGCTGGAAGCGATGGATTCCTAGGGCAACCGCGTGAGTTGCGGGATGACTGAGACTACGTTCGACCGTGTCCCCTGCGTTCGACCGTCAGTGCGTTCGACCTTCAGTGCGTTCGAACGCACAAAGTGCGATCGAACGCACTTGGCAGGGATCCATTTCTTCCCTTAGTGCATTTTGCTCCTTTGTGACCATGTTTTGTTGTAAGGACCTGCACAACTCAAAACACTAAAAACAATAAAAATAATTAGATATTAACAGTACTAAGGGCTTAACAAATATAAGTTAAAGGGGTCAAATATACACAATTTGGCACTGATCAATCACCTACATCAAAATGAGACAAATCAGCAACATTAAAGCTTGCACTGACACCATACTCACCTGGTAAGTCGAGCTTGTAGGCATTATCATTGATGCGTTCCACTACTTGAAATGGTCCATCACCCCGTGGTAGGAGTTTTGAACGCCGTTTCTCCGGAAAACGGTCCTTCCTTAAGTGCAACCAAACCCAATCTCCTGGTTCAAACACTACTTTCTTGCGTCCCTTGTTGGCTTGATGGATGTATTGTTTAGTCCTCCTTTCAATGTTCAGCCGTGCCTTTTCATGAATCATCTTTACAAATTCTGCTTTCTTTTTGCCATCTAAGTTCACATGTTCACTCAAAGGTAAAGAAGTTAAATCCAAAGGTGACAACGGGTTAAAACCATAAACAATCTCAAATGGTGAAAACTTAGTTGCTGAATGTATACTTTTATTGTAAGCAAATTCAACATGTGGCAAACAATCTTCCCATGTTTTCAAATTCTTTTTAATGATAGCACGCAACAAAGAAGACAAAGTTCTATTTACTACTTTAGTTTGACCATCCGTTTGGGGATGACAAGTAGTAGAAAACAACAACTTGGTTCCCAACTTTGTATCTAACATGGAAAGTAAAGCATACCTTCGGGACAATGCATCAGCCACCACATTTTCCTTACCTTGCTTGTATCTGATCACATAAGGAAATGTTTCAATAAATTCCACCCACTTGGCATGGCGTTTGTTCAACCTTTACTGTCCTTTCAAATGCTTCAAAGATTCATGATCTGTGTGAATCACAAATTCCTTTGGCCATAGATAGTGTTTCAATAAATTCCACCCACTTGGCATGGCGTTTGTTCAACCTTTGCTATCCTTTCAAATGCTTCAAAGATTCATGATCTGTGTGAATCACAAATTCCTTTGGCCATAGATAGTGTTTCAATAAATTCCACCCACTTGGCATGGCGTTTGTTCAACCTTTGCTGTCCTTTCAAATGCTTCAAAGATTCATGATCTGTGTGAATCACAAATTCCTTTGGCCATAGGTAGTGTTGCCAATTTTCCAAAGCCCTTACCAAGGCATACATCTCCTTATCATAAGTGGGGTTATTTAGGGCTGCTCCACTCAACTTTTCACTGAAATAAGCAACTGGATGACCTTCTTGCATCAAAACAGCTCCAACACCTATTCCTGAAGCATCACACTCAATTTCAAAAGTTTTAGCAAAGTTAGGTAAAACAAGCAAAGGTGCATTGGTTAACTTTTCTTTGATCAGATTAAATGCCTTTTCTTGTTCCTTTCTCCATTTAAATGGCACATTTTTCTTAATGACTTCAGTAAGAGGGGCGGCTAAGCTACTAAAATCACGCACAAACCGTCTATAGAAGCTAGCTAAGCCGTGGAAACTCCTCACTTGACTGATTATTGTAGGCGTTGGCCAATCTTGGATTGCCTTCACCTTTTCCTCGTCCACCTCAATTCCTCTCTTACTAACAACAAAACCAAGAAACACAAGCTTATCTGTGCAAAAGGTGCACTTCTTGAGGTTAGCAAATAACTTTTATTTCCTAAGAATTTCCAAAACAGAGTTCAAATGCATTACATGTTCTTCCAAATTTTTGCTATAAATTAGGATATCATCAAAATACACAACTACAAACCTGCCAATAAAAGCACGCAAAACATGGTTCATCAAACGCATAAATGTGCTCGGAGCATTAGTTAAACCGAAAGGCATCACTAACCACTCATACAAACTGTATTTAGTCTTAAAAGCAGTTTTCCATTCATCACCTTCCTTCATCCTAATCTGATGATATCCACTCTTAAGATCAATTTTTGTAAAGATACAAGCACCATACAATTCATCCAGCATATCATCCAATCTAGGAATGGGATGCCGATACTTTACCGTTATGTTGTTGATGGCTCGACAGTCAAGCACCTCATCCTCATATTTGCCAATTGATAATGCCACCAACACTTGTCTTGTCACCTTGACTTCGCCACATTCATTCAGCCACTGTAGTCGATAAGGAAGAGGATGTTTCAAGGTAGATAAAGCCAATTTCTCCACCAAATAAGTGCTGGCTACATTTGTGCAACTCCCTCCATCGATAATGACATTGCAAACTTTGTTATTTACAAAGCACCGAGTATGAAACAAGTTCTCCCTTTGGTTACTTTCTTCCTCCTTAACCTGTAGATTGAGAACTCGCCTTGCTACCAATAATTCTCCAACAACAGCATTTTGCTCATTTTCAGCATCCTCCAAAGAAGGCACGTCATCATCATCTACTTCTTCCTCATTCTCCGACTCAAGCTCTCCTTGGGCGTTTATCACCATCACCCTTTTGTTTACACACTGGCTGGCTATGTGTCCCCACCCCTGACATTTAAAACACTTAATATCACGTGTTTTAGAACTCGTAGCCTCGGTGTTACCTAAAGTAGTGGAGGTTTTTGAGTTGGCATTCTTGGAGAGTTCAAATTTTGGCTTATTTTGTAGCTACTCGTCCCTTTTTGGAGCTGTCTTCCACGGGCTGGTGGTAGCCATAGGTGGTCCCCTCCTAGCCAATCCCTTTCGTTTGAATTGTTCCTCCACCTTTATGGCTTGGTGCACCATATCCGTCAACTCAACATAGTGCTGCATCTCAACTACATCCGCAATCTCATGATTTAAACCATGCAAAAACCTAGCCATGGTGGCTTCCCGGTCCTCTTCTACATTAGCCCAGATCATAGCTACCTCCATCTCCTTGTAATAATCATCCACACTCTTGGATCCTTGTCTTAAGTTCTGCAACTTTTGATACAATCCCCTATAATAGTGACTGGGTACAAAACGCTTCCTCATAAGCATTTGCATCTCCTCCCAAGTGTCCACGGGTGGCTCTCTATTCCTCCTCCTATTAATCAATAATTGATCCCACCAAACAATGGCATAATCGGTAAATTCAATTGCAGCCAACTTAACCTTCTTTATTTCCGAGTAGTTATGACAATCAAACACCATCTCCATTTTAGTTTCCCACTCCAAATAAACTTCAGGATCATTTTTTCCTTGAAAAGATGGAATTTTAATCTTTATGTTTCCTAGATCATTATCCCTCCTAGGCCTACCCATCCTAGCTTCTCTATTCCCATACCCACGCTCAAACCTGCCTCGGTTCAAATATGGATCATCAAACTCCTCCGACTCCGCCTCTTCCTCATCATTCCGCCATGGAGCACCCCCCCTCGCTGCCGATTGGGGTTGTCTTGTTGCTGGCCCCTAGGAGTTCCTGCTTCTACCCTGTCCAACCTCTCGTTAATGGGTTCTAATTCAGCCCTTAACATACGCCTCATCTCCCCTATCAACGCTTGCATTTGGAGGTTTGGAAGTTCAGGTTGTCGAAATTCTTCTGCTTCTTGATTATTGGACATTTTTTTTAAAAAAAAAAAACAAAACCTGCAAAATAAGGTTAGAATCCTCACAAGCACTTCCTCACGTGTTTCACTCAAGAATTGATACACTTGCACTCGTGTTTTCACTCTAAACGGCTTTTACCCTCTTATGGTCTCACACACTCTTGCCTCTTTCCACTTTTTTGTGTCTTCTTTAGTTCTTAATCGAACTTTAAGAAACTAATTCAAAATAATCTAGCAGCAATTAAAAAAAAATGAAAAACAACCAAAACTCATCAAAAGGTCAAGAACTTGAATAAGGTGAGAAACAAGATTGAAAGGAAGAAATGAACAACAACCAAAACTCATAAAAAGATCAAGAACCTAAATAAGGTGAGAAACAAGACTGAAAGGAAGAATTTTTTTTTTGCTGGAACAGGAACTATTCTCTAGCTGAAATAAGATTACAATGAAGAAATTTTTTTCTTCTCTTTGTTTTTTTTTTTTTTACTGGAATCCTGCACTTTTTTTTTTTTTTTTTTTTTTTTTACAGCAAGGAACAGGAAATAGAATGAAAAAAATAAAAGATAGTCAAAACTTATCTTAGAACCAAAGCTTTGATACCAAAATGATATGATGATGGGAATCAACAGGCATCATTAAAGGATCCATTGCATGTTCCAGTTGGGCCTATTACTAGAGCAAGATCCAAGTTGATCAAAGAAGCAATTAGTGGGCTGATTCAAGAGATTTGGGCTGGTTCTAAAACGGAGCATTCAAACTTGGGCCCAAAGGAAGATGAAGGAGTAATAAATTTAATCCAAGCTATTGATGGGGTTGATCTTGCTTAATTGAGTATAATTTCCTTAGCAATGGCATGGATTAATGGCTGATTAGAAGAATTGACTAATTGATTGACATCTCTATTTCAGATCTTTCCAATTCCATATCAAATTAATTGGCTGATTGATATATCTATTGAAGACATTCCTTAGGTGATTTCTTTCTTGGAGGAGCTGCTAGTTTAAGAGAAAATCAGCCTTAATTTTAGGATTCTTTTATTTAGTATTTTATTATTTTCCTTTAGTAATTTGTATTCCATTCTCAACCATGCATTATAAATAGCATGGACTCATTGTAATGAAGAACATGAAATGAAATATTTAAAAAGGTGAGCTTTGCTTCCTCTATTGGTTCTTCAAAGAACTGCTGAACTTATCAAGGATTCTTCCTTGTGGCGTTCAAACTTTATACCTTCGGTTCATGATTCTTTCATAATCATTGGGTCAGGGTTTTACTTCTTTATACCTTTGGTTCGCGTTTCAATTATAAACGTTGGGTCAAGGTTTGCTATCAAATCTGAATTTTAGCTTTCTTGGGTCTATATTCCAATATTGTTGTTGGGTCTCAACGGCATATCATTGAGGTTCGCATCATTTGGTATCAGAGCCTAGGCTCTAAAATCAGGTTTACTATC
>VIBQ01000091.1:0-12665 GCA_006937295.1 Carpinus fangiana | reverse complement strand
GAATTTTGGGCCTTAGATAGTTCTTTTTCGGGTTTCAAATTTGACTGTTTGAACCAGGAAAGAAAAAACAGTCAACCTTTCATCTTTAAATAGATCCAAAAAAAATTGCTAGTTTCAAACTTCTTTGACTAGTCAACGTGCACTTGTAAACCCACATGTTCAAATAGCTCTACAACATTTCTCTTCTTTCTTGCTATTGCTCATTATTTTGCATAGTATCATACAAAGCCCTTGAACCCGATCTCTTACAAATTCTCTAGGAGTTTCTCTAAGATTTTGTATGACTGGGAGATAAATCTTTAGAGAGAAAAATGTCATTTAAATAGACAAACTTTTAATTGTTTGACTGAAAAAGTTCTTGATGGATCTTGGTATTGTGAGAGAGAGGAGCAATCTCTTATAACGTTGTTCGCAAACCACATCTATGCTATCACATCAAAATAATTAGTCAATTTGAAGCTTTTCTAAAATTCTTCATAAAGCTCTGTTTTGGGACTTAATACTTATAATTATTTTTATAAATCACAAACTCTATATGAGTTACTCCTCATCTTTCTAATATGAGACCAAGGTCTTACAAACTCCATTTCTTAAACTCATGATGTTCTCGTGAATACCACATCATGCAATGCTCTAGTACCATATGGCTTGACGTTATTATGTGGTTATGATACCATTTGTTACGATCCAAAAAAGCATTAACTACATCTTTGAGATGCTTAGGGGGCGACTGAGTGAAGACGATCTACAGAGGGTGGTTTTTGTTGCACGTAGGTGTGGTTTCGTCGAAATAAATATGTAGTTGGTGAAGAACTACTCTCTCCTACCAAAGTTAACCGAATAGATGATGATCAGGTTGAACTTTTCAATTGTTCTGAGTAGCGTCCAATTAGAAGGGGAAGAAACGTAATGGAAGCTGAAGTTTTAATGTGGGAAAAACCATTACCTGGGTGGGTCAAGATTAATTGGGATGCTTCTATTGACAAACAAGGTAAGAGGATGGGGGTGGGTACTCAGTGCAAGACCACGAAGGCAAAGTGAAGGGGGCAAAGTGTGTGACAAAGCCTCTCATAGCTGACCCAGCCGTTGCAGAGGGAGTGGGAGCTTGGTATGCTGTTGACTTGTATAAGGACCAAATTTACCAGTATGGACTCCTAGGCCCTCCTAAGAGCTAGGTCCAGAGAAGAGGCCCATTAAACACTAAGTTCTAAATAAGCTCAATCCATACCCTTACGTAGTCCTTGGCTTATATAATATGGTCTATCAAAATGGGCCTACTATTGGATCCTCAAAGAATAACCGAGGATCAGCTCCATTATTGGATCTTCGGAGAATATCCGAGGATCAGCTCTACTAAATGGATCCTCGAGAATATCTGAGGATCAGCTCTGCTAGCCATGTATTTATTACCAAATCCTCAGCAATCGCCGGAGATTCTTCTGCCAGTAAGGTAGTCACCTTTAGATGCCTATAAAAAGAAAGCTCCACTTCCATTTCTTAGGTATCCAATATTTTCTCCCTGTTCATTACCTCTTTAAGTTGTTTAATCTCTTTGAAGTTCACATTACTGACTTAGGCATCGTAGCTATCCCTGCCGGGACACCATCGGCCGCACTAATCCTATTTCTCTCCTTTTGCAGCGAAGCTAATCTATACACAAACACACGACCATCAAACCTTACCAAACGAAAACAGCCACATCATCCTCAAAAAATTGTGTTCTAATAGTTTGGCGCCGTCTGTTGGAACGATTTTTCAAATCTGTTTTTACTCTTAATTTATTCCGAAGGATGGCTGTTCCATCATCATCGCAAGTTGCCCAGCCAGAAAACCTAGTGAGGTCCGATGATTCAAATACTCGAACAACCTCACTGGAGGAAGTTATCAACCGTGTCAACAAATCCGTTGAAGCCATGATCAAAGAGGTTGAAGATCTTACTTCTTGGTTGCTTCGCCAAGGGGAGATCGAGCTCGAAGAAAGACATAAATCAATCCGTGCGGGCAAAACCCCGGTGGGTCGGAAAGACAATAGAAGCTCTGTTCTTGACCATCGCCGAACGTTTGCCCGAAGCAGATGGGATTCTCCTCCCAGGGAGTCACATCGCGAAGAAATCCAAAACCTGCAATCTCACGATGAGGATATTGGGGAATCCTATTATCCTCAAAGTCACCATAGTCGGTCACATCCCGGCCAATCATATCATAGCTAGCCAATACACAACAGGAGCCAGGAAGCCGAGATGTTTTCTCTTTCGGATCACCGAAAATTGATTCAGGAATTGGCGTTCCAAGGTGCCAAAATTGTCAATGGACCCGAAACCTAGACTGTTGAACCATTCCCTGGCCTCCTCTTCCAAAGTAAGAGGGAATACTCGGCAAGCCGTTTCATTGAGGATACTATGGAGAAATGGATGAGCTTGGAGACCTTCTATATGAGCGGTAGGATCTCCTCTTCGTCGTAACTACTAATCCGAGGAACTTTGAAATTGTTGGGGAGAGGAAAGCTCATTACCCGATTCGTAAAAGGTAGATTGGTATTTGACAAGAGCTTCTTGATCGTGGCTTGTACATCCTCCTTTTTGATTGGGAGAGCCATCTTCCTGCACTCCTCCTTCAGGTTTCACGCATCCTATTTCTCTGTTCTCTCTGGTGCAAGAAGAAACATAGTCTTTAGAAGATTTCATGAAAAGGTTTGGCTGGGAAATGTTGACAGTCGAAGATTCGAGTGACTAGATGATACTTTCGGCCCTTATAAACGGAATAAGAACTAAGGAACCCTTGATGGCTGAACTAGCTCGAAGGTCGACGATAGGCACCTTGCAGCAATTCATAAGTAGAGCCGAGGGATGCATATACAAAGAAGAAGTTATGAAGGCATTGAACGAAGTTGAGGCAGGGAATCCTCAGAACCAATCAAGTGAGGTAAAAAAAAAAGCAGAATCTTCCCCGAGGAAGAGGAAGAAAAAGGCAATCAACCCAGATACTCCAAGAAGGCCGCCCGAGCAAGCCCAGAAGCAAAATAAACCTCCAGACCCTAGATGGATTCCCCTGAACGCGAGCCTTTCGACGGTGTCCATGGAGGTCAGGAAAGATCACTGTTTCAAATGGCCGTCGAGAATGAGAACTTCCCCGACAAGGCATAAAAATCAGAAGTATTGCGAATATCACCATGATCACAGTCATTAGACCGAGGACTGAATCAGCATAAGGAAGGAAGTTGTAGTGTTCATCCAATGTGGAAAACTAACAAAGTTCTTAGAAAAGGAGAAGGGAAGAGAGAACCACCCACGGGAGAATCGGCCGCAAAAAGTAGAGCCTCGTGACAGTGTCGTAGTCCTCAAAATTCTTGAAGGACTCCGATTCAACAAGTGTTAATCATTACTGTGCCATTTTAGAATCAACAACGTAAAGGATGGTGGCCATGGGGAATATGAAGTACTAAAGATTCGACCAAAAGAAAAAGGCTACGGAAGATCAGAGGATAGCCTCCGCGCGATTTGGATCAAATTCTCGGTCATCAACATTTATGAGTCCGCTAAGGATATTTTGGAGCGGGTGCATCCCCGGTTTACATAAAACACCACCAAGCTTAAGTCCAGTTGCCTCGGTATCCCGGCTGAATCGCCGGCCCATTGTCAATCTAGCATCATGCCCTCTGCAATGCTCCATCACTGAGAGTCCACTGTAGTCAGAACCATAGTTATCGAAGTCATCTCTAGTGCAATGGAAATATTAAAAATAAATAAATAAACCCTTCAGACTAAATGGGGTTTTCATTCCGACCAGTTCGATGTTTTCAGATCACGCGGTCCACAGTTAGAAATATCGAAGGAACAGTAAATGGAAAGCATTGTAATAGAGAATGCATGTATCAGAACATAATCTATAAGATGTTCCCGAGTATTCCGTATTAAGATACAGAAGGAAAATTTTGGGGTACGGAAGAAAGTAATGTACAGAAGCTATACGATAATCGGAGGTAAACATTGACCATTTCATTTCAATATGAAGATAAACTATTACAGTCAACTACGGAAAATCATATATCAATTCCGATTATAAAGAAAACTCCAGTACAAAGCTTCATTAGCTACTCCAAAAGAAATAACACCTCCCCGAGGCCACAGCTGGTGACATTATACACATGCCCGAGAACATGATAAACAAGAGAAACTACTCAGAGGACAAGAAGAGTATCCCATCAGACCAGCAGAGGATTATCCTTGCTGATAAGCAGCTAGTGAAGTTGTACAGAGAGCTGCAATTACGTTCAACTCGAATGCTCCCCTTGAAAAGCTCCACCCAGAGGATCGGGTTTGGCCAAACCCCGAGACCTTGAAAATTGGCACTTCCTCTAAAGCTGCTGACACTCCTTCTCACTCTCCAAGAAAAGACGGACAGTGGAATGCACAGCCACTACCCCCTTCATCCAGCCCTTATGGACGTCGACTAGTTGCGCCTCTAAATCAGCAATTCGACGATCCCGCGATTCCAGTTGCCTGTCTTTTAGCATCAGTTAATGATCTTTCGTTTTGAGATCATCCATCATCTTCAACAACCGATTTGAACACTCGGTGAGACTTTACTCGCGAGATTCCAGTACCAACTTCAGCCTGGTGAGTTCAGCCCCGATATCTCGAGGAGCGCAAGAACTGACTTCATCCGACGATCCTCCATCAGTGGGCTCAACAGGATGAGCCGCGGAGCCAGTGGACGACAAGGTGTCTCTAGAGCTATCGGAGGAAGAGCTAACACGAGACAAAGAATCCATGGAAATGGAGAAGAAAAGCTGAGAATATGAGCGGAATGAGAGCACATGGGCGATACTTATTGAAACGGAAGAATGGGAAACTGAACCTCAGAATAAATGCGAGGCGACAAAACGGGCAGACTCACAGGGAAGTCCAACCGGAGTCATATTGCAAGATTACACGTATTCCACCCTCGAACAGTGCGATTCAAAATAATGATGGTCCTAGAAATATGAAGCGACAGAAGATAAATAGACAATTTGACCAAAGATCCACGACAATCTGACCGAAGATCCTCGGCTTCAAATCTTTGGCCGCGGGGGGTAATAACATCCTTACAATTATTCAGATACACATTGTCTGTTGCTGGTTCCTATCTTATCTTATCATAGGAATATTTGAGCTTATTATCTGATCATATTCCTCGAACGCATAACAAATTAGACAGGTCAACCATGGAGGTCGAACACCAACCATAGACAACTCAAAATTTGAAGAGCATCTCCCGGTCTTCAAGGAACCAAAATGACAATAAGCCTCTAAGTTTTAATGTTTAAACCACTATAAACCACATGCTTTATCGAATTAGTTAAATTATTCGAAAATATGCACTGGTTGAGCTATCTTGTTTGATCAAAAGAATGTCTATTGTTATGCTGCAAATGCTATTACTCTTGCAGTCAACTCAACATCATACAAAAAGGCTTTGTTCCTTATTATAGACCTCGTTCAAAGACTCTCGGCCTCGGGGAGTCAAAGGTCTTATTATTCTAGCTGCAATCATGACCTCAGACTGTGGGACCTCCAGCCTTTAAACATATATTTAGGAGAACATAGTTCCTCTCCGAGGATGAAGATGATAAATATGCTTTTTCAGGTCCCTCTCTGAGGATGAAAATAGTATATATTTTCGTCCGTTAACTTCTTATGAACGTACAGTCTCTAAAGTATGATTGTTCTAAGAACCTAAAAATAATCTCTTATGAACGTACAACCTCTAAAGAAGGAGTGTTATGAGAACCCAAGGCCTGTTAAGAACGCAAAACCTCTGAAGAAGGACTATTCTACGGTAAAAAATCCTCGGCAATATAGCTGAACTAAGTATCTTCCTGAGGCAGAGCATTATGCCAATTGAAAATAAAATGCACGAGAATGTAGCTAAACTATAACACCTTCCCAAGGCAGAGCATTATGCTAGTTTAAAATACAGCCGAAGTATTCTTCCAGAGGATAACTTAGTGAGATATAACTGCCACACCATATAGTGTCAAATGGTTTCAGAAAAGAGTGGTTAGATAAACACTCTTATGAAATTTGAATGAATTGAAGCATTTCTCCGAAGGTCAAGCAGAATAGTCAAAAGGACAAGGTTCTATGATTCTATTGCCAAAAGATGATCAAAGGAAGGTCCTCAAGATCATACATATATCGAAAGCCATTTTCAAAGGCAAAATCTGAGGAGGTTAGTCCAAATAATTCTTTACAAGTAATATAGAGCAATTATCAATTTTGCAAGTACAAAGAAGAAAGCAGATTCAGATGAAGTTCAGGAAAACTTGCTATTTTCATTAAAATGTCAAAAAAGGTTACATTGTCAAAAGCAGAGTACATCAGGGAATTCATGACATGAAATCCTCGGATATTCGGGTCCTCGGATATTGTCTTATAAGTATCGTTCGATCGGATCTTCTCCTAATGCATGATCCCATGACTTGGCAGAAGAGCCTACTGATCCTATGGAGTTAATGTCCAAATCGTGTTTACGTTCGGTTCTGGGAGGAAGGTCTGCTTCGACCCAAGCTGTGGAGTCATATATTAAGTGCAACTTAAAACCCATATATCTAATCCCCCTACAATCAGGCATCTCCTTCTGCCTAATGGTCTGCACCTCCTCAAAGATTCCTTTAAGGGGCAGAATCTCTTCAACAAAAACTGTTTCAACCATGGAAAAGTTCCTAGGTTTCCTAACCCATGCTCGGAAGGTTTCAATACCTCCCATATAGCCAACACTAAAGCATGCGTCCCATCCCCGTAAAGCAAAAGTTAGCTGCCTATAAAAGCTCTGAGCTTTCTCCTTATATTTGTGCAGTCGCTCCTTTGCCTTGCGAAATTTTTCCCCCACATCCAGGCTGGATTTCAGCAGATCCTTAGCCCTAGAATACTGTACAACTGTCTCTTCCACTGAATTTGCAAGCTTCACATTTAGCGCTTTTAATTCAAGGTCAGCTTTGGTCTTTACAGAAGTGAGTTCTTCCTGAATACCCAAGTAATCTTTGATCTCCTTCTCGGATGCAGTATTAGCTGCAGCAAGTTTGGCCTCTAAATCATTGATTCTTGCCTGAGCCGCCAAGCTATCCTCGACAAGCTTGGCCTCCAAAGCAGCAATCCGCTCTCCCAAGAGAGCGAGTTCTCTCTCCTTTTGAGATCAAAGTAGGGAAAAAGCAGCTTTAGAATCTTCTAGCTTCTTCCTCAGAGACCCGTTTTCCGCAGTAGAGTCCTTATAAGATCTTCAAAATCTAAGGAAGTAGTCCATACCATTCATAAAACCCTGCGAAATGAGATGAGTACAGTTAAACCTTTTGGAAAACACGTGATACGTCTGGAGCTTAGTATGTGCACATTTTTGGAAACTTATGTCAGTAAAGTGGTAAATCATGTGTTCCATGGTTTCCTTTTGAGGCAATGCCGTGACATCTACCATGGAAGGTACTGGGATTAAGCCAGCCAAAACAGTTAGAGGGTTGCCTAGCCAATTCTCACCCAGTCGAGTCAAAGGTTCCCCGAAGGTCCAAACTATACCGTTAGGAGTTCAAACATTTGCGGAGCCAGCAGCCAGTGTATCAGTTGTAGCCTGGTTGGTGATCGAACTTTCCCTTTTGAGTTCCACTCCATGGACAGCCGAGGATTCAGGCTACACCTCCTCTCTTCCCTCTTCAACTATTACAACGCGCTCAACAGTTAGAGCCTCTACTTCCATTGACTTGCCACGTACGGGCTCTAAGGGCTCCCCCTTCCTCGCTGCATTGAACGGTACCATTGCGAGAGGCACCTCTACCGTCCTCCTGATAGCGACATCCGACAGAATTTGCTCAATGTCCTGCTCATTCTCTTTTTCTGAATCAGATAGCAGTGTAACCTTGGTAGAAGCTTGAGATGGCGGCATGACAGAAGGTGGCGTTATTGCCAAAGAACCGTGTTCTTCAGAAGAAATAGTTGTTTCCCCAGGTAGCCTAGTATGGATGGGTTCTTGAGGAATTGTCCGCTCCATTTTCAAGATCTTTCTAGTGCTAATCAAGGCGCTAAGAATACCCCTTCTCAGAGCCTCAGGCAGATCGGCGGTATGATCTTCCGTAACCACTCGGGTTTGCTCAGCTTCAGTATTCCCCCTCAAAGAAATCTTTACAACCTCAGGCTCGGCCCTAATAGCCGTAACGTCAGATGAAGGGCTCTCTATAGATTCATTCGCCATCTTCGAGATAGCAGGGAGACTGGTTACTGTAGGAATCAATGGCAAGTTATCGCCCACTTTGTCTTTTCCTTTCTCTTGCCTCGATTTTCGAGGATGAGCCGTCTGTTTGGCTGGAGAAGATTGAGCAGTAGGTTGCCTTGGGGTTTCAGGAATCTTTTCCCGAGAAACTTTGGTAATTTGCTTTCATTTTTTCGGAGAAGTTTAAGCAGCAGATTCCCTTGGTGGCTTGAGAACTTCCTCCTGAGGTGCTTTAGACGTTCTCTCCCCTTCGGCTTCACTGGTCGATTTGCTCGTTGGGGGAACTAGAGATTTTTGCTTTTTTGCCTATAGTAACTGAGGCTCTGAAGTCTGAGGCACAATTAGCTTCCGTTTTCTTTTCGGTTGCGCTTCCGTTTCCACCAACACCCCTCCTTCAACTGGACCGTCGAGTGAGGGGTACCTCAGACAAGCGTCCAGTGCCGTTTGAGAAAAGATGGCATTGAATTCCATCCCTGAGGGATTTTCTTAGGAGTATTGCCATTACAGCTTCATATGAGCGTCTTCGCTCTCGTCCAATATCGGTTCTTCTTGCCCTGAAATCGAAGGGCGACAGGTCTCCCGGGGAACGCTTGGATCCTTGATAACCTCTGTAGGAAAAAACTCCCAATCACCTTGGGGGAAGAAAAATTTGTTTTTCTAGCCTTTGTTGCTGGAATACCCGGTCAGCAAAATAAACTTAGCTTTCTGCCGGCCCTGGAAATTGAAGATATACTCGGAGTTTGGATTCTTGGTTAACTTGTATATCTTCAGAAACTCTCGAATTGAGAGATTGTGTCCTTCTCCGAGAACCTTCGGCCAAAGGATCACACAAGCAAAGAAGGTCCGCCAGGTGTTGGGAGCCAATTGATGAGGAGCTATCTGAAGATAGTGAAGCATTTCCCTCACCACTCTCGGAAACGGGAATCTGAAGCCCGCCTCAACCATATGTTCATATACACAAATTTTGTGCTCATCTTAACGAATCGCCGCGCCCGTGTCTTTCGTATCAAAACACTGCTTTACAGAAGATGGAATAGAGTATGCCTTGCGAAGCCGAGGCTGGTCAGCACCAGTTATTTCGGTCTTCCAAAATCCCAGCGTCACCTTTTTTTTCAGCCCATTCTCAATAGAGGCTCGAGATTGGATCTCTGAAGGATAGGAGAATACTGCGATTGAGGTGAAAGATGGGAAACCCACAAACGAATTCGATTTAAGGAAGGTTTGCGTATAGGAAGAAGAAAATCTATGTATTTCAAAACAGGGTTTTCGGGTTTAACGAAATGTTCTATAAATGGAACAATCTCCACAGAAGCTTTGAAGAAAACTGATCTTAAGAAGAAATATTGAGCTGTGTGACTTAGATCAAACCATGCCAGAATCAGAGAGAGAAGCAGATGGAGAGTTCTTCTGCAAGTGTCGTGAATGGATAAGTTAAGGGCTTTTCTGAACGAAAGGAAAGAGCAGATAAGAAGACAAGAATTCTGATAATTCAAAATTTAAAGCTCATCGAAAGCAGCAGTGTCGTCCGTATTTTTAGCTGGCCCTAGATTGCCGCGTGTCTCATATTGGAAGTTGTGCTATCACCCGGATCGTCAGATGAATCATCTGGAATCATGCCTCCGCTTAAGTGATTGAGGGTTTTATCTGAGCCATTCATATATTGAGTCCAACGGTTTCCCTTCCAAAGCCCTAAAAGCCTGACAAAAATGTTCTAAAGTCTTTCTGACCAGAAAATTGGGGGGTAATTGTAAGGACCAATTTTACCAGTATGGGCTCCTAGGCCCTCCTAAGAACCAGGTCCAGAGAAGAGGCCGATCAAATGCTAAGTTCTAAATAAGCCCGATCTATACCCTGACGTAGTCCTTGGCTTATATAATCATGGTCTATCAAAAGAGGCCTACTATTGGATCCTCGAAGAATATCCAAGGATCAACACTACTATTGGATCCTTGGAGAATATCCAAGGATTAGCTCTAGTAAATGGATCCTCGGGAATATCCGAGGATCAGCTCTGCTAGCCATGCATTAATTACCAAATCCTCGACAATCGCCGGGGATTCTTCTGCCAGTAAGGCAGTCACCTCAAAATGCCTATAAAAGAAAGCTCCATTTCTATTTCTCAGGTATCCAATATTTTCTCCCAGTTCATTGCCTCTTTAATTTGTTTAATCTCCTCGAAGTTCACATCACCGACTTAGGCATCGGAGCTATCCCCGTCAGGACACCACCGGCCTCTCTTATCCTATTTCTCTTCTTTTGCAGCGAAGCTAATCTATACACAAACACTCGACCATCAAACCTGACCAAAGGAAGATAGCCACGTCATCCTCGAAAAACTGTGTTCTAACAACTTGTTCTGTCAAATGAGTTTTCAACAGGTAGTGTTAGAAGGGGACTCGCTGGAAATTATTCAAGCTCTCCAAAAGGATGGACAATGCTGGAACTCTTACTGACATCTCATCAACGGTGCCAAAACTCTTCTTTGTGAGGTCTCGCAATAGGAGGCACATTATGTTAGAAGTAACAAGAACATTGCTACGCATAATATGGCAAAGATGGCTTTAGTTATTGGTGACGAGTGTTTCTAGAATGAAAACTTCCCTGAGTTCATCCATGATATTGTAAGCGAGGTGTAATGAATTTTTGGTGAAATGAAATCTGGGAATACCCTTTCAAAAAAAAAAAAAGTAATCAAATTCCCTTAATTTGATTTCAATCCTNTCAAATGAGTTTTCAACAGGTAGTGTTAGAAGGGGACTCGCTGGAAATTATTCAAGCTCTCCAAAAGGATGGACAATGCTGGAACTCTTACTGACATCTCATCAACGGTGCCAAAACTCTTCTTTGTGAGGTCTCGCAATAGGAGGCACATCATGTTAGACGTAACAAGAACATTGCTGCGCATAATATGGCAAAGATGGCTTTAGTTATTGGTGAGGAGTGTTTCTAGAATGAAAACTTCCCTGAGTTCATCCATGTTATTGTAAGCGAGGTGTAATGAATTTTTGGTGAAATGAAATTTGGGAATACCCTTTCAAAAAAAAAAAAGTAATCAAATTCCCTTAATTTGATTTCAATCCTAATATTTGATTACAATAAACTCATAAATAAAAAATATTTGATATCAACCTAATTATGAAATATACGAAAAATATTATATAATTTTCATATATTCCAACAATTATTATTATTTAGTGGGGTTAGGTCACCTGTGGTTTCTTACCGTCAACGTCCCTCCTTCTGTCAATGGTTGTCGTAGTTTGTCGACTTCTCCTAAATTAAATTAAATTAGCCACGACCAAATCCTATGCCCTTTTTTGGCTCTTTCTCATGCTCTTTTTCTCAACCACAAGGTATTATTTTATTATTAATCATTTAAGAGAAATGTTATTTTNTCCTCGGCAATTTAGCTGAACTAAGCATCTTCCTGAGGCAGAGCGTTATGCCAATTGAAAATAAAATGCTCGAGAATGTAGCTGAACTATAACACCTTCCCAGGGCAGAGCATTATACCAGTTTAAAATACAGCCGAAGTATTCTTCCAGAGGATAACTCATTGAGATATAACTGCCACACCATATAGTGTCAAATAGTTTCAGAAAATAGTGGTTAGATAAACACTCTTATGAAAATTGAATGAATTGAAGCATTTCTCCGAAGGTCAAGTAGAATAGTCAAAAGGACAAGGTTCTATGATTCTATTGCCAAAAGATGATCGAAGGAAGGTCCTCTAGATCATACATATATCGAAAGCCATTTTCAAAGGCAAAATCTGAGGAGGTTAGTCCGAATAATTATTTGCAAGTAATATAGAGCAATTATCAATTTTGCAAGTACAAAGAAGAAAGTAGATTCAGATGAAGTTCAGGAAAACTTATTATTTTCATTAAAATGTCAAAAAAGGTTACATTGTCAAAAGCAGAGTACATCAGGGAATTCATGACATGAAATCCTCGGATATTCGGGTCCTCGGATATTGTCTTATAAGTATCTTTCGATCGGATCTTCTCCTAATGCACGATCCCATGACTCGGCAAAAGAGCCTACTGATCCTGTGGAGTTAATGTCCAAATCGTGTTTGCGTTCGGTTCTGGGAGGAAGGTCTGCTTCGACCGGAGCTGTGGAGTCATATATTAAGTGCAACTTAAAACCCACATATCTAATCCCCCTACAATCAGGAACTCCTTCAGCCTAATGGTCTGCACCTCCTCAGAGATTCCTTTAGGGGGCAGAAGCTCTTCAACAAAAATTGTTTCAACCATGAAAAAGTTCCTAGGTTTCCTAACCCATGCTCGGAAGGTTTCAATACCTCCCATATAGCCAACACTAAAGCATGCATCCCATCCCCATGAAGTATAAGTTAGCTGCCTATAAAAGCACTGAGCTTTCTCCTTATATTTGTGTAGTCGCTCATTTGCTCTGCAAAA
>VIBQ01000090.1:139147-171136 GCA_006937295.1 Carpinus fangiana | reverse complement strand
TGAAAGATCAGAATGAGATATTTTTCCATTTTTGGGTCCAAAGCTCAAACATATTGAAAAAAAGGCTTGATAATATGATTTTCTCTTGCTATTGGCGCAAAACCACTCAGAAAAACATTTCACCAATCTCAGTTCACCAGAAAAATGTTCACTATTCATGTGTCCACTAATGCATTCTTTGATTGAGGAGGAAACAATACAAAGAAGCAAAAAATCCAGTTACATACCGTTTTGTAATGATTCGCAAATTTGTAATGATAAAAAACATGGCACTAGCGATGAAAAACTCAATGGTTGAAAGCCTTCTCTCTCTGCTTCGTCACTTGGGCATTTTAACAAACACTCGTGATGCCGTCAACTCCAACAAGAGTAGTCGCACGGCCACCAAACCAGCAAGAACAACAGCAAGAACAGTAGCAGGAGGGTTTTCCAACGGCAACATTCAGAATACAATCAAAGGAGCCGCCCATTCTGCGATGGAGACCCAGAATCAATTGGAAATCAAAGAAGAGCCTCAGCCAAAAGAGCTGTCCTACAAATAATAATAAAACATCCATTCTAGGCGGTCTTGATCCAAGGGCTGATTTTCCTCTTCTGGTTCTAGGTCATAGATGAACCTACGATCAATCTCAACACAAGGGATGTGGGCTATCTTGATCCAGTCTCGTCCTTGATCTTTCTTGCAGCGTTCTTTCAACAGATTTGAGTGGAGTCCACCATAAATTAATTGGCAACATTCAGGAACCAACGGAATCCAAAGCTCGCTCTCTCTCTCTACCAACTGAACAAAAAGAAAGACAAAGAAAAAGGTTTACACAATCCATTAAAGTTGATCAATTCTTCTCTGTACTACTTTTGTAGGCTATTGGGTATGCACTTGAAAAAGGGAAATGAGTTTATTAATTAACTCTCAAACCCTTCAAGAAAATGAAACGAAACTAATTTGTAATTCTATATCATATGCTTAAACATATAGCACCCTCAAAGATAAATGTAAGTAAAACATTGGGAAAGGCATGGGCAATCACATACTCTATTCAAAATATACACGAATAAAAAAAATACATATATATATTTTAAACATATATCAATTTCATAATCAGGATTAGAAAAGACCCACAGTGCCATTAGTTAAAGCTTATCCTGCAAATCAAAGTAGATGCTCAATCATGTTTCAACAACCCAAACCCATTCCCCACCCCCAGGCCCCAACAAAATTTTAAATAAAGTAAAATAAGAAGCATGTAAAATCACCTCCACCAACCATGAATAGTAACCCCATAAAAAAAAGCATTTCCACCGACACCATGTAAACATCAATAGCAACCCCACAATAAAGGAAGAAGGAAAAAAAAAAAAAAAAAAGCTTGGTATTTGAATCTCGTGCAACCAAACAAAGTCTTGCAAGTTCAGCCTCATGTTTTCCATATAAGATACAGCAGCAACTCCGTAACATGATAGGGAAAAAATAAAACGAATAATAAATCTTATTGCCTCTAGCAAATGAGAAGAAAAATAGGGAAAACAAGAAGGATAAATGAGTTAAATGCAAAAGAATAAAATAAATAAAAATATGACCCCAAGCTTGAATAAAAAAAAATTACAAGTCTTTTTCTTTTGGCATTGGGGCAAAGTAATATAGTATTTATTCACAGCCTAATCTCCCTTTTTTTTGGTTCCAATCACATGTTTTAAGGGGCAGGTCTCGGCAATATAAAAAGCAATATCTTTATCTCCAGAGAGACTCGTAGTTTGATGATGGCCTCATTACCCGGTTTCTTCAAAGAAATTTCTTTGAAAATTGATGGCCTCAATATCTCTATATCTCAACAATAAAAAAAAACTTGTCTGATAGAAATTCTTTGATTTGAGTGTGTGTTTTACATCAACAAACTTACTTATATATATAGAAAAGAAATATTTGCAGAAAAATAAACTTAATTCTAGTAATAATAGCAAACATCTACAAGGCACAATAGGAAAATAGGAAAATTTTGTGAGCGCATAGTAGAAAGTAATTCTATGACTTATTACTCTCCCAAAAAAATAAATAAATAAATAAATGGGCAATGGGGGTGGGGTGGGGGGTTCCTTGCCAATCAACATGAAACAGAATACGAGAAAATGGCACACAAAAAATAATGTTAATTGCCCAACATGAGAAGCAAAAGTATTCCGATAAATCATTCAACAATAATAATCGATTATGTGGTGGTTGTAAAATTGCAATTTAACCCCCAATAGGTAGCTCAATCAGTTGTGGACCACGCCTCATGAAGTGAAAGTCACTAGTTCGAATCCTTCTTTTGTGTACACATATCAAAAAAAATTGCAATTCAGATTAAGGGTCTATTTGGAAGTGCAGTTTTAATATGTGCAATTTTTAAAATTGTATTTTTGAAATCTCTACTTTTAAAAATTGCGTTTTTAAATATTGCAATTCAGACCAAGTAACTAATTAAACAACCTATTTGGTTTGAAACTTCCGAAAACAATGTTTGGACTAAGAACATGACTTGCTCAAATACAACCATGTATATTTGATACACCAACTATATCAAATATCAAGAACATAATCCATGGCTAAAAAATAGCATAGTATTGACAAAAAAATGTGACATAAAAAATCACCATTTCCATGATGTGCTAAAATTAGAGTTTGTTGATTGGAAGGTTAGGTTAAGGATATGGAGGGTTTGGAGTTGAAATAATGAAAGAAACCTCAAGAATCAGAGGTGCTATCACGGTTATGTGAATACTCAATAAAAAATTTTGGAGTATTTTGTCTTATTGATCGAAAGAGAAAAAAAGTTATGGTCATTTTTGTATTTTGGCTAGCCGAGAGAAATATTGTCAATTTTTTAATAGTTTAAGGAAGACAACGTTGTCAATTGGATGGTAGTTTGAAAGAGACACCTAATGTTTAATCATATCGGTTAAGGGCCATGTATTAAACAAGTAGTTTTTCAGTGTCAAGGCTAACGGTTTCTACGAATACTAATGCCCAAATCTGACCCATGGCACTACTTCAAACAATGTAATTGCAAGAAAGTTGAAGAGTCTCAAAAGTTGCAAATTGCTAAGAAGAAGAAGATGGGACATTTGTGGGGGCTTCGCATGTGCATGCTTTCGTCTGTCGTGATTACTTGGACCCAATACACTATAATTCACATCATTCTCATCACAACCGTTGGATATACAAAGACTTTATTCATCCAAAAAATATACATAAAAAGACTGTCTGCAAGTCTTCTATTTTGAGTGGAGTCCGAGTCCACCATAAATCAATAAGATGTGATACAGTCACAACAAACACCCAACAAGGACCCAACTTCTCTCTTGTTTTAGACTTAATTTCTAGTTTAAAGCACTTTCTCTCCTCCATTAGCAATTTATTTATTTTTTAATAGTTGGCATTTAAAGAGAAAAGTTGGGTCTTTTTGGATGTATATTGTGCCTTTAACATTTCTCTAAATTAATTGGCAACACTCAGGAACCAACGGAATCCAAAGCTCTCTCTCTACCAACTGAACAAAAAGAAAGACAAAGAAACAAAGAAAAAGGTTTACACAATCCATTAAATTAAGTTCATCAATGCTTCTCAGTACTACTTTTGTAGGCTATTGGGTATGCACTGGGAAAAGGGAATGAGTTTATTAATTCTCAAATCCTTAAAGAAAATGAAACGAAACTAATATATATGCACAATTTACAGACAACAATGGCAGCGTAATTGGTTTGAAAAATGTTGTCCTTAATTCTGATGGTTAATTAGACAAAGTTAAGCATGCCATCAATCTACGACTTATACCAATCAAAGTAGAACATTAGAGCTATGCACACCCATGTATTAGCCTCCATAAAAGATTTGCTGAGGAAGTAGAACATTAGAGCATTCATATTAAGTTCTTCAAATAAAAGTTAAATTTGAAGAGAAAAATTCATTTTTGTAAATTTGAAGAGCCACTTTTAAAATAAACCAAATATCAAACTCGTTATATCTTCCTGTACTTTAGTTAAATATTATTATTTTTCTTTTTCTTTTTTTGTTCTTAGTAGATGAGAGAGAAGGAAAATGAATATATAAGATAAGATTTAAAAAAAAAAAAATCACTTTTTGACACTTGGTATTTGGAGAGCCTTGTTGATCAAAGTTAAATTTGAAATAATGTAAAAAGCTTGTTAAATGACTCTTTCTATGAGTTTTTTCAAGTGATTAAAGTAAAGTTAAATATAAAAGGCTCAACAGGAATGCTCTTCCTCTTGGACAACAAAGTAGGTCCCTTTGGCTTAACTAGTAATCCTTTTCTTCCATATGAAATGTACTCTTCCCTTGCTTAAGTTGGTATGAAATTGGCTCTGCTTGGTTGGTATTAACCAGGTTGATCTGGTTCTTTTTGGCCATGTTCAGAATTATATATGATAGATCAACTCGGTTTTTTTTCTTTTCTTTCGTGACGAGTACGAATACTTAGTATATTTATTTCTGTTGGACAAATCCTAAACTCTGGATTAGTTAAACTCCAATTCTATTGGCAGGACCCAAAAAATTATTTGCATTTGAAAGAATTTAAACATTAAACTTGATAAAAATGCAACCAAAAATAAAGCTCTTGCCACAATTCAGATAGATCATTGTCATCACAGCTGTTGGATTGGTCCATTGGTGAAAAACTTGTGTACAAGTCTTCTCTTCTTGTCAAATGATGCAACTGTCTATTTTGCTTTTTCTCTGATTCAGTGATTCCTCATAATTGACCACATTCACGTAACCAGTTAATGGCAGAGAATCCAAAGCTCTCTCTAAGAATTGTTTATGTAATATCTTATTTTTATGTTTTGAATTGTTTGTAATATCTTATTTTAAAAATAAAAGATAAAAAACTTCAACAAACAAAACCAACCATTATAAATAGAGTAATGCTATATAATATATTTTTATACGACTATTACGTAATTTAATAATGTATTAGTGAAAAATTTTCCTCAAATCAATATTTGTAAAAAAAAATAAAAATAAAAATAAAAAATTCTTAATTATATGACAACTGTGATTCTGTGAAGTACTCTACTAAAATAACATTATTCTTACAAATATTTGGTTTTTGTAAATTTGGTTTTTTTTTTTTTCTCTAAACAGTTTTAAAAAACTATTATTATTATTATTATTAATTTAAGAAATTAATTTCTGAAATATAAGCGAACGTCCATCAACAGAAATTGAAGGTCCATCACCATCACCCACTAGGCTGTGTCCTGTCTGATCAATCCTCATCCTCTCCTTCCATCATTATTATATTATTAATGCTTTGTCTTTTTTATAACGACTTGTCAATATTGGCGCTGACGAAGACTTAAAAACTGGGCATAAGCTTTTCTTCTGTCATAATTCAGATAGATCGTTGTCATCACAGCTGTTGGATTGGTCCATCGGTGAAAAACTTGTGTACAAGTCTTCTTTTCTTGTCAAATAATGCAACTCTCAGCTTTCTATTTTGCTTTTTCTCTGATTCCTCATAAATCAGTGGATTGGTCCACCACAATGGGATGTGGTTCGACAACAATCCAATAAATCACCACTTGTAGTTGGTTGGTATAAATTAGTTTTCAAGGATAAATGTAAAATTGATTATGGATGATTGGTATAAATTATAAATTATTTTTAATGGTATAACAAATAATTTATAGGTTTATGTAATTAATTTAAATTATAAATTATTACATATGGTATAAAAAATAATTTATAGGCTCATAGAATATGCCAAAATAACAGTTTATTATCTTAAACCAATTTACGTTAAATAACTTAACATAATTCATTACGTTATCACATCAAATCCAATAAAACGTGACACGTGGTATTATGAATTTCTAACTTATAAAAAATGACAATTAGGATTTCGTACATTATTTTAAGACATTAGTCATCACTTCACGTCATACTGTCACAATAAATTAACATATTCTCTACTATCCCCAAAATTTTACTTTGTCCGTATGTAACACTCTCTCATTTTTCATCTTTCTCGCCATGATTTGGAAACATTTTGCGAAAATTTAACGGTTGCATTCTGTGAAGAGGCTTAGGAGATTAGATTAATTTATTATAACAATATGACGTGAAGTGAGGGCTGATGTATAATCTTAGTTGGTATGCTAAAATGATGTGAAAAATCCTAATTGTCAAGTAAAAAATTAATAATAATAATAGGTGTTAGCGTTTTTAATTGGGTTAGTCTCATTGTTTTCTGCATTTTCTTTCCATGGACAATCTATTTTAGCTTTTGTTGCCACATTTGTATTTTTTTTAATTTTTTTAAGAGTTAAATACCTAATACCTCCATGGGGTTTCACAACTTTATTTTTTTCCTCTAGGGTTTGATTTTTATCACAGGGAGTCTCTATAGTTTTGATAAAGGACCAAATTGGTCATTTTGTCAGTTGACCATTAGTTGACTTAACGGATTGACATGTAGAAGAATGCAAATTTGACACTTGGCACAAGTGGACACATCATCAGTGATAACGTGCCCACCTAATTAAATTTTTTATTTAAAAATAAAAATTAAAAAAATAGAAAAAAGACAAAAAAAAGGGGGTAGCCACATTTTTTTTTTGGTCTTTTTTTTTTTTGAATTGTTTTAAAAAATAAAAAATTTAATTAGGTGACCACGTTATCATTGATGACATAGCCACTTATGCCAAGTGTCAAATTTTCATTCATCTACGTAGACTTCCGTTAAGTCAACTAACAGTCAACAGATAGGAGGACCGATTTGGTCCTTTATCAAAACCACGGGGATCTTCTATGATAAAAATCAAACTATAAGAGGTAAAAAATAAAGTTATGAAACCCTAGGGAGATATTAGGTATTTAACCATTTTTTTAATTCGAGTGGCTAAGATTAAAGGTTGAAATTTTTATTTTGCATTTTTTACTTTCTAAATAAAATAGAATCTATTTGTAACTTCCCTAAGAATCAACCTTATGCTTTGAGAATGTTTTCCACAAAATAATTGATCGGTGTCAAATATTGTATATTAGACCCCCCTTAACTTATGTTTGTTAGGCTCTTAGTTGTGTTAATATCTTATGTTTTTGTGTTGTTTTAGTGTTGTGTTGTGCTGTAGGTCCTTGTTGTGAAAACGTGGCTTAAAGGGAAGAATTGAGCTAAGAGATGTCAAGCCCCTGCCAGTGTGATCGAGCACAGGAGCCGGGATCGAGTGCACGCCATGTTAGCTGTAATCCCCGCATTACCCTAGCCGGCCCTATGCTCCATCGCTTTAACACTTGCGCCGTGGATAGTTACGTGCGATCGAACGCAACGCCAACGATCGAACACACACTGCACGGCGATGCACCTGCGACCGAACGCGCGTCAGACGATCGAACGCACGCTGGAATGCGATCGATCGCACCTCCTGCGTTCGAACGCACTCCTGACCTGACAACACGATTTATTTTATCTATAAATAGAACCTTACCTCATTTTGTTTATTTTACGTTGGGAGGCGCCTCTAGGGCCTCAAACCCTCTGTTTTCCACTGTAAAGCCCTCAAAAATTGTCATTTATTTATTTAATGTTTTATTTTGCTTTTATTTAGTCTCTTATTCCATTTACTATGGATTTGTTTATATATATTCATGTTTAGTTCGTATTATTCTATCGTTTAAATTTATGTTTATTCGTTTCAATGCATTTTAGTGACAAAAATATGTTGATTGTTGCTTACAAATGGTTAAACGTCAACTTTTGTTGCAACCGGAGATACATCGGATGATTCGTCTTCGAACCGATATCCGTTGTGACCTCTTAAAACAGTGTTTGCATTGGTTAGTTTGACAAGATTTTGTAATAACAATAGGATATGCATATATGCGTTATCGATAGACGAAAATATGAATAATGTGTTAGCGCTCAAAGTATGCATAGTAGCATAGTCGTTATTGAGTATGGACTAAGCATGATTATATGTTGATTAAATTGTGGTGAGGTGGATTAGGGACTTTAGTGTTTTTATTTCTTTATTTTTATGCATTTAATTTAGTTTTTATTTTCTACACACCAACTGTTTGATATTGGGACTATGTTAAGATAGGATTAGTTTAGGCGATTTAAATTGGTTTTTACACAAAACACGATTCTCTGTGGGATTCGACCTCGCACTTGCACACCCGCTACACTGCATAACGACTCGTGCAATTGACGAGTACAATTAAAGTTGTGCAACAATAATGAAAATTGATAATTGATAAATTCCATTATGGTAACAACTCCTTCTGCGGTACTTTTATAAAGTGAGGGTCACTAGTTCGAATCTCCCTCCCTCTTCTTATATGGACATGTCAAAAAAAAAAAAAACTCCTTCTACGGTACTTTTATGACTTATAAACATCTAAAGAAAATTTAAAATCTCTTTCATCACCATTTGAGTATGTTAAATAAACTCCGTGAAAGGTAGACACAATACAGGAGGCCAATAGGTATGTATAGATCCTAATTGACATTGGCAACACAAAATATTGAAAAAAGTATACAGTATACTTTTTTTATTATTATTTATTATTTATTTTGGATTCTCTTATTGCAATATATGGTGGTTAAACCAAGTGGGTGATAATATTGAAGGAACTTCAATAAAGCATGTAATAAAATGACAGTCTATTTCAATTTGTTTTCTAATATTTGGCGCAGAAAGTGATAGTTTTTCCTTTTCTTTTCAAATTGATGGTAGAGTATAAGCTAAAAACACAATTGAATCATGTTTTCTTTTTATAATCAATTGACGTTCATCTGTAGATTTTCCAGTTTTGATTTCGCCGTTAGATTGTGTAACTTGAACAACTGCACGAACGTTCCTTCCTACATACATGGGCAACAACTCTGCATTGACAAAAACTGTGGGGCTTGATGTATCCATGTGCTGAAAATTGACAATCACCGTAAACCAGTGTCAGATCAGTCAGTTTGATCTTGCATTAATTAGATATCTTATTTCACATATTGGTTGAATAGATGTCAACGAGGCATGCCTTCAATCAATAATCTAAGAAAAGTTTTTAATCATCAAGACATATTGCAGTTAAATCTTCATTTCCTCGAATGAACATACCTCGTACAGAAATAATTTTTGAGAGATAAGAATACAAGTGATTGTTCGTGGGTTTAAAGGAAAATCCTTGAGCTGAGACAAATTTCCTGTGAGAAGATTAAATACTAAGTTGGAGATCATTCATCTATTTGCATACGGTATGAGATCTGGCATCTTATTAGTCCCATCATACGCAAATTTGCTGTGAGGATAATGTCTTTTGGGATCGGGAAAGGAAGCAAAAGTTGACAATGTCATTGATAGATGCAAGTTGTCGATAGGAGTTAGAAGGAAACCATGCATTAGATGACTCAAAAAATTTTTTTAAAAAAATCCTGTGTTATCTGTGGACTTAAATTTACGGCTGCAAAATGCAATTTTAAGAGAAAGGAATTCTATAGTCTTTACCAAGAGACATAAAAATGAATGCAATGATAACAACAGGGTTATGTATTGGGTGAGGGAAAAATTTAACCCCTTTCATAATTTTAAACATTCTCAAGAAAGCAGGCGAAGATGTTTAGAAGATGTTCATTCTTAGAAGATGTTCTTCGGTCTGGTTAGGTAGGTTGCTTGTGTTGATGCTGTATTGAAGTGGAGAGGGAATATTGTTAGTCTACCTCCTTTTTGGATGTATTTGTTTGGGGTATGCTTAACAGCTTAGGTATTCTTGAACATTAATTTTCTATTTTATAATTGCTTACCTTACCAAAAAATTATACTATAATTTTGAAGTTCATAAAAAGTCCAACCAACTCCTTGGCAGATAAGTGTAATATATCTACTTACATTTTCAAAATTAAGGGTGAAACATGTGAAAACTTTGTAAAATTAGCATTGCCCGCTTCCTCAAAGGGGTGAAGTAAGTAAAGCCTTTAATTTACAGGGTAAAATGGGCTAATTGCCTACAAAAAGTAGCTATCAACAAGAATGCCTTCACGGAATTAGCTGTTGCTTTCAAGAATACTAGGAACTCAACACAAAATGCAGAATCATTTGCAAAAGGAACACCAACTCCTTTGATTTAATAAATGATGTGAAGTGTTTGTTCTTTGGTGTCTTGAATTGTACCCTAATTGATCCTGCACACATGAATTAGACCCTACACTTTCACTTATACAAACTTTCTAAATGTCTTGAAAGGACTGTAAAAACCCCTACCTACCCCCAACCAAATAACAAAAATCCTACAAAAACTGTAATGCTCAAGAAGATTACCAACAGGATAGAAGAGAAATAGGGAAAACAAGAAGGATAAATGAGTTAAATGCAAAAGAAAAAATAAATAAATATGACCCCAATCTGCAAGAAAGATAAAGATAGCTTTTTTCTTTGAAATAAATCTCAAAATGGTTGGGCGTAGTATTTATTCACAGCCTAATCTCTCATTCATGTTCTAATCGCTTCTACCATTTAACTTCTACTTAAAAGCGTGAGTTTTTCATTCATTTAAGAATTCAAAAGAATGTTTTTTAGTTCTAAATTTTGAAGTAATGAGTTCATCCTTGGCAATGAAAACCAATATCTATATCTCTAGAGAGACTCGTAATTTGATGATGATGAATTAATTGTTCTAAAACCTCACTAAACAATATCTTCTCCTCTTACCCTAAGTTTAGACACAATAAGATAATGTTATATTTGACAACTTTAAAGAGAGTTTACAAAGCTCCTAATGCTAATAATTAATCACTACACTTAGAGCCTCAAGAAATGTTGATGCAGAGAAATTAGAAAAATAGATCATAAACAGGGCAAACAAAACTAGAGAATTAGGAAAAATCAACAGAATGAAATGATTGAGCAATTTAAGGTCTTTGAGATCTATATAAATACAACATTACTCGTCTAACTTTTAAGCACAAATATTGCATTACCAACTAACTTGGTAATTTCAATCAAATTCATTCACAGTTTAACAAGAGCATAAACTCAGACTGCAGGACCTATAATTTTTGCTTGACACTTATAACAGCAATGGAAAATATGATGAGTAATACACTCCTTAAATTTAAGGCTTCCAATTTTATATTCACTTTCACATTTTCCAATTTCATTTTGAAGGCAATAAGATAATAAGCAATTTAGAAAATCAAGTCGAGATGGATCAAGAAGGCACTTGGGAAGTGAAGGTTGGCATTCAGAGTTGCCTTACCCTTAGATCTAGCCAGGACGCATGATGTTTTCCATATCTCTATGTTGAGGAAGTACATCCCTAACTGAGATTTGGTGGTGGAGTACAAGCCATTGAAAATTCAAGAAGAGTTGAGAGATACCAAGGAGCCGGTAAAGATCATGGATCGGAAAGAGAAAGTATTGCGCACCAAGACAATCCCTATCGTCAAGGTGTTGTGGCGCAATCACAAAGTCGGTGAAAGATCATGGGAAGCAGAGCAGGATATGTAGAATCGGTATCCTTTACATTTAATTGACTTTTTATTTAAAATTTTACAAACGGTTTTACTCAATCAACGTATTTTTCTTGCAAAAAGTCAATAAGTACATAAAAAAGTAATGGCAGAGTGTTGATCAAAGCCACCATTTTTCTTTGTTGAGACAATACCAATCACTCTGATTTAAGCCACCTTCTAACATTTCTTTCCTCTAATAACTAATATGTTTTTAAATTCTCTCTTTCTTTTTTCTTTTCTTTTTTTGTGGATACATTTTTAAATTCTCAACTACTTTCAATTGAATCCCAAATAACCTCAACTAAACGTTCAAGCATTTGTGGAGGACCTCAATTTTATAACAGAACATGCAATTTGAAAAACTTTCAACTCGAGCTGAAAACTCTAACTTCCAACTTTATTTATTCATTCCAATGCAATGGAAAAATCAACTTAAATGAACATCATCGCAAGAAATATCAGATCTCAAATGAACTACAACCAAGTTTTTTCCCATTGCTTCAGCCCATCCATTACAAAGAATTTACACCAACAACACCACTGAGAGTTCTCAATTCACATGAACGTTTACAGCCTGCCATGAATCACAGAGGAGGAATCCCAGTCATTCATTAGGCACCATGACCCAACTGTTTGCTGTAAAAGCACAGGAGAGCCTGCAATTTTGCTAAACTGTTTTCAATTATCACCTTCCTTCAAGTCCCTCAATACACATGCAAGAGACCCTTGGCTCTTCTCAAAAGGTTGTCCACAGTACATACACAAACTGCCCATCTCATTTACACTGCTAATGTGAAGGTCAACTGTAACCAATGAAGCAGAGTGCTTTTGCTTTCATCAACAAGCTTTAAGACCTAGGAATCCTTGTTTAGTTCGAGAGAATTCACAAAGCTCAGCTGCCCCAAACATCTCCTTCTAAGCATCCCCTCTTGTGTCCAAAACAGATGGTGGAAGCTAAAGTGAGTAGGATAAAGGAAAAATTACCAAATAAAGTTTCCGTTTGGTGAAGACAGCCCTTCATCACACTCTTCCAAGCAACACTCATTAGCTTGCTAGTCAAATGTGGAAAATTAGACCCAGTGGATTGGCTCATTTGCCTTCTTCGCAAGGGTATTTGATCTCCTCCTCAATCTCAGAAAAGTTCATTTTCTCGGCATTGCGGATAACCGGAACAAGAAGGCCCTAGAAAATAGAACTCATTGTAAGTGACCCAATTTAGATCTAATCAGAGCATTAAAATCAATGCAATTTCAAGCAGCTGCGAGAACTTCATATGCATGGTGAAAAGAAACAAGCTAGTTAATCAATATTCTTTTGCCTCCATTCAGATTGCAGAGAGATGTAACGTGAATGAACAGCAAAGAATAATTTATATTCTTCATTAATTCAAAAAGAATTCAATAATACTCCAATTTCCTTTTCTATGTCCATTTGGATGCTCAACATCTCCAACGATTGAAAAAGTTCCATGAGCAGTGAAAAATACCTCTTCATATTCATAATCTTGATCTTGGCATAATCCCTTCGCCTTCTTCATGGTTACCTATATATGTCCAGATAATAATGCCATCAATGTCCAAATTGAAGTGAACAAGATCGATTGGCTGAGGAACAAGTCTTTTCCTACCATTTCATTAAAGAATGTGAAATAAATCCAAGTCCTGACTAATATACAAAACATTGTTTAACATCAAAACCTCTTTCTACAATACAATAACCGCTACTCTTATTTACATTGCATATTATGAAGGTATAGGAGTGTTGAAAAATTGGAATCCAAATTCGTACAGAATAAGCACTGAAAATAGTTACAATCTGCCACTGACTTGATTTGAAAGCAAGTCACGCCACAAATATTCCCACTAGCAATTGAACCACCACATCTTTACTCTGCCTCCTAAGCATCTCCTCTCATGCACGTGTCTTTTTTTTCTTTTTTCTTTTTTTTTTTTCTGGTCAAAAACAAATGGTTGAAGCCATTTATTAGCTTCTCAAGTCCACACCTCTTACAATCTGCAATTTAACACCTAAAAATGTCAGGATGATCTAAGAAATCAATGATAATCATAAATTTTCATACAAACAAATATAAACAAAATATACCCAGAGTCTCATAATGGAAAATGTTAAATATATTGTTGAATATATTGTAGAGAGCGGAAGAAAGGAGAGAGAGAAGAGAGAAAGCGGAAACATATAATACACTACATTGTATTGAGTAGCATACTTGGAATTGATATAAGAGCCTCCTTATATAGGAGGGAAAGAGGAGCCTTAGCTTCCAATCTTACCAATGTGGGACAAGCCCCACATATACACTAACATCCCCCCTCAAACTCAATGTGTCTAAACATTGAGGTTGGAAAACAAAAGCATGAATAAAAACATAAAAGAAGGGAAAGAAAAATGAAAAATAACCTAACATAAAATAATATTCTTAACATCCCCCCTCAAACTCAATGTGTAAACTTGTGTTTGGACAAAAGAAAAGGGAAAGAAAAATGAATTCGTCGAAAAAGTAATCATGCCTGAAACCTATGGACCGTTTCGCCTGGTGGGCTGAGCTAAAGTCTGACCCAAAAATTCTAACTAGTAGATTGACTCGGTCGGTTGAAGAGGCTAATCAGTAGGGAGAAAAAGGGCCGGTTAAAAGAGGCTAAACACGCCTAAAACCCTTGGACCGTCTCGCCTGGTGGGCTGAGCTAAAGTCTGACAAAAAAAAAAATTCTCACTAGTAATGGATCAATGGCCTAGGAGAGGCTACAGTGTCCGGTGATGGTGGCATTTGACAAGGCATAAGTGGGCCAGTTGAAAGGGGCTTCTTTTGCCCAAAAAATCATCATACCCGACAGTGCCTACCGCAAGAAGAATGAACCGGATTGAACTGCGCCAAAGAAAAAGGTCGTGGAACCAAAATGACCAATGCATGAACCGATGATAGAAATGCCAAAAGCAAAAATAGATCACAAATTTGAAATCAGGACAAAAAATTGAGTTGGAAACACCTGGTCAACTTTTGGAGTCCCGGTCAAAGTCAACGGCCAACACTGAAAAAGTCAAAGTCAACAAAAAGTCAACTCTAAAAAGGCGCTGGGAGACCTGACACGTGGCAAAGGCTAGGGCTGACGTGGCGGTCTCTCTAGAAGACACGTAGCAGCTGAGAGGCGGCTGAAGAACTTGGCGCGTGTAGTACACGCGCGAAAGAGATGGCGGCTCCGGTGGCGCGTGAATCCCACGCGCAGAAGCTTCAATCGGCGCGTGGAGGCGCGTCCAAATCCCGATGGTGGCGTGCTTGGCGGAGATATGACAGTCATCACTGGATCTATAAGGTGGACCGGTAACCTTCCTGATCAAGCCGCGCGTGGAGGAGCGTGGAGGTTCCGATAAGGCTGTGCTCAATGGATCTAGACTCGTCTGGCCCGGATCTACTGATTGGCGTGATTACCAAGGCTATTGGCAGCAGTAGGGTGACAAAACTAAAATTTGACAAAAAGAAAAACGCTAGAAAAGCGTTTATTAAAGGCCACAGAAAAGTGGCTCTGATACCATGTTAAATATATTGTTGAATATATTGTAAAGAGCGGAAGAAAAGAGAGAGAGAAGAGAGAAAGCGGAAACATATAATAGACTACATTGTATTAAGTAGCATACTTGGAATTGATACAAGAGCCTCTTTATATAGGAGGGAGAGAGGAGCCTTAGCTTTCAATCTTACCAATGTGGGACAAGCCCCACATATACACTAACAGAAAACAATAATATAATATGCCAACACGACCTTGATGATCAAGTCGAGAGGAATTGAGAAGGCAATTGGGAAATGAAGAGGGGCCGAGAGAGGATTGGGTAAGATCATTAGTTTGCACTTGAAACACTATCTTCGTAATCAGCTCAATAATTACCACCACCATACTTTTTAGTTTAGTACACAAACAATTTATTGGAATTAAACTCTCCACCTTTTTTTTTTTTTTTTTCATTATATATAGGAACTAAATGGCTTAAAAAACTCCATTAAAATAAAGAAGGGGTGCAGACGAGATTGTAGACGAGGCTCTCGGGAAAAATAAAATTCTTCGAGCATCCAAACGGCCTTTCTTCCCTTCCGAATGGCACTTGCATGGATGACGAGTTTGACACTTTTGGTTACCATTTTGCTTACCGAATTATGCCAACACGAACTTACACAAAGTAATGTCCATGCCACTCCATCAATTGTTTTGGGTGGTAGAGAACCATCGGATCTACCGAATGAAACCAAAATGGGCGTTTGAGCATTTGGAGTTGGTTGGCCTTTAAAGTGGTTTTATTTTTGGAGAGACATTTAAGGTGCCTAATATTGTGTATGGGTCACTTTAAAATGAGAGTTTAAAGAGTATTTTTTTCAAATTGTTTGAAAGAAAATGTTTAAGCCATTAACATCTGTTTAAACAAAACGAAACGTTGCTAAAAAATTAAAAAAGGAAAAAAGAGAAAAGACACAAATCAAATTCCCTATCTCAAACTTCTATGAGACAATTGCTTTCAAAGCCATCGGATGGTAGTGACCTGCATGGTTTTGTTCAACCACTCCATAGAAAATGTAATACAAAAACTACATAAACAAGAAGTTATTAGCAGATGAATCTGACACATAACCAAATAAGATTAGCATACTCTCAATCTCCCTTAGAATACTGGATAAATTTGTATACAAACAAGCATGTGAGAGAGAGAGAGAGAGAGAGATTGAACAAAAAAAATAAGTTCTATTTGAGAGACTCTTTGTGTATATTCTATTTATATTTGTTTTTGTAAAAAGTCATGATGTGTCATATTTGTGTAAAAATACCAGATCCCCTGGATCTTCACATCCTTTGGGGCCTTGGCACCCAAATCTGGATGCTCTCAAACACTCCAATCACCTCCCCTGTCTCGGGCTAATTGGTGACACTCAGGGTCTACCTTCTCCTTAGCGAGCTCCTCCTCGCCTCCTCTGCCTCCAGCGGGCAATGTGCTCCGGTGGGGAATTCTTGTTCACACCCTCGGCTTTGACGTTGAAAGAAGTGGGCTCTAGGCAATTCGCTTTGACGGTGGAAGTCCACACCTCTTACAATCTTCAATTTAACACCTAAAAACGTCAGGATGATCTAAAAAAAATTAATGGCAATCATAACCTTTCACACAAACAAATATAAACAGAATATACACAACGAGTCTCTCACATAGAACTGATTTTTTGTTCAATCTCTCTCTCTCACACACACACTCACGCTTGTTTGTATATAAAATTTTCGAAATATGATATAATGAAAAAAACAATTACATATTAGAGTATGGCATGTAAACTATAGCCATTAATTAGAGTATGGCATGTAAACAAATACATATTAGAGTTTGTTAATCAATATTTGTTTCCCTCCGATAATTAAGATTCATTCATTCAAATTTTAATTGATGACACAAATGCAATGGAATGCATTAGATTATTTCGCACATTTCACCAATCTCAGTTCACCAGAAAATTGTTCTAGTGTCCACTGATGTATTCTTTGATTGAGGTGGAAACAATACAAAGAAGAAAAAAATTCAGTTACATACCGTTAACTCCAACAAGAATAGTCGCAGGTCACCAAACTAGCAAGAACAGCAAGAGGGTCTTTCTAACGCCAACATTCAGAAGACAATCAAAGGAGCCTCCCATTCAGGGATGGAGACCAAGAATGCATAGGAAATCAAAGAAGAGCCCCAACCAAAATGCAACCAAAAGATCGAGTTGTCTTACAAATAATAAAAAATATGCTCTAGGTAGCTTTGATCCATGGGATGCTTCTTCTTTTCTGGTTCTGGGTCATAGATGAACTTGAGATCAATATAAACGCAAGGAATGTGGGCTATCTTGATCCAGTTTCGTCCTTGATCTTTCTTGCAGCGTTCTTTCAACAGAGGACAGTTTGGAATATGAAGTTGTTGGAGTGAGGGAGGTAGACCATCCACTGGAAAGGATGTGAACTTTCACAGCAAAAGATGCGAAGATCCAAGAGTGAGGGAGACAGGCCGTCATCTGGAAAGGACATCAGCTTTTCACACCAACCAATTTTTAGAGTTGTAAGAGACGAGAGGTATCGAAGGCCTTTGGAAGATAAGTATTTCAAATTCGGGAAGTTTGTGATAATGAGGCTGGTTAGAGAGGCAGGCAGCATCATCTCTTGAAAGGATACCAGATGCAATTTAACATATTAGCTTCTTGAGGCCACCTCTTCTTCCAATATGCAATTTAACACCCAAAAATGTCACATAAATAGAAATAGTCTCTCAAATAGAACTGTTTTTTTTTTTTTGTTCAATCTTTGTCTCTCACCCACACACGCTTAAATTTAGCTGCATATAAATTTTTCAAAAATATGATATAATGAAAAATTAAAATGCATATTACAGATGTGAAATAGACTACAGGCTAGTTAATCAATATTTTTTTGCCTCCAATCAGATTGCAGAGAGATGTAATGTGAATGAACAGCAAAGAATAATTTATATTCTTCATTAATTCAAAAAGAATTCAATAATACTCCAATTTCCTTTTCTATGTCCATTTGGATGCTCAACATCTCCAACGATTGTAAAAGTTCCATGAGCAGTGAAAAATACCTCTTCATATTCATAATCTTGATCTTGGCATAATCCCTTCACCTTCTTCATGGTTACCTATATATGTCCAGATAATAATGCCATCAATATCCAAATTGAAGTGAACAAGATCGATTGGCTGAGGAACAAGTCTTTTCCTACCATTTCATTAAAGAATTTGAGATAAATCCAAAACATTGTTTGACATCAAAACCTCTTTCTACAATGCATAAACTGCTACTCTCATTTACATTGCATATTATGAAGGTATAGGAGTGTTGAAAAATAGGAATCCAAATTCGTAGAGAATAAGCACCGAAAAGAGTTACAAATATTCCCACTAGCAATTGAACCACCACATCTTTACTCTGCCTCCTAAGTCCTAAGCATCTCCTCTCATGCACGTGTTTTTATTATTATTTTATTTTTCTGGTCAAAAACATCTCCTCTCAAGTCCACACCTCTCAGGACATTCACTGATTCACATCCGGCTCAACTAATATTTGGCTAATTTAGCCAAAAAAATCCACCTTTATCTATTTAAACTAGAGAAATGCTACAACGCAATCAAAAGACCACATTTTCACCATCAAAGTCTACGTGGCAACAATATTAAAATGAAAACAATTCATTTCTCTCACCTCTGTCGGTTTCCTATGAGAAGAAACCCAAGCTGGTTAACCCAACCTGGGTTGATCAGCCTTTTTATTAAAAAAAAAAAAAAAAAAGGTGCGGAAAAGATAATCAGAAAGAGAGAAAGGGACGAAGATATGAGAGATTGAAAGAGAGTGAGCCTGAGGGAAAGTTACAGAGAAGGAGAGACGGAACAGAGAAGAGGGAGAGATTGGAGAGTGAAAGAGAACTGTAGAGAGAAAGAGAGAAGAAGACCGGCGTCGTGGGCGTCGAGCCGGTACCCCCGCCCACTGGGGTGGTCGCAAGGAGGAAGTGGACTTGCGGCAACTCCAGCCATCGCGCCAACCCCAGTGGCCAGTGGGCATGGGTGGCTTCTCCTAAAAAAAAAAAAAAAATGGGAGCTCAGCCCATCTTCTCTGAATCTTATTGTCCTTTCAAAAAATTCAATCTCTCATCTCTTCGTCCCTCTCTCTGATTCTCTAATAAAAAGGCGATTTAATAAAAAGGTTGATCAACCTGTTTCTTTGATTCTCCAAAAAAAAAAAAAAATTAAATTAAATCGCTGCAATTCCGGTCACTGCCAGAACAGGCTAAAATCAGCAGCTCCACACAGCCCCACGATGCCGGCCTTCTCTTCTCTCTTTCTCTCTACAACTCCCTTTCACTCTCCAGTCTATACCTCTTCTCTGTTCTGTCTCTCCTTCTATGTAACTCTCCCTCAAGCTCACTCTCTCTCAATCTCTCTCATCTCTTCGTCCCTCTCTCTCTTTGATTATCTTTCCCTCACTTTTTTTTTTTTTTTTAATAAAAAGGCTGATCAACCTAGGTTGGGTTAACCAGTCTGGTTTCTTCTCATAGGAAACCGATAGAGGAGAGAGAAATAAATTGTTTTCATTTTAATATTATTGCCACGTAGACTTTGATGGTGAAAATGTGGTCTTTTGATTGCGTTGTAGCATTTCTCTTTAAGAACTATCTATTTTTTTAAAACAACCACATCCGACTTAGTATTTTAACTTATCACTTTTATTATATCATTTAAATATTCTTTCTCTCTCATTTAAATATTATTTCTTTATTATTATTTTTTAATTATTTCTTTACTCTTTTTACTCGTTCTTGCCGAGCCCCTTCTCTCTCTCTCTCTCTCTCTCTCTCTCTCTCTCTCTCAAGCAGCTCATCTACTCGGCTTGATCGGCGAGGAGCCGGAGGAGAGTGGCGGAGAGTGGTGGGTGTGCTGGCGGAGCTAGAAGAAGGGAAGGTGGTGGACGCCATGGCCGTCGAGATGCACGCTGGGCTCACTTCCGAAGGAGGCTCCAAGCTCAAAATGTTGCTCACCTTCGTCGACAGGCTCTCCAATGGGTAATCACATGGGGATGATGAACGGTGACTACAAGCTGAACAAGGACGATTGGAAAAAAAAAAAAAATGGGCAAGAAAAATGAAGGTACTGAATCTGGTTTTGACGCCAAAATGAAGAGAAAGAAAATTGTTTTTTATTCAAATGAGAGAGAAGACGTGCTATTTTTTAATATATCTTCATATGCATAAAGTGCTACAGAGGTGAGCAAATTTGCTCACCTACTGTAGCACCTCAACAATTTGGCTGCCTTATAGCCAGCCGGATGGAAGACCGTTTTTAAGGTTTTGGCTCAACAATTAAGCCAAAAGGCTCAATTGTTGAGCCCACTACGAATGCTCTTAGAATATGCAATTTAACACCAAAAAAATGTCAGGATGATCTAAGACATCAATGATAATCATAAATTTTCGTACAAACAAATATAAACAAAATATACCTAGAGTCTCATTATGGAAAAGGCTTGATAATATGATTTTCTATTGTTATTGGTGCAAAACTACTCTGAAAGGGAGAAATTAAACTTCTCATTTAATTTCTCCATTTCCCCTTTTATCTTGAATAAAATAATAATAATAATAATAATTACGAGTCCTTTTGTTTTGGCTTTGGGGCAAAGTAATATAGTATTTATTCACAGCCTAATCTCCCTTTCTGTTGGTTCCAATCACATGTTTTAAGGGGCAGGCCTCGGCAATGAAAAGCAATATCTTTATCTCTAGAGAGACTCGCAGTTTGATGATGGCCTCAATTACCCTGTTTCTTCAAAGAAAATTCTTTGAAAATTAGTGGCCTCAATATCTATATCTCAACAATCATAAAACTTGTCGGATTGAAATTCTTTGATTTGATAATAATTCAACTGAGTGTGTGTTTTACACCAACAAACTTACATATATACATACAAAAAAGAAATATTTGCAGAAAAAGTAAAGTTAATTCTAGTAATAATAGTAAACATCTATGAGGCACAATGGGAAAATTTTGAGATAGCATACTAGCTAGAAAGTAATTCTATGACTTCATTACTCTCCCAAAACAATAAATAAATAAATGGGCAATGGGGGTGGGGTGGGGGGTCCCTTGCCAATCAACATGAAACAGAATACGAGAAAATGGCACACAAAAAATAATGCTAATTGCCCAACATGAGTAGCAAAAGTATTCCGATAAATCATTCAACAATACTAATCGATTATGTGGTGGTCGTAAAATTGCAATTTAGTCCCCAAGGGGTAGCTCAATCGGCTGTGGATCACGCCTCATGAAGTGAAGGTCACTAGTTCGAATCCACCATCTCCCTTCTCTTGTGTGGACATGTCAAAAAAAAAAAAATAATTGCAATTCAGATTAAGGGTCTGTTTGGGAGTTCAGTTTTAATATGTGCGATTTTAAAAATTAATGAAGGCCAAGTAACTAAATAACCTATTTGGTTTGGAACTTCCGAAAACAATGTTAATTTGGATTTAGAACATGACTTGCTCAAATACAACCATGTCTATATCTAATAGCAAGAACATAAAACATAATCCATGATTTGCTAAAATTAGAGTTTGTTGATTGGAAGGTTAGGTTAAGGATATGGAGGGTTTGAAGTTAAAATAATGAAAGAAACCTCAAGAATCAAAGGTGCTATCACGGTTATGTGAATACTAAATAAAAAATTTTGGAGTATTTTGTCTTGTTGAAAAAAAAAAAAAAATTATGGTCATTTTTGTATTTTGACTAGCCTTGAGAGAAACATTGTCAATTTTTTAATAGTTTAAGGAAGATATTGTCAATTGGATGGTAATTTGAAAGAGACACCTAATACTTAATCGGTTAAGGACCATGCATTAAGCAAGTAGTATTTCAGTGTCAAGTGTAACGATTTCTATGAATACTAATGCCCAAATCTGACCATATGGCAATACTTCGAACAAAGCGGTAGTTTGGAAACAAGTTTGTAATAGGTTTTTTTTTTTTTTTTTTTTTTTTTTTTTTTTTTTTTTTTTTGTGGATGGTTTAATTAATCCATTTGTGTATAGTAATGCTACACGCACTCCTACTTTCCCACATCTATTTTCACACTCCTTTAGGTTGCTCTAAAAATCACCAGTGGATTAAAATCCACAAAAGATTCACATCCCAAATCCACATCTATTGCCACCTAAGGAAGTGCAAATGTATGTGGGGAAGTGGGAGTAGAAGTGTATGTAATATTACTCAAAAAAAATAAAAGACAAAAGGTAGGTTAGAAAGATCCATTGAAGGGTGAAGGTAATGAAGTCAGGCTCTACTTCACAGTAGTGATGGAAAGATGGAAGGGATGTGATAAGTAAGGGGAAGTAGAGGATATTGCTTTACCGTTGATGTGGTTGTTAGGAGGGATAAAAAGTAAAAGGTAGGGAGTGGCTTAATGTACAACTTAACAAGCGGACAAATATGTGAATAAATTGCTAAGAATAAACTACTCATATTATGCAAGACTGATGTATTGCTTTCATGCTTGCATATGAAAGCTCTTCAAGGACTTGGAAGCTTTTGATCGAAAGCCTCCAGAGAAATCAATAGTGCAGAAAGTGGCAAATGCATATGAGATTTTGGTCTTACTTGAAGAAAAAGAGGGTGCTGCACAAGTACAATCATCTTTTCACTGAAAATGCATCCCTCAGAAAACGTAGGAAAGCCCCACCTATGAAAAAATAGAAATAAGCCCCACCTATCAATTAGCCAGTAGACAGTTGTTTTGTGGTAACTACTAAACATCTTCTACTGATAATTTTTCTTGTTTGGCTTGGCAGCACTAGATTCACATTCTCACCACCTAAAAGTTGCAGATTTTGCTGCTCCCAGTGGAACTAGCAAGTTTCTTACTTCTTGAGACTCCAAGACAAGTGTAAGAATTTTAAATGCTTCATGGTATGACTTCAAAACATGAATTACTTTACAGGCCGCAAGTACTTGAACCTCCAGACAAGAGGATTAGTTATGTCATAAGGCCAACTTTTTCAACAGAACAAAATATATCCAAACACTTGTGACTCTTGTAAACATTTCAAAACATGTTTATTTTGCCAAATAGTTTGATGATACGACAAGTGCCCGAATACTTAAGAGACATTTTGGGTCAGGCCCCGGGGATTTTATCACTAAGCATGCTACCAATAGTGCAAGATCATGTGCTGGGTTTAAAATCTAGAATGAGTGTCATGTATACAGTGATTTCTGATATGTTGAACACGTACCATTCTTTTTTCTACTCAACCCATCATCCAATAAATTTTCTGCCATTCAAATTATATCTCAAAGGTGAATTTAATTGCAACTGCCATATTCTCAACTGGAAATAAGATACCACTCTTACATAACTGAAAATGGGTACATTAGGGTTTTGCAATTAGCCTAAAGGTGATTTATATCAAGTTGTTTATTATATCCAAAGGTACAAAACATCTCAATTTTTACTAAATTATTAATTCATAAGTGATTTAAGAAAATATCCTTTTTATATATATAATTTAAATTATTGATCCAGTTTTACCTTTCAGGACACATGTTAAGATTCTAAAATTGAATGGTTGGAACAAGCAAATACTCATTACATTTGGATGCTTGGATTTGATGAGACATGTAACCCCTCTGTTATTGACAATGATTTCACAACCACACTAATACTTCCCTTGACGAAACTTACTGTGACTAAAGAACTGTAGATTGCTTTTGCTTTCATGAAAACACGACTTTTTTTTATTTTTTTTTAACATGTCACCCAAGAGGGGGAAAAGGAATTTGAACTAGTGACATCCGCTTTATAAGGCGTGGTTCCTAGCCGATTGAGCTATCTTTTAAGGACTGAAAACACAACATTTAGTTTGAGAGAATTGCCTCTAAATAAACGTAAAATATTTTTTATCGAAAAATATTTTCAATAAATTCTGAAAAATATTTTTCGGCATTTGGTTCATATGAAAAAAAAAAAAAAAAAAACCATGGAAAAAATGTCCAATGACTTCGAACAACATGTGATGAACACCGTGGTAGATCCCGACAACCTCTAGTGGTGATTTGGCGAAGGTCCGATGATGGTTCAGCGATTTGAAATGGAGAAGTTCAAACTCAAAAAATGACTTACAATTTTAAAGAAGAAAAACAGTTTTACGAAAATCAGATAAAAGTTTTCCGAAAATGGTTTACAATTACAAAAATTATATCATCAAAAGAAGTATCAAATTTCAAATGAACAACGACTAAGTTTTCTCTTGTTGCTTCAGCTCATTCATTACAAACTATTTACACCAACAACCCCACTGAGAGTTCTAAATTTCAAATGAACCACAAAGCAAGATCCCACTCATTCATCGTTTATGTAAGATTCATGCGTTGCTATTTTCCAGGCAATTTTCCGCCATACATACACAAACTGCCCATCTCATTTACACTGCTAATGTGAAGGGCTACTGTAACCAATGAGGCCAAGTGCTTNAAAAAAAAAAAAAAAACCATGGAAAAAATGTCCAATGACTTCCAACAACATGTGATGAACACCGTGGTAGATCCCGACAACCTCTAGTGGTGATTTGGCGAAGGTCCAATAATGGTTCAGCGATTTGAAAAGGAGAAGTTCAAACTCAAAAAATGACTTACAGTTTTAAAGAAGAAAAACCGTTTTACGAAAATCAAATAAAGTTTTCCGAAAATGGTTTACAATTACAAAAATTATATCATCAAAAGAAATATCAAATTTCAAATGAACAACGACCAAGTTTTCTCTTGTTGCTTCAGCTCATTCATTACAAACTATTTACACCAACAACCCCACTGAGGGTTCTAAATTTCAAATGAACCACAAAGCAAGATCCCACTCATTCATCGTTTATGTAAGATTCATGCGTTGCTATTTTCCAGGCAATTTTCCGCCATACATACACAAACTGCCCATCTCATTTACACTGCTAATGTGAAGGGCTACTGTAACCAATGAGGCCAAGTGCTTTTGCTTTCATTAACAAGCTTCAGGACCTATGAATCCTTGTTTAGTTCGAGGGAATCCACAAACTCAGTTGCCCCAAACTAAGTGAAATATATTCCTACTAGCAATTGAACTGATCACATCTTTACTTTGCCTTCTAGGCATCTCCTCTTGTGCACATGTGCCCCCCTCCTAGTCAAAAACAGATGGTGGAAGCCAAAGTGAGTAGGATATGGGAAAAAGTATCAAATGAAGTTTTTGTTTGGTGACCACAGTCCTTGATAACACTCTTTCAAATAGCACTTGTTGACTTGCTTGTATAAAGTTTAAACAAAAAATAAAAAATCAAACTCACAAGAAGAGAGTAGGCATGGGCACAAGTGTTGGGTACAAATCCAAACAGCAATGGCAATCTCCTCTGTAACCTGTGGGACCTGCATTGAAAAGTTGTGGACACTGACCAAAAAATCCACTTCTTCATCTTAAATTAAGTCATATAACGAAATATATACTAAGAGGTTGTAGACAGGTGTAAACCACATTCACATACATTTTCTTGTGGTTCTTTTGTTGCTAAAAATTCACATACATATCGAAATATATGCTCCTGGTTTCACGTTTAGGCTCAGAGTTTGGGATTTACAAGGTTCTTCCTCTTTTTTCTCAAGCCAATGGAGGCCCTTTCTTCACAATCAAATACTCTGCATGAACACTATCAATTGAGTTACTGGCTACTATCACAATACAAACTCAAACATTACCAGAGGATCAAAATTCAGTTACTTACCTTTTTCTAGGGGCTCCCCATAATTCAGTGAATCTCTAATAGTCAGCAATATGTAGTAATGAAAACTCTGCTTGGTCACTGGGACAATTTAACAAACATTTTTATGCTGTTATGTGAAACGAGCAAGAAGAACATTAAGAAATAGGAGCAACAAGATATCTCCAACGCCAACATTCAGACACATCGACATGAGCCTCTTATATCTATGCGTCGCAAATGGCAAATATAAAATTCCAAAACAGAAAACTTAACAAATATACAAACCCAAGTTCCAAAACATCTAAATTGTCTCTTAGGCAAATATAAAATCTACTCAATCATACTTGGAGAGATTACAAGTGAATTTGGGTGGAATGATGCATGTTCTGCTAGGCCTGGTTCTCCTGCTGCTGACGGTTAGAGGCCTATTGAACAGAGTGATGTGTGGGTCGTGGCGATAATGACTTGTATAGTGGGCCCCAATCACAGGCCATTCATTCTATACAAAAGAAATGAGAGAAATGAAAATAAATGCAATTATTTAAATCTTCCAAAGAAGGTGAAAAATGTGAAAGAATATCACGAGAAGCACTGAGCCTCCCCCGATGGAAGTCGAAATAAGCTCACCTTTGCTCTTATTTCTTGACACCTCTCTAGCATCTAAATAAAACCGAGCCAACGGGTGTAGGGAAGCACTTCAATCTGATTCCTCCAAGAAGAACCAGCGGGATTCATGCTCTTCCTTATACATGCCTATGAGATTTGGACATAGATGAACCTGCCATCAATCATAACGCAAGGGATGTGGGTTCATGCTCTTCTGGGTCATTACATGCCTATGAGAAGTATAACTCTAAATACATTTCAGATGCAGAGCATGACACAAAGAACATAATTGCAACATGTAAAAAAAACATATAAACAACAAGGAAAACAAATTAATCTCTAGCATACCCTCCACTGATCAGACAAGCTTGAACGTGGGAGCTTCAGTAAGAAGCTTGTCATAACTCGCCTGATCAAACAGAACCATGTTGTTCACCTTCTCCTTTTGCTTACCCTTGCTCCATTTCTACAACTACAAAAACTAATTTTATTCTAAATAGAAATCTCAACCAAATTAAACCAAAATTCATTATGTATTTCTGTGTGTCCAATTTTATCTACAAACAGATATGAAGGATGAATTAGTTCAAAAATGTCATCCTTAATTCAAATGGTTCAACAAAGATGATCATGCCATCAATGTCCAAATTGAACTGAACAACATCGATTGGCTTACTAACATGTCTTTTCCAACCATTTCATTAAAGAATATGAAATAAATTCAAGTCCTGACTAATATACAAAACATTGTAATAGAACTCAAACAAACTCTGATTATAAAATTCTCTCACACTTCATTACATTGGAGACTTCTCTATTCATTTAAATAGAGACATTCTTACATGTGTATTAAATAAAACCAATTTGAGGCTATTCATTTTCTGTAATTGTTAGAACGTGAAGTGAAATGTACTTTAGTAACATTTGAAACGGACGGAAGTGTAATAGACTTTGGAATTTTGTGTAGTCTTCTTATCCTTTAAAAATTATGTTCTAATACATTGTTTAACATTAAAATATGAAACTGCCACTCACATTTACATTGCATACTATGAAGGTCCATGGTAATTAATGAATTGCGGAGTGCTTTTGCTTTCATCAAAAACAAGTTTCAGGACCTATCCATCAGCTACCCCAAACTAAGTCGTATACCTATGACGAAGTAAATTTCAATATCAAAAATGAAAAAAAATAACAGAAGAAAAATAATTTAAACATATAGGAGACCAAGATTTAACGTACATGGTTCGGCTTAAATATTCCCACTAACACTTGAACTTATCAAATCTTTATCCTCTCGTGCACTTGTGTCCCTCTCCAGGTGAAGAATAGATAGTTGAGGACACAGTAGCATAAGGGAACGTTACCAAATTAAGCTTTATGTTTTGCAATGAGAGTCCTTTAAGCACACTCTTTCAAACCGCACTCCTAGAGTACAAATTAAAGAAAGAAAAAAAAAAAGAAAGACTTGAACTCACAAGAAGAGAGTAGGCATGGGCAAGAGATAGAATAACCAAGTACAAATCCAAAACAGAATGACAACCTCCTTTGTAACCTGCAGAACAATCATTCAAAAATTAGGGGTATATATAAAATTATTCACCTGATTGTGCTAGAAAAAATCTAAATCTTCATTAAAATTAAGTCATCTATTGAAATATATACTCAGGAGTTTAAGGTTTCAATACATTAAGGACAGCTTAAGCGGTTTTGATGCTCACGCAAGCTTCAGAAGAACTTTGGCCCGCCCTCGATGATCTAAAATTGTTAGCTTCTCAAGTCCACAGCTCTTGTAATCTGCTATTTAACACCTAAAACACAGGATGATCAAAGAAGTCAATGACACATCATAACTTTTTACACAAACAAATATAAGCAGAATATACGCAAAGAGTCTCTCAAATAGAACTGGTTTTTTAGTTCAATCTCTCTCTCACACACACACATACTCTTGTTTGTATACAAATTTTTCGAAATATGATATATAATGAAATTATAATTAATAATTCAATTAGGGAAAGGTAATAAGATTAGATGAAATTATTCAAGTAGGATAATTAATATACAAACTGGATAATAATCTCAGTGCTTCTGCAATTGGTCACAGGGAATTGTTTAGCAACACCTTACACTTGGAGCAAAATATGTAAGAAAGGAGGTGCCTATGAGTGGAGCTGAGCGTACCAGATCTGCTGGATCTACACAGCCTTTGGGGCCTTGGCACCCAAATCTGTGTCAGATAGCTGGATGCTCTTGAACACTCCAATCACTTCCCCTTTCTAGGGCTTGCTCTCGCTCCTCCTCGTCTCCTCTGCCTCCAGCAGGCAATGCCACCCCTTCCCTTTGGGTCCAAGAAAGACGAGCCACAGTAGGATGGCACCAGAAACTATCCTCCACCCCGTCCCTTTGGATTGATGTAATGCAAGAAAACAAAGAATCAGAGGCAATCAAAGTTATGTGAACAATAGCCATCAGCAATAACATATTTTTGGGGATTCGTAATGCTGATTGGTAGTGCTTTGTATAAGGTATTATAAATAGATTTACAGATTAATAGGGCCTTGAAAGAGGTCTAATGGTGACTGAAATTAGGAACTAAAGCCCAGAAAACAAAGAGAATATCAAAACAAGAAGATGAGAGATCAAAACAATGGAATGCGTTAGATTATTTTGCACATAGATGAAAGATCAGAATGAGATATTTTTCCATTTTTTGGTCCAAAGCTCAAACTTATTGAAAAAAAGGCTTGATAATATGATTTTCTCTTGCTACTGGCGCAAAACCACTCAGAAAGACATTTCACCAATCTCAGTTCACCAGAAAAATGTTCACTATTCATGTGTCCACTAATGTATTCTTTGATTGAGGAGGAAACAATACAAAGAAGAAAAAATCCAGTTACATACCGTTTTGTAATGATCAATGGTTGAAAGCCTTCTCTCTCTGCTTCGTCACTTGGGCATTTTAACAAACATTGGTGTTGCCGTTAACTCCAACAAGAATAGTCGCACGGTCACCAAACCAACAAGAACAGCAGCAAGAACAGTAGCAAGAGGGTTTTCCAACGATGACAAAGGAGCCGCCCATTCTGTGATGGAGACCCAGAATCAATTGGAAATCAAAGAAGAGCCCCAGCCAAAAGAGCTGTCCTACAAATAATGATAAAACAAATAATTTAGGTAGCTTTGATCCATGGGCCGATTTTCCTCTTCTCGTTCAGGGTCATAGATGAACCTACGATCAATCACAACACGAGGGATGTGGGCTATCTTGATCCAGTCTCGTCCTTGATCTTTCTTGCAGCGTTCTTTCAACAGAGGACAGTTTGCAATACGAAGTTGCTGGAGTGAGGGAGGCAGACCATCCTCGGGAAAGGATGTGAACTTTTCACAGCAAAAGATGCGAAGATCCAAGAGTGAGGGAGGCAGACCGTCATCTGGAAAGGACATGAGCTTTTCGCACCAACCAATTTTCAGAGTTGTAAGAGAGGAGAGGTATCGAAGGCCTTTGGAAGATAAGTATTTCAAATTCGGGAAGTTTCTGATGATGAGGCTGGTTAGAGAGGCAGGCAGCATCATCTCTTGAAAGGATACCAGATGTGGACATCCACCTCTAATTTCAAGACGTTGAAGACAGGTAAGCTTGTGCAATCCCCACGCAAGCAAGGCCTCAGTTATGTTGCAATCTGTGAGTGTAAGTGATGTTAAGTTGGTGGAAAAACCTTCGTCCGGAAAGGATACAATGCCTGGACACTTTTCTATCCACAATCGTTGAAGAGAGGTAAGCCTGTGCAATCCCCACGCAAGCAAGGCCTCAGTTATGTTGCAATCTGTGAGTGTAAGTGATGTTAAGTTGGTGGAAAAACCTTCGTCCGGAAAGGATACAATGCCTGGACATTCTTCTATCCTCAATTCTTGAAGAGAGGTGATGTTGGGTAGGGCCTGCATATTCTCACAATTCATAATACGCAGCGTTCTAAGGTTGCGAGGGAGCAACCCTCCGTCCGGGAAGGAAACAAGAGTTGAGCAACTCCTAATATGAATTTCTTGTAGATGGCTAAGGCCGTGTATGCCCATAGGTAAGGATTTAAGGTTTTCACAATTCCAAATAGAAATTTCTTCAAGAGACGAGCTGTGATGGAACGTTTTTGTCACGGACTCTAGCATTTTACAACTGGAAATTTGGAGGTGCTTTAGAGTTGGAGGTAGCGGCTCTATTGCAATGTGCGTCAGAGAATCACATCCTTCAATATCAATAAGCTCAAGAAACATGCTACTGTACACCACTGCCTTGGGTAAAGATTCCATGGGATTGCGTGTGGATGGCATACCCTGTTGTGGCTGCTCTTTTACCTCTTCTGCCACCAAAGAAACTAGTTTTTGACATTCTAAAACCTGCAGTTGACGAAGATGGGGGAGGGGTAATCCCACATCATTTGACCATAAAGGCATTAGCTCCTCACAATTTTCAATAGATAGACTTTCTACATTCATAAATCCTTCTACTGGACATCTGAATTTTGAAATTGCTGAAAAAGACTTAAACTCTAGTGAGGTGAAGTCCACCTTACTTTTGCGCACCACCCCTTTTGATCCTTCAATTTCTAGTTTGCAAAGCTCCGGAAAGCTTGAGATTGGAATAACCAATTGCTTACAACTTTCTATAACAACATTTTGAAGCGAAGGAAGGCGGTTTGGCAACGTCCCCAACAGCTTGGGACAATTTTTAATAGAAAGCTTAAGTAGGTGCGGGAACTCTCCATTAGGGCTCCAATTTTCCCATTCTTCCATATTGTTGAAACACAAAGTCTCCAAAGATCTAAAGGGTTGTGAGCAACCTTCCCCATAAAACTCATCACCAACACTCTTCACACCGGCCATGCCTTTAATAAAAAGATCTTTGAGTAATGGTAATTGGCCAACTGCCGGCAATGATGTGCACTTTCTACAATTTTTAATCCTTAGGACCAACATATTAGGAAATGAGGGGACTTTTAACCAAGTAGGAAATTTTGTACCACCGTAGTGCTTGATAGTGAGCTCTTTCAAATACTTGTTTGGATATAGCATGTTAAGTACGTCTAATTCACTTGCTCTGTCTTTTGACTCATCAATGTTCCGACTCCATTCCAAACACAATGCCGAAAGATCGAGCTTTTCAATTGACTTAGCATCCTTTGCATCCTTGGATTCAATGGCGTTTTCCAATTGTGAGATGATGAGCGTCCCTCGAAGATGCAACAAAGACCCTAGCTCTTTTAACACGAGGCAATTGTCTTTTCCAACAATTAGATTAGACAATGTTTGGAGACTAGTTAATTTACCTATTTGATGAGGCATTCCTTCCAGTTTATCTGCATTGAGAATGTTGAGGTGGCGCAAGTTGACTAGGTTCCCCAACTTTGAAGGCAATTCCTTTAGATAACGACATTTCTCCAATATCAATGTTTGTAAGTTGCAAAGAGTGGTTGTTGATTCAGGCAAACTTCTTATTCGAGTGTGAGAGAGATCAAGGTACCGTAGATGCTTCAAATCACCAATTGAATCTGGTAGCTCATATATG
>VIBQ01000090.1:124788-135139 GCA_006937295.1 Carpinus fangiana | reverse complement strand
GCTATTTTCCAGGCAATTTTCCATAAGCATAGGCACCAAAACTCTAGTCAATCCCAATTGTTTGCAGGAAAAAGTAAAAAAGAGAGCGTGCAATTTTGCTCTGCTGTTTCCAATTACTGCAAGAGACCCTTGGTTCTTCTCAAAAGCTTTTCCATAGTACATACACAAATTGCTTTTGCTTTCATCAACAAGCTTCAGGACCTAGGCTAGGAATCCTTGTTTAATTAGTTTGAGGGAATCCACAAAACTCAGTTGCCCCAAACAAAGTGAAATATATTCCTACGAGCAATTGAATTTATCACATCTTTACTCTGCCTTCTAGGCATCTGCTCTTACGCACCTGTGCCTCCCTCCTAGTATAAAACAGATGGTGGAAGCCAAAGTGAGTAGAATATGGGAAAAACTATCAAATGAATTATGAGCAATTCATTTGAAATCTATGAATTGAATATCGATGCATCACAAATGGCAAATATAAAATATACTTAATCATACTTGGAGAGATTACAAGTGAAATTGCGTGGAATGATGCATGTTCTGCTAGGCCTGGTTCTCCTGCTGCTGATGGTTAGAGGCATCCTGAACAGAGTGATGTGTGCATCGTGGCGAGAATGACTTGCATAGTGGGCCCCAATCGCAGGCCATTCATTCTATACAAAAGAAATGAGAGAAATGAAAATAAATGCAAGTATTTAAATCTTCCAAAGAAGGTGAAAAATGTGAAGGAATCAAGAGAAGCACTGAGCCTCCCCCGATAGAAGTTGAAATAAGATCACCTTTGGACTTATTTCTTGACACCTCTCTAGCATCTATAATATCGGGAGAATTTATTTCTTGACCTTTGGACTTATTTCTTGACACTTCTCTTAGAGAGAGGCAGGAAATCACTACATGCAGAGTCACAGATAATTTTGTCTCTATATGGGTAGAAGAAGACCTTTAGGTTGCCATTATTGATTAGGGTTCTTGAGATTTTGGAATTTCCTGCAATAAAAGCTCAAACTCAACTCTTCTGTTTCCGTGACATATTTAACACCAGCAATTAAACTTCCTCTCTTTCCATGACCATTCCACAACTAGGCATTAATTTATTTCTCAACATGCTTATTTATTTTTATTTATTTGGTAAGAATAGACATATTGCAGAGGGATTTTTATCATGCAAGCTTTGAAAATTGAAGCAAGGCCTATTGCTTTTACTCTTAGGTTTCTGGAACCTATTCAAGTGCTTCAAAACTCCTTTGGAATTTCTTTCCCATCAATCATTTTTCTACCTCATCTGTTTCTTGAGAAGTATAACTCTAAATACATTTCAGATGCAGAGCATGACACAAAGAACATAATTGCAACATGTAAAAAAACATATAAACAAGAAGGAAAACAAATTAATCTCTTGCATACCCTCAACCGATCAGACAAGCTTGAACATGGGAGCTTCAGTAAGAAGCTTGTCATAACTCACCTGATCAAACAGAACCTTGTTGTTCGCCTTCTCCTTTTGCTTACCCTTGCTCCATTTCTACAACTACAAAAACTAATTTTATTCTAAACAGAAATCTCAACCAAATTAAACCAAAATTCATTTTGTATTTATGTATGTCCAATTTTATCTACAAACAGATATGAAGGATGAATTAGTTCAAAAATGTCATCCATAATTCAGATGGTTAAACAAAGATAATCATGCCATCAATGTCCAAATTGAACTGAACAACATTGATCGGCTTACTAGCATGTCTTTTCCAACCATTTCATTAAAGAATATGAAATAAATTCAAGTCTTGACTAATATACAAAACATTGTAATAGAACTCAAACAAACTCCGATTATAATTGTCTCTCACACTTCATTACATTGGAGACTTCTCTATTCATTTAAATAGAGACATTCTTACATGTGTATTAAATAAAACCAATTTGAGGCTATTCATTTTCTGTAATTGGTAGAACATGAAGTGAAATGTCCTTTGGTAACATTTGAAACGGACGGAAGTGTAATAGACTTTGGAATTTTGTGTAGTCTTCTTATCCTTTAAAAATTATGTTCTAATACATTGTTTAACATTAAAATATGAAACTGCCACTCACATTTACATTGCATTCTATGAAGGTCCATAGTAATTAATGAATTGTGTAGTGCTTTTGCTTTCATCAAAAACAAGTTTCAGGACCTATCCATCAGCTACAACAAACTAAGTCGTATACCTATGACAAAGTAAATTTCAAGATCCCAAAGAAAAATTAATAAAAGAAAAATAATTTTATCATATAGGACACCAAGATTTAACGTACGTGGTTCGGCTTAAATAGTCCCACTAACACTTGAACTTATCACATATTTATCCTCTCGTGCACTTGTGTCCCTCTCCTGGTAAAAAATAGATAATTGAAGACACAGTTAGTAGTATAAGGGAACATTACCAAATAAAGCTTTCTGTTTTGCAATTAGAGTCCTTTAAGCACACTCTTTCGGCACTCCTAGAGTATAAATTAAAGAAAAGAAAAGAAAAAAAAAAAAAGTTGAACTCACAAGAAGAGAGTAGGCATGGGCAAAAGATACAATAACCAAGTACAAATCCAAAACAGAATGACAACCTCCTTTGTAACCTGCAGAAAAAAGCATTCAAAAATTAGGGGTATATATAAAATTATTCACCTGATTGTGATAGAAAAAATCCTAATCTTCATTTAAAATTAAGTCATCTATTGAAATATATACTGAGGAGTTTACGGTTTCAATACATTAAGGACAGCTTAAGCTGTTTTGATGCTCAGGACAGCTTCAAAAGAAATTTGGCCTGCCCTCGATGATCTAAAATTGTTAGCTTCTCAAGTCCACAGCTCTTGTAATCTGCTATTTAATACCTAAAAACGCTGGATGATCAAAGAAGTCAATGACACATCATAACTTTTTACACAAACAAATATAAGCAGAATATACGCAAAGAGTCTCTCAAATAGAACTGGTTTTTTTGTTCAATCTCTCTCTCTCACACACACACTCTTGTTTGTATACAAATTTTTCGAAATATGATATAATGAAATTATAATTAATAATTCAATTAGGGAAAGGTGATAAGATTAGATGAAATTATTCAAGTAGGATAATTAATATACAAACTGGATAATAATCTCAGTGCTTCTGCAATTGGTCACAGGGAATTGTTTAGCAACACCTAACACTTGGAGCAAAATATGTTAGAAAAAAGGTGCCTATGAGTGGAGCTGAGCATACCAGATCCCCTGGATCTTCACATCCTGTGGGGCCTTGGCACCCAAGTCTGTGTCAGATAGCTGGATGCTCTCGAACACTCCAATCACCTCCCCTTTCTTGGGCTTGCTCTTGCTCCTCCTATTCTCCTCTGCCTCCAGCAGGCAATGCCACCCCTTCCCTTTGGGTCCAAGAAAGACGAGCCACAGTAGGATGGCACCAGAAACTATCCTCCAACCCTTCCCTTTGGATTGATGTAATGCAAGAAAAGAAAGAATCAGAGGCAATCAAGGTTATGTGAACAGTAGCCACCAACAATAACATATTTTTGGGGATTCATAATGCTGATTGGTAGTGGTTTGTATAGGGGATTATAAATAGATTTACAGATTAATAGGGCCTTGAAAAAGGTCTAGTGGTGACTGAAATTAGGAACTAAAGCCCAGAAAACAAAGAGAATATCAAAACAAGAAGATGAGAGATCAAAACAATGGAATGCGTTAGATTATTTTGCACATAGATGAAAGATCAGAATAATATATTTTTCCATTTTTGGGTCCAAAGCTCAAACATATTGAAAAAAAGGCTTGATAATATGATTTTCTCTTGCTATTGGAGCAAACCACTCAGAAAGACATTTCACCAATCTCAGTTCACCAGAAAAATGTTCACTATTCATGTGTCCACTAATGTATTCTTTGATTGAGGAGGAAACAATACAAAGAAGAAAAAAATCCAGTTACATACCATTTTGTAATGATTCGCAAATTTGTAATGATCAAAAACATGGCAATTAGCGATGAAAAACTCAATGGTTGAAAGCCTTCTCTCTCTGCTTCGTCACTTGGGCATTTTAACAAACACTCGTGATGCCGTCAACTCCAACAAGAATAGTCGCACGGTCACCAAACCAGCAAGAACAGCAGCAAGAACAGTAGCAAGAGGGTTTTCCAACGGCAACATTCAGAATACAATCAAAGGAGCCGCCCATTCTGTGATGGAGACCCAGAATCAATTGGAAATCAAAGAAGAGCCCCAGCAAAAGAGCTGGCCTAAAAAGTAAAATAAAGCAACGATTCTAGGTGTCCTTGATCCATCGGCAGATTATTCTCTTCCGTTTCTGGGTCATAGATGAACCTACGATCAATCTCAACACGAGGGATATGGGCTATCTTGATCCAGTCTCGTCCTTGATCTTTCTTGCAGCGTTCTTTCAACAGAGGACAGTTTGCAATATGAAGTTGTTGGAGTGAGGGAGGCAGACCATCCTCTGGAAAGGATTTGAACTTTTCACAACAAAAGATGCGAAGATGCAAGAGTGAGGGAGGCAGACCGTCATCTGGAAAGGACATGAGCTTTTTGCACCAACCAATTTTCAGAGTTGTAAGAGAGGAGAGGTATCGAAGGCCTTTGGAAGATAAGTATTTCAAATTCGGGAAGTTTCTGATGATGAGGCTGGTTAGAGAGGCAGGCAGCATATTCTCTTGAAAGGATACCAGATGCGGACATCCACCTCTAATATGAAGATGTTGAAGAGAGGTAAGCCTGTGCAATCCCCACTCAAGCAAGGCCTCAGTTATGTTGCAATCTGTGAGTGTAAGTGATGTTAAGTTGGTGGAAAAACCTTCGTCCGGAAAGGATACAATGCCTGGACACTTTTCTATCCACAATTCTTGAAGAGAAGTGATGTTGTGTATGCAGTTGGGTAGGGCCTGCATATTCTCACAATCTTGAATCAACAGCGTTCTAAGGTTGCGAGGGAGCAACCCTCCGTCCGGGAAGGAAACAAGAGTTGAGCATCCATTAATAACAAGAACTTGTAGATGGCTAAGGCTGTGTATGCCCGTGGGTAAGGATTTAAGGTTTTTACAATCCGAAATAAAAATTTCTTCAAGAGACGAGCTGTTATGGAACGTTTTTGTCACTGACTCTAGCATTTTACAAAAGGAAATATCGAGGCGCTTTAGAGTTGGAGGTAGCTGCTCTATTGCAATGTGCGTCAGCGAATCACATTCAGTAATAGTAATACGCTCAAGAAACATGCTACTGTATACCACTGCCTTGGGTAAAGATTCCATGGGATTGCGTGTGGATGGCATACCCTGTTGTGGCTGCTCTTTTACTTCTTCTGCCACCAAAGAAACTAGTTTTTGACATCTGCGAACCTTCAGTTTACGAAGACAGGGGAGGGGTTGCTGTAATCCCACATCATTTGACCCTAAAGGCATTAGCTCCTCACAATTTTCAATAGATAGACTTTCTACATTCATAAACCCTTCTGCTGGACATCTGAATTTTGAAATTGCTGAAAAAGACTTAAACTCTAGTGAGGTGAAGTCCACCTTACTTTTGCGCACCATCCCTTTTGATCCTTCAATTTCTAGTTTGCAAAGCTCCGGAAAGCTTGAGATTGGAACGACTAATTGCTCACAACTTTCTATAACAACATTTTGAAGCGAAGGAAAGCGGTTTGGCAACGTCCCCAACAGCTTGGGACAATTTATAATAGAAAACTCATGCAGATGTGGGAACTCTCCATTGGGGCTCCAACTCTCCCATTCTTCCATATCACTGAAACATAAGGTCTCTAAAGATCTAAAGGATTGTGAGCAACCTTCCCCATAAAACTCATCACCAACACTCTTCACACCGGCCATGCCTTTGATAAAAAGATCTTTGAGTAATGGTAGTTGGCCAACTGCCGGCAATGATGTGCACTTTCTACAATTTTCAATCCTTAGGAGCAACATATTAGGAAATGAGGGGCTTTTTAACCAAGTTGTAAATTCTAGACCACCATAGCGCCTAATAGTAAGCTCTTTCAAAGATTTGTTTGGATGTAGCATGTTAAGTACATCTAGTTCACTTGCTCTGTCTTTTGACTTATCAATGTTCCGACTCCATTCCAAACACAATGCAGAAAGATCGGGCTTTTCAATTAACTTAGCGTCTTTTGCATCCTTGGATTCAATGGCATTTTCCAATTGTGAAATGATGAGCGTCCCTCGAAGATGCAACAAAGACCCTAGCTCTTTTAACACGAAGCAGCTGTCTTTTCCAACAATTAGATTAGACAATGTCCGTAGACTAGTTAATTTACCTATTTGAGGAGGCATTCCTTTCAGTTTATTTGCATTGAGAATGTTGAGGTGTCGCAAGTTGGCTAGGTTCCCCAACTTTGAAGGCAATTCCTTTAGATAACGACATTTCTCCAATATCAAAGTCTGTAAGTTGTAAAGAGTGGTTGTTGATTCAGGCAGCCCTCTAATTCGAGTGTGAGAGAGATCAAGGTAACGTAGATGCTTCAAATCACCAATTGAATCTGGTACCTCATAAATGGAGTATCCATTGAAGGAGAGCACCCTCAAGCACTTTAATTTTGGCAACAATTGGAGAGGAACACTATGACTCAAGTAACAATAATCTAAAGGAAGCATGAGAGGTAGGAAGGTACGTAGACATTTAAGGTCAAAAAAAGCCTCAAACTTTGTATTACTATCATATTGTCCACCCAAGTAAGAAGAGTGTCGAGCTGTTTTAGGAAGCCTCTTTCCATTACTACCCCTAATTCGATCCTCCATTCTAAAGCATGTATCGCCTGCAACACATTGGGCCAAATCATTGATGAGGTCATGCATCACAAATCGTGATTTCTTCATACTTGACTGTTGGAAAAAGGACCTTGACAACAAGTCGTGAAAATACTCGCTACCCAAAACTTCCATTTGCTTATCCTCTTCTTGAGACTGAATTAGACCTTCTGCCATCCATAATAGAACCAACTGTTGCTCTTTAAATTCATAATCATTGGGAAGTATTGAACAATACGCAAAGCACCTCTTTAAATGTGAAGGAAGATGGTGGTAGCTCAACATAAGAGCCGGGAGAATTTTACTTTTCTCTTCTGGTATATTCCATATCTTGCTCTGCAATACATTATTCCACTCATCACGGTCATGTTTAGTACGTAGGAGGCCTCCGAGGGTTTTTGCTGCCAAAGGCAAGCCTTTACACCTTTTAACGATTTCCTCACCAATATCTTGAATGTTTGGATGTGCACTGAAATCGTTTGCCCCCAATGCGTGTTGGGTAAATAAAGACAAACAATCATCATGTGATAACACTTTCAAAGGGTAAGCCGGAACCGTACCAGTAATTGATGAAACCCCTTTATTGCGAGTTGTGATGACAATTGTACTTCCTGGAGAACCTGCTAGGAAAGGAGCACGTAGAATAGTCCAGTCATCATAATTTTCATTCCAAAGATCATCAAGAATGACGAGATACTTCTTGCCTTCTAGTTTCTCCTTGAGTTTGACTTGCAACCAATTTTGATCCTTGCCATCACAGTTCTCAGATGTTAGAGAGAGTAAAATTGTTTTTCTGACTCTGTCAACATCGAAATCCTCAGAAACACAAGCCCATGCTTTTAGATCAAAAAGACTTCCAACTTTTTCATCATTGAATAAGAACCGTGCAAGAGTTGTCTTTCCTATACCCCCCATACCAAGTATAGGAATCACAGAGACTGGAGCATCCCTACATTTTTCACTCAACAACAATTCAAGTAAAGCCTCTCTATCTTTGTCCCTGCCATAAACATGAGGTTCATTCATGACGGATGTTGCCACCAGTGTCCCAGTTTTCTTACGTGAGTTCCCATAAGCAATTTCTTTCAATCTCAAATCCGCTTCTTGCTTCACGAGATCGTTGAATCGATTAGTAATTTCTGCGATCTTTGACTCCAGCCTAATGTTCATCTTAAGAGCATGTGGGGTGAAACCTGTACAACAAGCAGGGATGAGGTTGCGTACCTTACTTGTGCTTCCCTCATTTTCTCCATTCAATTTGCAGAGCAAAGCTCCCGTGTCAAACTCATCAAGTATGTCTTCCGCATCGTAAGCCAAGTCTCTGAGATCATCCAACCACCGTTTCACCGCCTTGTTGGTATGTTGCTTCTCCTCCGCATCATCCAGCACGGCCTGAACTCTTGACAGCATTTTCCTCCACTTGTCCAGCTTTTTTCCAAGTCCCTCGTATCGGCGTGCAAAATTCAGCAACTCCGTAGACAGCAATTTCTCAAACAGCGCTTGAAGGACAGCATCAAGTAAGAGCTCTGCCATGGCTTTCTTCGAGGAAAGGAGTATTGAATCAGGAAAGGATGCAAAGATAGGAAAGCTCTCAAGCGTAGAAGTAAAGAGTTTCTTGTGTGAAAGCTAGAGGGGTCTCAAAAGTTGCAAATGGCAAGAACTTCAAACGTTTGTGGGGGCTTTGCATGTGCTTGCTTGCTTTTCTTTTGTCATTATTACTTGGACCCAATGCACTATAATTCACATCATTGTCATCACAGCCATTGGATATATACAAACTTTATTAACCCAAAAATAATATACAAAGACTTGTTTACTTACAAGTCTTCAGCTTTCTATTTTGAGTGGAGTCCACATTCAAGAAACCAAGAGAATCCAAAGCTCTCTCTCTCTCTGCCATCAATAGCAATTTTACATGTAAACATCATAAAAGCAACTCCACCAACCATCAATAGCAACCCCACTATAAATCAACACCGGCGTTATGTCTTAAAAGGAGAATGATTTTACCTCGCTAATAATGAATTGATCTAGCCGTTTGTCAAACATTATTCATATGATATCAACAAATGGCATGTTTTTATGTATTGTTGCATCCAATTTTCTCTACAAACAACTATGACAACTTAATTGGTTTGAAAGATGTAGTCCTTAATAAGAGCATATTCTGCCACCTATGCATCTCATCTTGTGCACTTGTGTCCCCCTCCCTGTCAAAAACAGAGAGTCCAATTGAAGCCATTGTGAGTAGTATAAGGGAACATTACCAGATAAAGCTTTCTGTTTCAATACTCCTTAACCTTTCTTTCAAATGTCACTCATTGACCATGTAGTAGTTGGTAACTTTGATTTTTGATTTTTGAATTTTATTTATATAATTGCCAATTGCCATTTATTTTGGGATGGGTAGTCAACTGAGAGAGAACAACTAAAACTCCTCAATCATACAAGTTTTCAATCAAAAAGTACTCACAAACACAACACTTAACATGAATCAAAGTTCTAAAACTACATAGAAAATGGCAAAAAGAAGTTGTATAGAGATTTTCAGTACACACATCTTTAAAATTTCTGTACATATAATTAAGACATTGGAATCTACCATGACACAGCAAAAGCAGAGGCAAGAAAGATTAAGAGCTTACTGTTTGAATCTAATGCAAACAAACCAAGTCTTGTAAGTTCAGCCTCGTCTTTTCCATATAAGACACAACAGCAACTCCATAACATGATAAGGATTCTTCCAATAATAACATGCTGCAAGAAAAGAAAAGACAAAAAAACAAATATTAAATGAGAAATAACCAAAGATATATGAATTAAATGAAAATAAATAAATAAATTAATTAATTAAATAAGACCCCAAGCTGTAATTAGTAGTTGCTATATTTGAGAGCTTACAGACTGTTAAATCAAAAATAATGTAACTTTCTCAACCCATACAATATCATGTATAAAAAAGGTTAACTATAGCCAATTAAGTATTCTTTGGAGGATATGATTCGTACAATTAAATACTAATCTCAATATGTTTTGTAGAAATTAAAATGATAAGAGTGAAGAGAAATAATAGCTCCAAATTCTTTGATTAAATGATGAGCTTTATCAAAATATAAATTCAAACTCATTATTTCATGCAATTTTAATAGCTGTCCAGGAGACACCTGCCCCCAACAAGGTAGAGGAATGCTACAATTCCCAAAATTTTGCTCCAAAATTTGCTTCCCGAATGATGTGTCATAATCTCATAAAATAGTGACATATTTTTCAAAATACTAGATTACATAAAATTGTGACACATTATTTAGAGAACAAATTTTGATTTTTTTTGAAAAATATAAATTTGGCGACAAGGTAATAATGGTTAGAGAAATGATTCGTGCCAATATTTTTCCAATCTTTTCTCCCTACAAATTAAATATATCAACCATTAAATTTGTGAATTCACGTGGACCACATTCAAATTCAATGGTGGATTCATCCCTTCTTTAAACGTTTTTTAAAGGAAAAATGTTTCTATAAAAGTGAAGAATAAGCATTTTCGAAGAGA
>VIBQ01000090.1:68231-123076 GCA_006937295.1 Carpinus fangiana | reverse complement strand
TTTTTTTTTTAAGTATTTAATTAGTATTCATTAGTTTAAGAGCAACTTGCTTTTCACTATTCTACTATTTTTTGCTTGAGATGATGATTTGACGACCACCCACCCAAAGTTGACTTTGACGAAGACTCGAGGAATAGTGTAACAAAATATGAGTTTTTTTTTTTTTTTTTGCTTTAAAAAATAAAAAATTTTAAAAAACTCATAATTTGCTTTTTTTTAAGGGGTAGGCCTTGGCAAGGAAAAGCAATATTTTTATCTCTAGAGAGACTCGTGGTTTGATGATGGCCTCCATTACCTTGTTTCTTAAAAAAAAATTATCCGAAAATTGATGACCTCAATATCTATATCTCAACAATCAGAAAACTTGTTTGATAGAAATTTTCATCCGCGTCATCAAGCACGACCTGAATTCTTGACAACTTTTTCTTCCAGTTGCCGAGCTTTTCTCCAAGTCCCTAGTATCGACGTGCAAAATTCAGCAACTTTAGAGACAGCAATTTGTCAAACAGCATTTGGAGGAACGCAGCAAGGAAAATCTTAGAAGTGGTTGTAGTAAAAATTTCAAATTGGTTATTTGGAGGTAGAAGGGGCTGTTGATGAAGGTTAATAGACGAATAAAAGCACATCAGCTAAGCTACTCATTGTTGTACACAAGATTACCTCATTACATATTACAGCTGCCGATCGAGGTGGACATTCAATAAAATAACCTCGTATCTCACTGCAGTCTCGTGCTACATTTATTTGTACGAGGAAATCCAGTAAAATAATTTGGTGTTCTCATTCAGCCTCGACAAATTCTATCGTTCTAATCCAATGCAGGAAGATGCAAAGTATTGTGGGGAAAATATACAATAGATATATATCTGTTGTTAGCACATGCGGTAACATGCATCTGATGAATAAAATATATTATTAGGTTATATATATATGTTTCATGTTTCATGTATCTTAATTTGCTCTTAGCATATCCCTTTCTACATTTCTTATTGGTTAGGTAGAAGCTGATGCATGTACGTCCCACATTTTTATCATACATGCATGGTAATGTGAACTAGCTTTTCTTAAAAATAAATAAATTAATTAAGAACTGATTGGTTGTGCCACATTAACAAAGTAACATAAAAATGTAGTGTATATTCTCAAGAGCATATGATAAGGATTGGGTACGGAACACCTGAGTCTTGAGACCTTGAGATAGGCGATGGTAATCCTTATGATTTGATTACCTTATTTGTATTTGTATTGTATTCACCTATCATATTTTCCCTATAGGTGATAGGTTTTATGTGATTAAGCTCGACAGATGCATAGAAGCACGTAGGGTTAAGGTACTCTGTTTCGTACTAAAGATTATCTATGTAGTAGTTGCCCACCATACTATAAATTAAGAGCAACCTTACTTTATTTTATTTTTTTCTTGAAACAACCTTATTTTTTTCTTTGGATTCCGATACAATAATAAATAAAGAGCAAGTTGCTTGAAACAACGATATTATATTTGTTATCAACAATGATTTCACAACAACTCCGGCCAATATTGTTTCTCTTGACGAAGATTGCTTTTTTCTTTTGGATNTCCGTACGGAGTCCGTACGGTTCCGTACGCCCATAGGGTTTAGGGTTTTATTCTTTCCCTATATATATCTCATTGATGTAAACCTATGATTATCATCAGAATAATAGCCGCCTCTCTGTGGACGTAGGCAAATTGCCGAACCACGTTAAATCTGTGTGTCTCTCTCTCTTGATCTCTCTCTTTTAGATCTCATATACTGTTCATCATTATTGTGCGCGGTTACAACAGTACTCTGCTTCGTACTCAAGATTATCTATGTAGTAGTTGCCCACCATACTATAAATTAAGAGCAACCTTATTTTATTTTATTTTTTTCTTGAAACAACCTTATTTTTTCTTTGGGTTCCAATACAGTAATAAATAAAGAGCAAGTTGCTTGAAACAACGATATTATATTTGTTATCGACAATGATTTCACAACTCCGGCCAATATAGTTTCTCTTGACGAAGACTGCTTTTTTCTTTTGGATTTAGTAATTAAGAGTTCATCTTCTGGTGCCTCTGCATATTAAAATATATTCCTATTAAGTATTAGCAATTGAATTGATCACAACTTTAATTACTCTGCCTCGATCTGAGCATTATAATTAATCTCCTCTTGCGCACTTGTGTCAAGAAATGTATCACAACTGGACACGTTGAATCAACCAAATGGATCCAAGAGCAAGAGCCGAGTGCCCAGATTAGAAGAAAGTTGGTTCTATAAAGAATGTAAAAAGGTGGCTGGTTTTATGTGTTTAAGCCTCCTACATAGCCATAGATGCATAAAAGCATACAAGTTAAGCATATAACTACCCACCCAAATCTTGACTTTGACCAAGACTCAAGGAATGGTGTAGCAAATTAGGAGTCTCATTTCCCCCTTTTCCGTCTTGAAAAAAAAAATAATAATTACGTGATTGATGTTATGGGAAAAAAATTGTAGAGGGTCAAAAAAGAAAAAACTATTCGTGTCAATAATTTGTCTATATTATTTATATTATTTTACAAATTTAATAAATCAACTATGAGATTTTAAGGATTTACCATTGACTTATGTGGGGTCTACATAAGTCCACAAACCTAATGACTAATTTATAAGATTAAAAAGCAAAATATGAGCACAATATTGACATAAATCATTTCTCATAAGTAATGAATTGTTTGGTGGCTTAATCTTGCTTCAAATATGTTTCAAATTGTTTGAATTATACACCTCAATTTCAAGTAACGAGATTCTTGGTTGAGCTAATTTAAGAGTAAGAGATTCATATCGGTTGGTGAGAATTGTTAAAAGGGTTAGTTCCTTTGAGTTCGTTGATAGCTAATTAGAGTTGCTGTGCTTATGATGATGTTAAGATTAATTATTGTTGCAAGTGTGAAAGAGGGCTTCTAGAGCTTTGGAGAACCAAAGTTATGGAAAGTTTAAACATTTCTGCATTTGGTGTAGAAGTAGTTTGTAAATCTTAGACACCAAACTAGTGAAATCATAACAAGATTACCATTCCTTACACTCCTACCCACTTTAGTTCCAAGATGGCTCCCTAAAGAAATAAACCTTTAAACTCCCCATTTGCCAGTTGACATACTTGATTATATGATTGTGTGTCTGCAAAAGAGAGGTTTGAAGAAATAAGAAACATTGCACCAGGTTTGAATCCATAGCAGGTTTAAAAGAAACAACTATTTAATCACAAAAGGCCACTCAATTGGTACGCAAAATCCTTCAACAATATAAGTTGAAGAAATTTGGCTACTCCAAATGAGATTTTAACGGAAGTTGTACAAGCATGAATCTGTGACTAATAGCATGAACACCAGACTTCAATTAATTAGCAATTCATACCAAATGTGTTACCAAAGTTGGTCCATGTTTCAGCATGAATGCACTGCTCACTCTCAGCAATACCAATCACCTCAATTGACGTTCATCTGTTGATTTTTCCATTTTGATTTCGTCGTCAGATTGAGTAACTTGAACAACTGCACGAACAACTGCAACAACTCTGCATTGACAAAAACTGTGGGGCTTGATGTATCCATGTGCTGAAAATTGACAATCACCATAAACTAATGTCAGATCAGTCAGTTTGATCTTACATTAATTAGATATCTTATTTCCAATATTGGTTGAATAGATGTCAACGAGGCATGCCTTCGATCAACAATTTTTTCTTGGGAGATAAGAATACAGGTGATTGTTCGTGGGTTTAAAGGAAGATCCTTGAACTTAGAGACAATTTACAATGCTCCTAGAGCAAATAATTAACTACCACACTTAGAAGAGAAGTGTTGATGCAGAGAAATTAAAAAATAGACCATAAACAGGGCAAACAAAACTAGGGAACTATTAGGAAAAGTCAACATAGTGAAATGACTAAGCAATTCAAGGTCTTTGAGATCTATTTCAGTACTACATTATTTGGCGAGTCTTAAGCATAAATATCACATTACCTCCCACCTTGAGTAATTTTGATCAAAAAATTATCTCAAGAAAACACTCAAAAGGGTAACTCAATCAGCGGGAGATCACGGCACATGAAATAGAGGTCACAAGTTCGAATCTCATTCCACTCTCCATGTGCAGACATGAAAAATTAAACCCCCCCCCCCCAAAAAAAAAAAAAAAGACTCAAAGTATTCTTAGTTTCAGATCAGTTACCTATTGATTTGTGAAAACTTGAAACTATCAGAAAAATTTACATATAAATAATGAGTCCCCACCATGGGCAGTGAAAAAAATAACAGCAAGCCTAGTGAGTTTTGAGTCCAGATCTGAATCTAGAATTTATTTTGCAGCAAAAAAAATTCACACGAAGAGAGCCCGAGGAGTAGGGGTAGAGAACCATTGAATCTATGGGATGAAACCAAAATGGGTGTTTGAGCATTTGGAGTTGATTGGCTTTTAGAGTGATTTTACTTTTGAAGAGACATTTACATATGTCTATGAAGAGTAAAGGATGTAGTTACGAATCTTTTACCAGACTTGGAAGCTCATTGGTTTTATGTATGTATGACATCTCAATAATGGCTCTGGTCCTTGATGTGCTTTTGATAACAGTTGAATAAACAAGCTCCATACTCGACCTTTTGAAGAGAACCAATCCACTCACTTTTCAACAAGTGGTCAGAACTTATAAGTGCATTGGAAAAAATTATAAGTGACACAATCCTCAAATTTAAGGCTTCCAACTCCATGTTCACTTTTACATTTTTCAAGTTCCTCTCGAAGGTCGACCTTGATGATTAAGTCGAGAGGAATCAAGAAGGCAATTGGGAAGTAAAGAGGTGCAGAGAGAGGTTTGGGTAAGATCATTAGTTTGCACTTGAAACACTATCTGGATAATCAACTCCATTACTACCACCATACTTTTTAGCTTAGTACACAAACAATTTATTGGAATTAAACTCTCCACCTTTTTCTTCATTATATATAGGAATTAAATGGCTAAAAAAACTCCATTAAAATAAAGACGTTTTAATTTGTTTCTTCATTTATTCTTAAAATGAGTTCTTTAAGTCTTCAAGTAGTAGCTCAATCGGTTGATAACATTTCAGTTGATTAACTTTCGGTCAATAATAGAGAATACAAATTTTTAAAGTTCTATTTAGTAATATTTTTGTGATGATACCAAAAGAGAGCGTGTAATTTGGCTCAGCTGTATCTAATCACCTTCCTTTGTAAGTTATAACCCTCAATTACTCGGAGAGACCCCTCAATTACTTGGGTTATTTGTCTATTTATTTATGAAACCAACCACATTGCTTCTCAAGTGTCTCAAATATTTGTCTATTTTCACTTCAAAAAAATAATATTTGTGCACTTTATCGTTCCTCTAAAGCAATGTCCACGAAATTATTCTGTTCCTTTCCCTTCTAGTTTGATTTAATATTTGTTCCTTTCATTTTGGAGAGCACAAATCCATGCACTTTTTAACACAAGAATAAACTTTGATGTCACTACCCTCAACAAGTGATTGGAGCTTATAAGGGCACTAAAAAAAAAATTATAAATGACACACTCCTTAAATTTAAGGCTTTTAGTTCCATATTATGTTTTACACTTTCCAAGTTCCTTTTGAAGGCAACAATATATAAACTTTTACAAACGCTTTTACTCAATCAACGTATGATTCTTGGAAAAAGTTAATTAGTGCACCCATAAAATGTAGAATTTAAAAGAATAATGGAAGAGTGTTGATCAAAATATAGAATTAATATATTATAGCTCAAAGCCTCCATTTAAAAGGCAACTTGAGAGAATTTATTGGCACAAAATGAGTAATTAGCATGTAAAATTTGAAATTTTATGGGTCATGGCCCCTTCATTACCCTTTCCATTTTTCTTTGTTGTGATGATAACCCAATCACAGGCCACCTTCTAACATTTCTTTCCTCTAAATAGAAAAAAATAATAATAAAAAATAAAAACTAATGCATTTTAATTTCTCAATTACTCTAAATTGAATCCCAAATAACCTCAACTAAACATTCAAGCATTTGTAGACATCAATTTACAACAGAACATGCAATTTGAAGAAGAACTTTCAACTAGACAAGAAAACTGTAATTATTAACTTTATTTGTTCATTCCAATACAATTGAAAAATCAACTTAAATAAACATCATCACAAGAGATGTCAGATCTCAAATGAACTACAACCAAGTTTCTTCTCATTGCTTCAGCTCATACATTACAAAAGAATTTACACTAACAACACCACTGAGAGTTCTCATTACACATGGAAAAACTTAGGACTCAACGTTTTAAACATTTGTCATGAACCACAAAGCAAAGATCCCACTTATTCATTGTTGCTATTTTCCACAAGCACAGGCACCATAACTCTAGTGAAATCTATATGGCCCAATCCCAATTGTTTGCTGTAAAAAGTAAAAAAGAGAGCCTGCAATTTTACTCTGCTGTTTCCAATCACCTTCCTACATGTCCCTCAATTACTGCCCCTTGGTTCTTTTCAAAAGCTTTTCTACAGTACATACACAAATTGCTTTCATCAACAAGCTTCAGGACCTAGAAATCCTTGTTTAGTTCGAGGGAATCCACAAACTCAGTTGCCCCAAACAAATTGAAATATATTCCTACCAGCAATTGAATTGATCACATCTCCTCTTGTGCACCTATGCCCCCCACCTAGTTAAAAACAGATGGCGGAAGCCAAAGTGAGATAACACTCTTTCAACAGCACTTATTGACTTGCTCGTATAANAAATCTATATGGCCCAATCCCAATTGTTTGCTGTAAAAAGTAAAAAAGAGAGCCTGCAATTTTACTCTGCTGTTTCCAATCACCTTCCTACATGTCCCTCAATTACTGCCCCTTGGTTCTTTTCAAAAGCTTTTCTACAGTACATACACAAATTGCTTTCATCAACAAGCTTCAGGACCTAGAAATCCTTGTTTAGTTCGAGGGAATCCACAAACTCAGTTGCCCCAAACAAATTGAAATATATTCCTACCAGCAATTGAATTGATCACATCTCCTCTTGTGCACCTATGCCCCCCTCCTAGTAAAAAACAGATGGCGGAAGCCAAAGTGAGATAACACTCTTTCAACAGCACTTATTGACTTGCTCGTATAAAGTTTAAAAAAAAAATGAAAAAAAAAAAAATCGTACTCACAAGAAGAGAGTAGGCATGGGCACAAGTGCCGGGTACAAATCCAAACAGCGATGGCAATCTCCTCTGTAACCTGTGGGACCTGCATTGAAAAGTTAAGGACACTGACAGAAAAATCCACTTTTTCATCTTAAATATATACCAAGGGGCTGTAGACAGATGTAAACCACATTCACGTACATTTTCCTATGGTTCTTTTGTTGCTAAAAACTCAAAAACAAAAACAAACTTAAGGTTCCAATACATTTAAGGATAAGAACACACCCAGAAATAGATAGATCAAAATTTAAGGCAATTTCACATGTCTAGGATAATTGTTAAACATGACACATATTCTAACCGAAACATCACCTGCTTCTAGCTGATAACAAAACATGATGAAGTCAAAGTTGTTGTAATGTGAATCAACAACAAAGAATAATTATACTTTGATCGGTTCAAAATGAATTCAATAATACTTCAAGTTCCCTTTCTATGTCTATTTGGGTGCACAACATGTCTGCAGCAGTAAAACATACCTCTTCATATTCATAATCTTTGTCTCATCTTGGCATAATCCCTTCACGTTCTTCATCCTTACTGACCTTACCTATGTTGTTCAATAGATGACAATAAAAATGTAACTAGATGAAATCAATTACATTTTTTAAGCAATGAATAAACCAGAAAAATAAGGGAGGAAATATTACCATCAGTATTCTTCCGTGATCAACATTTTCAACATTGAAAACTTCGGCTTCAACCTACGAGGGTGTGATTCCATATTATTGGACAAAAAGTACATATGCTCCTGGTTTGGCGTTTAGGCTCGGAGTTTGGGATTTACAAGGTTCTTCCTCTTTTTTCTCAAGCCAATAGAGGGCACTTTCTTCACAATCAAATACTCTGCATGAACACTATCAATTGAGTTATTGAATATGATAGACCATTAAAAACTATCCATTACCAGAGGATCAAAATTCAGTTACTTACCTTTTTCTAGGGGGTCCCAGTAATTTACTGAATATCTAATAGTCAACAATATATAGTAATGAAAACTCCGCTTGGTCATTGGGACAATTTAACAAACACTTCTATGCTGCTATGTGAAACGAGCAAGAAGAACATTAAGAAATAGGAGCAACAAGATCTCTCCTACGCCAACATTCAGACACAACGTCATGAGCCTCTTATAAAATCTACAAACAGGAAAGTTAAATATACAAACCCAAGTTCAAAAACAGCCAAATTGTTTCTTAGGCAAATATAATATCTACTTAATCATAGTTGGAGAGATTACAAGTGAATTTGCATGGAATGATGCATGTTCTGTTAGGCCTGGTTCTCCAGCTGCTGATGGTTAGAGGCCTCTTGAACAGAGTGATGTGTGGATCGTGGCGAGAATGACTTGCATAGTGGGCCCCAATCGCAGGCCATTCATTCTATACAAAAGAAATTAGAGAAATGAAAATAAATGCAAGTATTTAAATCTTCCAAAGCAGGTGAAAAATGTGAAAGAATATCAGGAGAAGCATTGAGCCTCCCCCGATGGAAGTCGAAATAAGCTCACCTTTGAACATATTTCTTGACACCTCTCTAGCATCTAAATCAAACCAAGCCAACGGGTGTAGGGGTTCATGCTCTTCTGCGTCATAGGAAATTATTACATGCCCATGATCAGACAAGATGGATGGTGTGACAAGCTTGAACATGGAAGAAGCTTTTTGGTTACCCTTGCTCCATTTCTACAATTACAAAAACCAAACCTGAGAGAGACTAGACAGAAATCTCAACCAAATTAAACCAAAATTCATTCTGTATTTCTGTGTAAACAGATATGAAGGATGAATTGGTTCAGAAATGTCATCCTTAATTCAGATGGTTAAACAAAGATAATCATGCCATCAATGTCCAAATTGAACTGAACAACATCAATTGGGTTACTAGCACGTCTTTTCCGACCTTATCATTAAAGAATATGAAATAAATCCAAGTCTTGACTAATATACAGAACATTGTTTAACATAAAAAAAAAAAAAAAAAAACTTTGTCTACAATCCATAAACTGCCACTCACATTTACAATGCATACTATGAAGGTCCTACCAATTAGCTACCAATGAATTGCAGCGTGCTTTTGCTTTCATCAAAAACAAGTTTTAGGACCTATCAATCAGCTACCCCTTTTTTCCAACATATCTATCTGTATTCATTCTTGGTTCAGATTTTGCTAAACAATTCCCTGTAACCAAATGCAGAAGCACTGAGATTCTTATCCAGCTTGTATATTAATAATCCTACATGAGATGAATTGCTAATGCATCGCAGACTGTCATTTTATCCAGGTCTAGGCACCTCTGCACAAGACGAAAACATTTGAGAACATAAATTAGAAAGTAATTCCTGGTTGCTTAATGTAGAAGCATATATCTAAAACTGAATACATTAAAAAATCCTAACTGCAAAAAGAAAAAGATTCCTAATCACCAAAGAAAAATCAAACTGAACTCTTTCAAGAATAAAATAAGCTAAGACTCAATTTATCAACTGATATTTGGAAAACAAAAATCTATATCTGAGAAATTACCAAACACTCCTATTATGATTTGCCTTGGATCTCTTATTCCTAATGTCATGAGGCAAAACCATCATACGATGATATACAGGATAAGTTTCAATCTCCCACACAACATTTTACATATATATGGTAAAACGAAACCTGGCTATTTGACATACTTTTTATAAAAATGCTTAAGCCGTTTTGATGCTCTCGGCAGCTTTGGAAGGACTTTGGGCTGCCCTCAATGCGATATATTAGCTTCTCAAGTCAACACCTCTTACAATCTGCATTTTAACACCTAAAATTGTCAGGATGATCTAAATAATCAATGACAATCATTACTTTTCATACAAACAAATATAAATAGAATATACAGAGTCTCAAATAGAACTGAGTAATTTATGTTCTCTCTCTCAGGCTTGTTTGTATACTAACTTTTCAAAGTAGGATATAATGAACTAATCAAATGCATATTAGAGTATGTCAAATAAACTAAAAGCTAGTAAATAAATATGATTTTCCCTCCAATAAGAATACAGAACGCAACGGAATACATTTGATTATTTTGCACACAAATGAAAGATCAGAATGAGATTTTTTTTTTTTTTTTTTTTTTTCATTTCTGGTCCAAATCTCAAAGATACCGGAAAAAAAGCCTTGATAATATGATTTTCTCTTGCCATTGGTGCAAAACCACTCAAAAAAAAATTCACCTATCTCAGTTCACTAGAAAAATGTTTGATGTGTCTATTAATGTATTCTTTGATTAAGGAGGAAACAATAAAAAGATATAAAAAATTAAAAAATTAAAAAATTAAAAAATTCAGTTACATACCTTTTGTAATGATTCGCAAATTTGTAATGATCAGCAACATGACAATTAGTGACGAAAAAATCAATGGTCGAAAGCCTTCTCTCTCTGTTTGGTCACTTGGGCATTTTAACGAACACTTGTGATGCTTTAACTCTAACAAGAATAGTCGCAAGTTCACAAAACCAACAAGAACAGCAGCCAGAGGATCTTTTCTACGAAAATAATCAGAAGATAATCAAAAGAGCCTCCCATTCTGGGATGGAGATCTAGAATGCAATGGAAATCAAAGAAGAGCCCCAACCAAGATGTAACCAAAAGAGTTGTCTTACGAATAATAAAAAACGTCCTCTAGGTAGTCTTGATCCAAGGGCTGATTTTCGTCTTCTGGTTCTGGGTCATAGATGAACCTATCATCAATCTCAACACGAGGGATGTGGGCTATCTTGATCCAGTCTCGTCCTTGATCTTTCTTGCAGCGTTCTTTAAACAGAGGACAGTTTGCAATATGAAGTTGCTGGAGTGAGGGAGGTAGACCATCCTCTGGAAAGGATTTGAACTTTTCACAGCAAAAGATGCGAAGATGCAAGAGTGAGGGAGGCAGACCGTCATCTGGAAAGGACATGAGCTTTTCGCACCAACCAATTTTCAGAGTTGTAAGAGAGGAGAGGTATCGAAGGCCTTTGGAAGATAAGTATTTCAAATTCGGGAAGTTAGTGATGATGAGGCTGGTTAGAGAGGCAGGCAGCATATTCTCTTGAAAGGATACCAGATGCGGACATCCACCTCCAATTTGAAGATGTTGAAGAGAGGTAAGCCTGTGCAATCCCCACACAAGCAAGGCCTCAGTTATGTTGCAATCTGTGAGTGTAAGTGATGTTAAGTTGGTGGAAAAACCTTCGTCCGGAAAGGATACAATGCCTGGACATTCCACTATCCACAATTCTTGAAGAGAGGTGATGTTGTGTATGCAGTTGGGTAGGGCCTGCATATTCTCACAATTGAAAATTGACAGCATACAATGCCTGGACAACCTCCTATCTGCAATTCTTGAAGAGAGGTGATGTTGTGTATGCAGTTGGGTAGGGCCTGCATATTCTCACAATTCATAATACGCAGCGTTCTAAGGTTGCAAGGGAGCAACCCTCCGTCCGGGAAGGAAACAAGAGTTGAGCAATCCCAAATATTAATACCTTGTAAATGGCTAAGGTTGTGTATGCCCAGGGGTAAGGATTTAAGGTTTTTACAATCCCCAATAGAAATTTCTTCAAGAGACGAGCTGCGATGGAACGTTTTTGTCACTGACTCAAGCATTTTACAATTGAAAATAATGAGGCGCTTTAGAGTTGGAGGTAGCTGCTCTATTGCAATGCATGTCAGCGAATCACATCCTTCAATATAAATACTCTCAAGAAACATGCTACTGTACACCACTGCCTTGGGTAAAGATTCCATGGGATTTCGTGTGGATGACATACCCTGTTGTGGCTGCTCTTTTACTTCTTCTGCCACCAAAGAAACTAGTTTTTGACATCTGTGAACCTTCAGTTTACGAAGATAGGGGAGGGGTTGATGTAATCCCACATCATTTGACCATAAAGGCATTAGCTCCTCACAATTTTCAATAGTTAGTTCTTGTACATTCATAAACCCTTCTATTGGACATCTGAATTTGGAAATTATTGAAAGAGTCTTAAAGTTTAGTAAGGTGAAGTCCACCTTACTTTTGCGCACCACCCCTTTTGATCCTTCAATTTCTAGTTTGCAAAGCTCCGGAAAGCTTGAGATTGGAACGACCAATTGCTCACAACTTTCTATAACAACATTTTGAAGCAAAGGAAGGCGGTTTGGCAACGTCCCCAGCAGCTTGGGACAATTTTTAATAGAAAGCTCACGCAGGTGCGGAAACTCTCCATTAGGGCTCCAATTTTCCCATTCTTCCATATCCTTGAAAAACAAAGTCTCCAAAGATCTAAAGGGTTGTGAGCAACCTTCCCCATAAAACTCATAACCAACACTCTTCACACCGGTCATGCCTCCAACAAAAAGATCTTTGAGTAATGGCAGTTGGCCAACTGCCGGCAATGATGTGCACTTTGTACAATTTTCAAACCTTAAGAGCACCATATGAGGAAACGTGGGGCCTTTTAACCAAGTTGAAAATTCTATACCACCATAGTGCCTAACAGTGAGCTCTTTCAAATACTTGTTTGGATGTAGCATGTTAAGTACGTCTAATTCGCTTGCTCTGTCTTTTGACTCATCAATGTTCCGACTCCATTCCAAACACAATGCAGAAAGATCGAGCTTTTCAATTAACTTAGCGTCCTTTGCATCCTTGGATTCAATGGCGTTTTCCAATTGTGAGATGATGAGCGTCCCTCGAAGATGCAACAAAGACCCTAGCTCTTTTAACACGAAGCAATTGTCTTTTCCAACAATTAGATTAGACAATGTTTGGAGACTAGTTAATTTACCTATTTGATGAGGCATTCCTTCTAGTTCATTGAGAATGTTGAGGTGGCGCAAGTTGACTAGGTTCCCCAACTTTGAAGGCAATTCCTTTAGATAAAAACAATTCTCCAATATCAAAGTTTGTAAGTTGCAAAGTGTGGCTGTTGATTCAGGCAAGCCTCTAATATTTGCGTAAGAAATGTCAAGATACCGTAGATGCTTTAAATTGCCAATTGAATTTGGTAGCTCAACTATGCAGTACCCACTCAAAGAGAGCACTCTTAAACATAGTAATTTCGACAGCAATTTAAGAGGAACATTATGAGTCAAATAACAGCTCCTCAACTGAGGTAGCATAAGAGGCATGAATGTACGTAGACACGTGAGTTCAGAAAAAACCTCAAACTTTTTAGGGCCATCAAAATAGTCACCAAGGTATGACACATGCCGAACTTTTTTAGAAAATTTTTCTTTGTTGATGCCCTTAATTCTGTCTTCCATTCTAAAGCATATATCTTTCGCAACCCACTGAGCCAAATCGTTGATGAGGTCATGCATCACAAATCGTGATTTCTTCGTACTTGATTGTTGAAAAAAGGACCTTGATAGCAAATCACAAAAATACTGGCTACCCAAATCTTCCACTTGCTCATTCCCTTCTTGTTGCTGAATTAGACCTTCTGCCATCCATAATAGAACTAGTTGTTGCTCTTGAAATTCATAGTCCTTGGGAAGTATTGAACAATACGCAAAGCATCTCTTTAAATGTGAAGGCAAATGGTGGTAGCTCAACATAAGAGCTGGAACAATTTCATTTTTCTCTTCTTGTATATTCCAAATCTTGCTCTCCAATACACCCTTCCACCCGTCACGATCCCGTTTAGTGCGTAGGAGGCCTCCGAGGGTTTTTGCCGCCAAAGGCAAGCCTTTGCACCTTTTAACGATTTCCTCACCAATATCTTGAAGGTTTGGATGCGCACTGAAATCGCTTGCCCCCAATGCGTGTTGGGTAAATAAAGACAAACAAGCATCATTTGATAACACATGCAACGGGTAAGCCGGGACGGTGCCTGTTGTTGAAGAAACTCCCTCATTACGAGTTGTGATGATAATTGTACTTCCCAGAGCCCCCATTAGGAAAGGAGCACGTAGGATAGTCCAGTCATGGTATTTCTCATTCCAAAGATCATCTAGAACCACTAGAAACTTCTTGCCTTCTAGTTTCTCCTTGAGTTTGACTTGCAACCAATTTTGATCCTTGCCATCACAATTCTCAGAGGTTAGAGATTGTAAAATTGTTTTTGTGACTCTCTCAGCATCGAAATCTTCAGAAACACAAGCCCATGATTTTAGATCATAAAGGCCTTGCACTTCTTTATCATTGAATAAAAGCTGGGCAAGAGTTGTCTTTCCTATACCCCCCATACCGAGTATAGGAATCACTGAGAGTTGAGCAGTCCTACATTTTTCACTCAGCAACACTTCAAATAGAGCCTCTTTATCACAATCCCGGCCATAAACATACGGCTCAGTCACTACCGAAGTTGGTGCCATAGTCCCTGTTTTCCTATATGACCTCCCATCTGCAGTTCCTTTCAATAACCTCAATTCATCTTCTTGAATCACCAGATCGTTAAATCGACTGGTAATTTCTGTGATCTTTGACTCTAGCCTAATGTTCATCTTAAGAGCATGTGGAGTCAAACCAGTACAGCAAGCAGGGATGAGGTTGCGTACCTTACTTGTGCTGGCTTGATTTTCTCCCTTCAATTGGCGTAGCAAAGCTTCCGTGGCAAACTCATCAAGTATGTCTTCCACATCGTAAGCCAAGTCTCTGAGATCATCCACCCACTGTTTCACCGCCTTGTTAGTATGTTGCTTCTCCTCGACATCATCAAGCACGGCCTGAATTCTTAACACCATTTTCTTCCACTTGCCCAGCTTTTCTCCAAGTCCCTCGTATCGACGTGCAAACTTCAGCAACTCCGGAGACAGCAGTTTCTCAAAAAGCGCTTGGAGGAACGCAGCAAGGAAAATCTCCCCTACTGCCATGGTTTTCTTTGTGGAAAGGAATATTGAATCAGGAAATTATGCAAAGATAGCAAAGCTCTCAAGCGCAGAAGTATTTGGTTTCTTCGGTGAAAGCAATTAGAATCTGAAAAGTTGTAATTGGTGCTGTTTATGGCATGATTACCCTTCCAGCCACGTACGAAAACACTGTTGACGATGAAAGTGATGTCTGTCTGCAGCTTGGATGGTTGAGATTGGTTGATTCCGTTTTAGGTGGTTGGTTTTATGTGATTAAGCTGGACAGATGCAGAGAAGCATGTAATCTGCATGTAAGTTAAGGTACTCACACTCGTACTCTAAGATTATCTATGTAGTGGTTGGCACCACTTTTGGCTTCTTCGTTCTGCTACAATAAATAAAGACCAACTTGCTTGAAACAATCAAACAATGATATTATATATATTTGTTAGCGACAATGATTTCACAACTACTCCATTGTTGTTTCTCTTACGAAAACTTCTTTTTTCTTTTGGATCACAACTTTACTCTACCTCTGAGCTTCTATCTCCTCTTGAATCGATTGTCTTTTCTTTTCTCTTTGTTGTAAATATTACCTTCAGCAAAGAAAAAGCAAACCAAAATACAAACAAGAAAACAGAACAACAGGAATTCCTAAACAGGGGGAGGTGGATCCTTGCCATCTCGATTGTCTTATGAGTTATGAACACGTCTTTTCTGACCATTTCAATGAAGAATGTAAAAAGGCTACTGGTTTTATGTGATTAAGCCTCATAGTCATAGATGCATAAAAGCATATAAGTTAAGCTACTCACCCACCAGCCTCCTTAATTCTCAACATTATCTATGTTTTTTAAACTTAATAGACTAACTATTAAATTTGCGAGATCCACCATTGACTTATGTAGGGTCTACATAAGTCACAAATCTAATGGTTATTTTGTTAAGCTTAAATAGGCAAAATATGAGCACGATATTGATACCAATCATTTCTCAAGACACCCATATCAGAGTTGATCCCCAAAAATATAGGTTGTATTTGCGTTTAAAAATTGAGAAATGATCGATGTCAATATGTTTCTCATCTTACCAATCAACCATTAGATTTGTGCCTCACAAATTTAATGGTTAATCTATTGAATTTATAGGAGAATATGGAAAAAAAAAAATATGAGCAAATTATTGATACGTAATTCAATCGGGTGTGACCACGCCTTATGAAACAGATGTCACTAGTTTGAATTCCCATCCTCCCTATTGTGTGGACATGTTAAAAAAAAAAAAAAAAATCATTTCAAAAATTACAATCACATAACTAAACTTTTATATTGATTGACTTTTTATATTTATATTGCTTTATTAAATTAATTGGTTATAATATATATAACTTTTTCTTACATTGTAATTATATAAGATTATTGAAAACAAGAATCATTACATTGAACTTCAATCAAATTATAATCGAGCTCAAGCCGAGATAGATTTAACAAATATGCCAATAGATCCTCTCTTAAAAAAATTCTCATTATCATCATAGTGATAGATACTAAATCCAAAGACAATTGAATAAATTAACTCTAGGCATGATAAAATAAATTATAAGTTACATTTTTTTTTATATGTTTTAAACAATTATTAAATTTTATTGAATTAATTATCTATTCCGTTAGCTATATTGTAATCAAATTTTGTTTAACTTTTAACTATTTTTCATTCATAAAAATAATTAAAAATAAATAAAAAAATCTTGACCCCACCTTTTGGTACTCACCCGCCTTTCTCAAGATTACCACTCAATTTTCAATTATTTTTTTTTTAATTTTTTTTTTTAGTTTAAGGAAGACATTAACAATTGGGTGGTAATTTGAGAGAGTTCATGAACTTTCAACATATTTTAATTTGTTTTTTAATTTATTCATAAATTAATATTCTTAGTTGTTTAATAATTGTGGCTTTTATGTAGATCAATTTGCTCCATTTATTTGAAATATTTGAACATTATCTGCAATCAAACAAGTAGTACTTCTTTTGAATTAAATAATTAAATCATGAAAAAGTGGTGCCCAACTTTTTCTTGTGGCTAAGAGGAGTAATTTTTTTTTTTTTTAATGTCAAAAAACCTCTCCAAGGTAGGACACTCCGGACCCACCATTGTAAAATAAACCTCGGTCCCATGCACTATACTGTCATAAATTTTTTTATACAAAACTGATTAAATTGTTAACTTTTCACCAAGAATGTGACTCCGAAAAATTGTTTGCACCCATGATGAGGTGTGAGAGGGGTAACCCCTTTTCAACCATCGTTACAATAATTACAAATTAATATTGGTGCTCTTTAAGATGCAATTCTAGCGTGCATGTACAACTTTGTTGGCTTTACATATCATTTCAGCATATGCTGTGTTGTTTTTCATGGAAATTTGGGGTATATAAATTATCCATCCAACAGAAATATAATTTACATTATTTTTTAATGTAAAAAAAAAAAAAAAAAAAATTTAAATTGATACCACAAATGATTTCCTATCTAACTCCACGGCATAATGTTATAGTATTAAGGGTTGCATGCTTGCATTCAATTGCCCTGTGCAAATGGCCTCATTTACTCTGTTTCTTCTTAGCATTTTAACTTTCCTTTGCATAAAAAAAATAAAAAATTAAGAGAAGAGAAGCCAATTAATGTGAAAGTATACTTGATTTACCCCAGTCAACCAGAGTTCCTCTTTTGCCTTATTGCTGCATCATAGGCAAACACTTTCCACCACATTTCAAATTATTGAAATCACCACAAAATATCCTGGGACGTGTTAACAAATAATAAATCTTGATGCGTTTTGTTTAAATATTTCCTAAACGCTTTGATTATGACGTAGTGAAAGACTAAGGTGACTAATCTAAGAGCAGCGATGTATTTTATTCAAGAATAAGCGTTTTCGTCTTCTACTTAAAAGATAAAACAAGCCCTCAGGTTAAAAGAAAGACAAAACTTCGTAAAGTATTTGAGAGAAAATTCTATGATTTAAAATAATTCAATGAGTTAGTTTTACATATATAATAAGATAGCTTATTTATAGAAGATAAATACTTGTAGAGAAGTAAGCCTAATCCTAGTAGTAATAGTAAACCTAATCGAAAAGAAAAATAATTAAAACAAATCTAACCCTATTAAGAAAAGTAAATAAAGTCTTAATAAAATTAAATATTCTACAAATAAAATCATAATATAAAATTGACATTGAACGGAAATCGTGACAATCTTTCATTGTCTAAGAACGGATAAAATATTGATCAAGCGACTTAGTTCCAATATTATTTTTAATATCTTTCTTATTTTCATTTTTACCGAAAATATAGGTCCTACATCAGATTACATGAGGAGCTTGAATTGAGATCAATTGATATAAATCCTACATCAGATTAAGGAAAATATTGAATCAGGAAATGATGAAAAGATAGCGAAGCTCTCAAACGCAGAAGTATTTGGCTTCTTCTGTGAAAGCAATAATTAGAATCTGAAAAGTTGTAATTGGTGCTGATTGTGGAATGATTACCCTCCCAACCACGTACGAAAACACTGTGGATGTTGAAAGTGATGTCTGCAGTTTGGATGGTTGAGATTGGTTGATTCCGTTTTAGGTGGTTGGTATTATCTGATTAAGCTCGACAAATGCATAGAAGCATGTAGATTAAGGTACTCTGCTTCGTACTCAAGATTATCTATGTAGTAATTGTCCACCATACTATAAATTAAGAGCAACCATTTTTTTTTTTTTTCTCTTGAAACATCCTTATTTTTTTCTTTGGAGATTTAGAGAAGCTAACCAAGCCGTCTCACTGTGGCTTTATTTATGAAAAAATTAGAAGTGAAACATCGTAACACGTAAAAGAAAATAAGAAGGGTGATAGTTTTGAAGGAACTTTAATAAAGCAAGTGATAAAATGATAGTCTATTTCAATTTGTTTTCTAATATTTGGTGCAGAAAATTATAGTTTTTCCTTTTCTTTTCAAATTGATGGGTAGAGTATGAGCGATAAAATTACACTCCTACATACTTTAGTTCCAAGATGGCTCCCTGAAGAAATAAACCTTTAAACTCCCCATTTGCAAGTTGGCATTACCTGATTGTATGATTGTGTGTCTGCAAAAGAGAGGTTTGAAGAAGTAAGAAACATTGCACCAGGTTTGAATCTATAGCAGGTTTAAAAGAAACAACTATTTAATCACAAATGGCCACTCGATTGGTATGCAAAATCCTTCAACAATATAACATGTTGAAGAAATTTGGCTACTCCAAATGAGATTTTAATGGAAGTTGTACAAGCATGAATCTGTGAGTAATAACATGAACACCAGAATTCAATTAATTAGCAATTCATACCAAATGTGTTACCAAAGTTGGTTCATGTTTCAGCATGAATGGACTGCTCACTCTCAGCAATACCAGTCACCTCAATTGACGTTCATATGTAGATTTTTCCATTTTGATTTTGCCATCAGATTGAATAACTTGAACAATTGCATGAACCTGGGCAACAACTCTGCATTGACAAAAACTGTGGGGCTTGATGTATCCATATGCTGAAAATTGAAAATCACCCTGAACCAGTGTCAAATCAATCAGTTTGATCTTGCATTAATTAGATATCTTATTTCACATATTGGTTGTATAGATGTCAACGAGGCATGCCTTCAATCAATAATCTAAGAAACGTTTTTAATCATCAACACATAATGCAGTTAAATCTTCATTTCCTCGAATGAACATACCTCATACAGAAATAATTTTGCAGAGATAAGAATACAAGTGATTGTTCGTAGGTTTAAAGGAAGATCCTTGAGCTGAGACAACAAATTTCCTGTGAGAAGATTAAATACTAAGTTGGACATCATTCATCTATTTGCATGTGGTATGAGATCTGGCATCTTATTAGTCCCATCATACGCAAATTTGCCGTGAGGACCGATAATAAGTCTTCTGGGATCGGGAAAGGAAGCAAAAGTTGACAATGTCATTGACAGATGCAAGTTGTCGATAGGAGTTAGAAGGAAACCATGCATTAGATGACTCAAGAATTAATTAAAAAAAAAAAATCCTCTGTTATCTGTGGACTTAAATTTACGGCTGCAAAATGCAATTTTAAGAGAAAGGAATTCTATAGTCTTTACCAAGAGACATAAAAATGAATGCAATGATAACAACAGGGTTATGTATTGGGTGAGGGAAAATGATGCAGCAGCGAAGAACAACAAATATGCAGCGGATAACTAATTCTAGATCTTGAGACTATCAATGATCTAAGAACTCTTCTTGAAAATCTAGATACTCTCTAGCATTTTGAAGGAAAAAAAGGAATAAACTCAACTCTGAGTATTCTCATTAATCAATATTAATAAATAAACAACAACTGCATTCTCAGGGCTCTAAGCATTTATTTATAGCCCCAAGACTCTTAGTCCTAAGATAACAATGAAATAAAGTCAATTTAGAAGTCTACGAAAGAAAACTAAACCAATTAAAAGACTAACAAAGAAACTTAATTTAAATAAAAGACTGAAAGATAAGATAAAGTAAAATACTAACAAATAAACCTAATTTAAATAAAAGACTAATAGATATGATAGGTCATCCTAATCTACATCATCCTCCCCAGGTTTAAGAGAATTCGTCCTCGAATTCGGTTGGTTCTTTCCACGGTCTTTCGGATGCCCAGTCAACTCATTCCACTCGCCCTTCCTCAAGATCAAGATAAGACAACACGCCATAATAAATGTGATGCTCTTCATCATCGGCATACCTCTATGTTTGTCATTAAAGCTCCGTACATCACTTGGCAAATATTCGACTTTGCCATACTTTTCTTGTTCCTTTTCCCTTCCACATGCCATGAAAATACTCGAGAATGGATTAGCCATTATTTCCCTTGTGAACATATAATTTTCCTCATCCGCATAAAATTTACCAAGATCATTATTAGGAGAATTTAAAATATCTTCAACACCAAGGAAATCAATATACTCAACCTCTTCTTCATTATAATTAGGCACCCCATCTGAAAGGCTGTCATCACCCTCTTCATAATTGGCGATGTCACCCATGGGCTCTTCTTCTTCCCCTTGGTCATCTTCTTCATAATCGGTGAAGTCATCCGTGGGCTCTTTATCTTCCAATTGGTCATCTTCATCTGTGTAGAGGCCGCCAAACATGGGAAAAAACCCATCTTCTTCGTATTCTTCCTCTAGGTTGGATGCCAAAGGTTCTTTAATTGGATCTTTCTCATTGACATCGTCATCGTAGGTTGGTGGAGAATCCCAATCTACAATCCCTTGTGAAGGATCTTCTTCTTTAATACATTCATGCTCAAATTCTTCATCAATAAATTCGGATTCTTGAAACTCTCTATCCACATATTCTATTTCCTCCTCCACAGAATATGGATTTGGTTTATGGATTTGTAGTTGGCAAGTAGGAGCCCAATTGGCATGTCTTGGACTCTTCGCTTCACTCCATGTTTTCCTAAATACCTCTTTTTTGTAGGAATTTTCTTTTTTCTTTGTCACAGCCATAGACCATTGTCTCCAATTTTGTGACTGTTGACCCATGGTATACTTATAGGGCAAGAAAGCGACTCGCATCTTTTTCAATAGTTTCTCACAACTATTGATCTTCAATTGGCCTTGCCGCACTCTACTTTGCTTCAGTTGTTGCCACCACGCAGCAACTCTTCCCCGGAATGTGTGTACCACCAAAGAGACTCGTCGTTCATCGAGTACCCCGTTGAATTCAAAAACCTCTTCAACAGCCAACACCCAATCCAAAAATTCTTCAGGTTGTAGATCCCCTTGGAATTTCGGAATATTGAGTTTGAATCCGTTTCCCCATTGATTGGCATGAGCTTGCGTATGGTGCTGAAGTCCGTACGTTCCGCGCTTCGCAAAAGGGTCTCCAGATTCATCCCCATTGTGACCACCCATGTTGGAAAATTGGGTAGTGAGGGCTCTAATTTGATCCCCCAAAACCATGAATTGCTCCTCCATGTGTCGTTGAGTTTCAGCGATAAGTTTGTCTTCCGCCCCCGCGTAACGCAGTCTTGGTTGATGACGACGAACGTTTGGACCATCCATGTCAACTAATTGATTGGTAGGGACCCCGTGTTGGGTGCGCACACGCCCCTTTTTAGGCACGGTTAAACCACCAAATTTCTCCTCCATGTGCCGCAAACGAATCGCCGGTTGCTCCTTACGTGTTGTCTTCATGTGCACGTACACCTCGTTCATGTCTGCTAGACGGTTGCCCCTCCCCATTCATGCAAAGAAAACTGAGCTCTAATACCAACTGATGCAGCGTGACTTAGTGGGCTGCAGCGAAGAACAACAAATACGCAACGGATAACTAATTCTAGATCTTGAGACTATCAATGATCTAAGAACTCTTCTTGAAAATCTAGATACTCTCTAGCATTTTGAAGGAAAAAGAGGAATAAACTCAACTCTGAGTATTCTCATTAATCAATATTAATAAATAAACAACAACTGCATTCTCAGGGCTCTAAGCATTTATTTATAGCCCCAAGACTCTTAGTCCTAAGATAACAATGAAATAAAGTCAATTTAGAAGTCTACGAAAGAAAACTAAACCAATTAAAAGACTAACAAAGAAACCTAATTTAAATAAAAGACTGAAAGATAAGATAAAGTAAAATACTAACAAATAAACCTAATTTAAATAAAAGACTAATAGATATGATAGGTCATCCTAATCTACATCAGAAAAATTTAACACCTTTCATAATTTTAAACCTTCTCAAGAAAACAGGCGAATATGTTTAGAAGATGTTCATTCTTAGAAGATGTTCTTCGGTCTGGTTAGGTAGGTTGCTTGTGTTGATGCTGTATTGAAGTGGAGAGGGAATATTGTTAGTCTACCTCCTTTTTGGATGTATTTGTTTGGGGTATGCATAACAGCTTAGGTATTCTTGAACATTAATTTTCTATTTTATAATTGCTTACCTTACCAAAAAATTATACTATAATTTTGAAGTTCATAAAAAGTCCAACCAACCCCTTGGCAGATAAGTTTAATATATCTACTTACATTTTCAAAATTAAGGGTGAAACGTGTGAAAACTTTGTAAAATTAGCATTGCCCGCTTCCTCAAAGGAGTGAAGTAAAGCCTTTACACGGTAAAATGGGCAAATGGCCTACAATAAGTAGCTATCAACAAGAATGCCTTCACGGAATCAGCTGTTGCTTTCAAGAATACTAGGAACTCAACACAAAATGCAGAATCATTTGCGAAAGGAACATCAACTCCTTTGAATTAATAAATGATGTGAAGTGTTCGTTCTTTGGTGTCTTGAATTGTACCCTAATTGATCCTGCACACATGAATTAGACCCTACACTTTCACTTATACAGACTTTCTAAATGTCTTGAAAGGACTGTAAAAGCCCCTAACCCCAACCAAATAACAAAAATCCTACAAAAACTGTAATGCTCAAGAAGATTACCAACAGGATAGAAGAGAAATAGGGAAAACAAGAAGGATAAATGAGTTAAATGCAAAAGAAAAAATAAATAAATATGACCCCAAGCTGCAAGAAAGATAAAGATAGCTTTTTTCTTTGAAATAAATCTCAAAATGGTTGGGCGTAGTATTTATTCACAGCCTAATCTCTCATTCATGTTCTAATCGCTTTTACCATTTAACTTCTACTTAAAAGCGTGAGTTTTTCATTCATTTAAGAATTCAAAAGAATGTTGTTTAGTTCTAAATGTTGAAGTAATGAGTTCATCCTTGGCAATGAAAAGCAATATCAATATCCCTACTGAGACTCGTAATTTGATGATGATGAATTAATTGTTCTAAAACCTCACTAAACAATATCTTCTCCTCTTACCCCAAGTTTATTCATTCCAATGCAATGGAAAAATCAACTTAAATGAACATCATCACAAGAAATGTCAGATCTCAAATGAACGACAACCAAGTTTTTTCCCATTGCTTCAGCTCATCCATTACAAAGAACTTACACCAACAACACCACTGAGAGTTCTCAATTCACATGAACGTTTACAGCCTGTCATGAATCACAGAGGAGGAATCTCAGTCATTCATTAGGCACCATGACCCAACTGTTTGCTGTAAAAGCACAAGAGAGCCTGCAATTTTGCTCAACTCTTTTCAATCACCTTCCTTCAAGTCCCTCAATACACATGCAAGAGACCCTTGGCTCTTCTCAAAAGGTTGTCCACAGTACATGCACAAACTGCCCATCTCATTTACACTGCTAATGTGAAGGTCTACTGTAACCAATGAAGCAGAGTGCTTTTGCTTTCATTAACAAGCTTTAAGACCTAGGAATCCTTGTTTTGTTCGAGAGAATTCACAAAGCTCAGCTGCCCCAAACATCTCCTTCTAAGCATCCCCCTCTTGTGTCCAAAACAGATGGTGGAAGCTAAAGTGAGTAGGATAAAGGAAAACTTACCAAATAAAGTTTCTGTTTGGTGAAGACAGCCCTTCATCACACTCTTCCAAGCAACACTCATTTGCTTGCTTGTCAAATGTGGAAAATTAGCACTTTGATCTCCTCCTCAATCTCAGAAAAGTTCTTTTTCTCGGCGTTGCGGATAACCGGAACAAGAAGGCCCTAGAAAATAGAACTCATTGTAAGTGACCCAATTTGGATCTAATCAGAGCATTAAAATCAATGCAATTTCAAGCAGCTGCGAGAACTTCATATGTATGGTGAAAAGAAACAAGCTAGTTAATCAATGTTCTTTTGCCTCCAATCAGATTGCAGAGAGATGTAATGTGAATCAACAGCAAAGAATAATTTATATTCTTCATTAATTCATAAAGAATTCAATAATACTCCAATTTCCTTTTCTATGTCCATTTGGATGCTCAACATCTCCAACGATTGAAAAAGTTCCATGAGCAGTGAAAACTTAACAAATATACAAACATTCAGACACAACGACATGAGCCTCTTATATCTATGCATCGCAAATGGCAAATATAAAATTCCAAAAACAGGAAACTTAACAAATATACAAACCCAAGTTCCAAAACATCTAAATTGTTTGTTAGGTAAATATAAAATCTACTTAATCATACTTGGATAGATTACAAGTGAATTTGGGTGGAATGATGCATGTTCTGCTAGGCCTGGTTCTCCTGCTGCTGATGGTTAGAGGCCTATTGAACAAAGTGATGTGTGGGTCGTGGCGATAATGACTTGCATAGTGGGCCCCAATCGCAGGCCATTCATTCTATACAAAAGAAATGAGAGAAATGAAAATAAATGCAATTATTTAAATCTTCCAAAGAAGGTGAAAAATGTGAAAGAATATCAGGAGAAGCACTGAGCCTCCCCCTATGGAAGTCGAAATAAGCTCACCTTTGGACTTATTTCTTGACGCCTCTCTAGCATCTAAATAAAACCAGGCCAACGGGTGTAGGGAAGCGCTTCAATCTGATTCCTTCAAGAAGAATCAGCGGGGTTCATGCTCTTCCTTATACATGCCTATGAGATTTGGACATAGATGAACCTGCCATCAATTAAAACGCAAGGGATGTGGGTTCATGCTCTTCTGGGTCATTACATGCCTATGAGAAGTATAACTCTAAATACATTGCAGATGCAGAGCATGACACAAATAACATAATTGCAACATGTAAAAAAACATATAAACAACAAGGAAAACAAATTAATCTCTAACATACCCTCAACTGATCAGACAAGCTTGAACATGCGAGCTTCAGTAAGAAGCTTGTCATATCTCGCCTGATCAAACAGATCCATGTTGTTCACCTTCTCCTTTTGCTTACCATTGCTCCATTTCTACAACTACAAAAACTAATTTTATTCTAAACAGAAATCTCAACCAAATTAAACCAAAATTCATTATGTATTCCTGCGCATCCAATTTTATCCACCAACAGATATGAAGGATGAATTGGTTAAAAAATGTCATCCTTAATTCAGATGGTTAAACAAAGATAATCATAAGCCATCAATGTCTTAGTATTCAGATGTTGTCCAAATTGAACTGAACAAAATCAATTGGCTTAGAAACATGTCTTTTCCGAACATTTCATTAAAGAATATGAAATAAATCCAAGTCCTGAATAATATACAGAACATTGTTTAACATCAAAAAACCTTTTTCTACAATCCACAAACCGCCACTCACATTTACATTGCATACTATGAAGGTCCACAGTAACCAATGAATTGAGAGTTCAGAGACTCTTTGTGTATATTCTATTTTTATTTGTTTGTGTAAAAAGTTATGATGTGTTATATTTGCGTAAAAATACCAGATCCCCTGGATTTTCAGATCCTTTGGGCCCTTGGCACCCAAATCTTGATGCTCTTGAACACTCTAAGCACCTCCCCTGTCTCGGGCTTGCTCTTGGTAACACTCAGGGTTTACCTTCTCCTTAGCAAGCTCCTCCTTTTGTAATTGGCGTGCTCTTGGTCTCCTCTGCCTCCAGCAGGCAATGAGCTCCGGTGGGGTTCACACCCTCGGCTTTGATGGTGAAAGAAGTGGGCTCTAGGGAGAGCTTCTTGGCATTGTACTTGCCGGGCTTGAAGGCGAATGCTTCCACCCCGCCGTCAATGTGTTAGGTATCTCATAGAGGGATGAATTGTAATAAAAGGTTGTTGGTAGTTGAGGCTTATTGTATAACTGTTAGGCTTATTAGTTGTTCAGTTAAATAAGTAGTTAGGATGATTGCATATATAAGGCAATCAGCATGAGTGTTAGAGTTACGTTTTGAGATTGAGCTATTTGGCTGAAAACGTCTGGAGATCCTTGAGTATCTCGAAGACTCAATAATACCTTTGGTTTAGACCAATTTCTGTCCATTTCCATTTCTAATATCTCTTTCCATTTCAATCCATACAATATATCAATTCTAATTTCAGAAAATCAGAGAGTTCCTCACACAATGGTTCAGAGCAAGACCGCCAGGTATGTCTTGCTCCTTCAGCGCTTGCTCCCTGAAAAAACAAGATCAGTGACGATTGTCCACGCATTCACAAATAGATATATCAAAATCCCAATTTTTCTGCGGCCAATATGTTTCCATAAAATGCTTCAATCTTAGAGTTTGTTGATTGGATTGATATAATGCAAGAAAACAAAGAACAACAATAACAATACATATTTTGGGGGATTCGTAATGCTGATTGGTAGTGGTTTGTATAAGGGCTTGAAAGAGGTCTAATGGTGACTGAAATTAGGAACTAAAGCCCAGAAAACAAAAAGAAAATCAAAAAAAGTAGATGAGCAACAAATAAATAGTAAATTAATCAAGTTCACCAATTAATTCTACAATACCACAAGACTTGCTTAAATAGAACTATAGAAGCATAAACCTACAAATGAAAAGCTAATAATAACTCCCAACTAGAAAAAGAAAAAGATTCCTAATCACTAAACAATCTATGTCCTGTATCTTCATTGGCTGCTGCTTCAAGCTCATAGCAAGACAGGGTGTAGCATCATAACCATCCTATTGTTCTTTTGTTCTACAAATCAAGGCAGTGTGATCTACATCATTATAAACAGTTAAGCCATCACTAATAACAATTCAACCCATTACAAAATAGCAAAAATATAAAAAATAAAAATAAAAACTAATAATAAATTCAATCACACACAAAAAAAAAAAAAAAAAAAAATGTGAATGAATTTATTAAAAATTGTGCCCACCTATGATATTGGGAAAATCGTTTTGACTATTGTACCCATTCTTCATTTGGAATTGCTTGATTTGAAACCAGGACATTCATTTTGGAATGGAGGGAGAAATCAAATCATCACAAAGTGATCATGATTATGAGTATATACAGGACAATGGACGAGGTTCAATCTCCCACACAAAATTTATAGATATGGCAAAAAGTGCTTAATCTGTTTTGATGCTCTCGGCAGCTTCGGATGAACTTTGGGCCACCCTACAATCTGCAATTTAACACCTAAAAACGTCAGGATGATCTAAACAAGTCAATGGCAATCATAACTTTTCACACAAAGAAATATAAACAGAATATACACAAAGAGTCTCTCAAATAGAACTGATTTTTTTGTTCAATCTCTGTCTCTCTTCTCACACACACGCTTGTTTGTATACAAATTTTTTGAAATGTGATATAATGAAAAATAAAATACATATTAGAGTATAGCATATAAACGACAAGCTAGTAAATCAATATTTTTTTCCCTCCAATAAGATTAAATGGGACAATGACCCATGAATCGATGTTATTCATTCAAATTTTATTGATAACACCAATGCAATGGAATGCATTTGATTATTTTGTGCACTGATGAAAGCTCAGAATGAGATATTTTTCCATTTTCTGGTCCAAAGCTCAAACATATTAGAAAAAAAGGCTTGATAATATGATTTTCTCTCGGTATTGGCGCAAAACCACTTAGAAAAAACATTTCACCAATCTCAGTTCACTAGAAAAATGTTTACTATTAGTGTGTCTATTAATGTATTCTTTGATTGAGAAGGAAACAACAAAAAGAAGAAAAAATCCAGTTACATACCGTTTTGTAATGATTCGCAAATCTGTAATGATCAACATGGCAATTAGTGAAGAAAAATTCAATGGTTGAAAGCCTTCTCGCTCTGCTTGGTCACTTGGGCATTCTAACAAACAATTGTGATGCTGTTAACTCCAACAAGAATAGTCACACGTTCGCCAAACCAACAAGAACAGCAGCCAGAGGGTCTTTTCAACGAAAGTAATCAGAAGACAATCAAAAGAGCCTCCCATTCTGGGATGGAGATCCAGAATGCAATGGAAATCAAAGAAGAGCCCCAACCAAAAGGCAACAAAAAGAGTTGTCTAACGAAAACTAAAAAATCCGTAATAAGCGGTCTTGATCCACGAGCTGATTTTCCTCTTCTGGTTCTGGGTCATAGATGAACCTACGATCAATCACAACACAAGGGATGTGGGCTATCTTGATCCAGTCTCGTCCTTGATCTTTCTTGCAGCGTTCTTTCAACAGAGGACAGTTTGCAATATGAAGTTGTTGGAGTGAGGGAGGCAGACCATCCTCTGGAAAGGATTTGAACTTTTCACAACAAAAGATGCGAAGATCCAAGAGTGAGGGAGGCAGACCGTCATCTGGAAAGGGCATAAGCCTTTCGCACCAACCAATTTTCAGAGTTTTCAGAGAGGAGAGGTATCGAAGGCCTTTGGAAGATAAGTATTTCAAATTCGGGAAGTTTGTGATGATGAGGCTGGTTAGAGAGGCAGGCAGCATCACCTCTTGAAAGGATACCAGATGCGGACATCCACCTCTAATTTCAAGATGTTGAAGAGAGGTAAGCCTGTGCAATCCCCACTCAAGCAAGGCCTCAGTTATGTTGCAATCTGTGACTGTAAGTGATGTTAAGTTGGTGGAAAAACCCTCGTTTGGAAAGGATACAATACCTGGACAATCTACCATCCGCAATACTTGAAGAGAGGTGATGTTGTGTATGCAGTTGGGTAGGGCCTGCAAATTCTCACAATTGACAATACGCAGCGTTCTAAGGTTGCAAGGGAGCAACCCTTCGTCCGGGAAGGAAACAAGAGTTGAGCAACTCCAAATACTAATAAGTTGTAGATGGCTAAGGCTGTGTATGCCCATAGGTAAGGATTTAAGGTTTTTACAATTCCAAATAGAAAATTCTTCAAGAGACGAGCTGTGATGGAATGTTTTTGTCACTGATTCTAGCATTTTACAACCGTAAATATTGAGGCACTTTAGAGTTGGAGGTAGCTGCTCTATTGCAATGTGTGTCAGCGAATCACATCCATCAATATGAATACGCTCAAGAAACATGCTACTATACACCACTGCCTTGGGTAAAGATTCCATGGGATTGCGTGTGGATGGCATACCCTGTTGTGGCTGCTCTTTTACTTCTTCTGCAACCAAAGAAACTAGTTTTTGACATCTGTAAACCCACATTTTACGAAGACGGGGGAGGGGTTGGAGTAATCCCACATCATTTGACCATAAAGGCATTAGCTCCTCACAATTTACAATAGTTAGATCTTCTACATTCATAAACCCTTCTACAGGATATCTGAATTTCGAAATTGCTGAAAAAGACTTAAATTTTAATGAGGTGAAGTCCACCTTACTTTTGCGCACTACCCCTTTTGATCCTTCAATTTCTAATTTGCAAAGCTCTGGAAAGCTTGAGATTGGAACGACCAATTGCTCACAACTTTCTATAACAACATTTTGAAGCAAAGGAAGGCGGTTCGGCAACGTCCCAAACAGCTTGGGACAATTTTTAATAGAAAGCTCACGCAGGTGCGGGAACTCTCCATTAGGGCTCCAATTTTCCCATTCTTTCATATAGCTGAAACACAAAGTCTCCAAAGATCTAAAGGGTTGTGAGTAACCTTCCCCATAAAACTCATCACCAATACTCTTCACACTAGCCATGCCTTCAATAAAAAGATCTTTGAGTAATGGCAGCTGGCCAACTGCCGGCAATGATGTGCACTTTCTACAATTTTCAATCCTTAGGAGCAACATATTAGGAAATGAGGGGCCTTTTAACCAAGTTGTAAATTCTGGACCACCATAGTTCTTAATAGTAAGCTCTTTCAAAGATTTGTTTGGATGTAGCATGTTAAGTACGTCTAATTCACTTGCTCTGTCTTTTGACTCATCCATGTTGATGCTCCATTCTAAGCACAACGCGTTAAGATTAGGCTTTTCAATTAACTTAGCGTCTTTTGCATCCTTGGATTCAATGGCGTTTTCCAATTGTGAGATGGTGAGCATCCCTTGAAGATGCAACAAAGACCCTACCTCTTTTAATGCGAAGCAATTTCCTTTTCCAACAATGAGATTAGACAATGTCCGGAGACTAGTTAATTTACCTATTTGAGGGGGCATTCCTTCCAACTGATTTGCATTTTGAATGATGAGGTGGCGCAAGTTGATTAGGTTCCCCAACTTTGAAGGCAATTCCCTTAAATTATGACATCCCTTCAATATCAAAGTTTGTAGGTTGCAAAGCGTGGCTGTTGATTCAGGCAAGCCTCTTATTCGAGTGTGAGAGAGATCAAGGTACCGTAGATGCTTCAAATCACCAATTGAATCTGGTAGCTCATATATGACGTATCCATTGAAGGAGAGAACCCTTAAGGACTTTAATTTTGGCAACAATTGGAGAGGAACACTATGAGTCAAGTAACAGTATCCAGGACGTGGAAGCATAAGAGGCAGGAAGGTACGTAGACATGTGAGTTCAAAAAAAGCCTTGAACTTTGTATTACTATCATATTCGACACCCAAGTAAGAAGAATGCCGAGCCTTTTTAGGAAGTATCTTTTCACTACTACCCTGAATTTGATCCTCCATTCTAAAGCATGTATCTCCTGCAACCAATTGAGCCAAATCATTGATGAGGTCATGCATCATAAATTGTGATTTTTCTATGCTTGATTGTTGGAAAAAGGACCTTGACAACAAGTCGTGAAAATACTCTCTACCCAAATCTTCCATTTGCTTATGATCATCTTCTCGTGTCTGAATTAGACCTTCTGCCATCCATAATAGAACTAGTTGCTCCTTCTCGAATTCATAATCTTTGGGGAGTATTGAACAATACGCAAAGCATCTCTTTAAATGTGAAGGAAGATGGTGGTAGCTCAACATAAGAGCTGGAACAATTTCACTTTTCCCCTCTGGTATATTCCATATCTTGCTTTCCAATATATCTTTCCACTCACCCTGGTCCCGTTTAGTGCGTAGGAGCCCTCCGAGGGTTTTTAATGCCAAAGGCAAGCCTTTACACCTTTTAATGATTTCCTCTCCAATATCTTGAAGGGTTGGGTGTGCACTGAAATCGTTTGCTCCCAATGCATGTTGGGTAAATAAAGACAAACAATCACCATTGGATAAAACTTGCAAATGGTAAGTTGGAACAGTACCTGTCATCGATGAAACTCCTTCATTGCGAGTGGTGATAACAATTGTACTTCCTCGCAAACCGGCTAGGAAAGGAGCACACAGAATAGTCCAATCATGATAGTTTTCATTCCAAAGATCATCAAGAATGATGAGATACTTCTTCCCATTCAGTTTTTCCTTTAGTTTGACTTGCAACAAATTCAGATCGTTGTCATCACAGCTTTCAGAAGTGACTGATTTCAAAACTGTTTTTGTGACTCTAACAGCATCGAAATCTTCAGAAACACAGGCCCATACTTTTAGATCAAAATAATTTTGCACTTCTTCGTCATTGAATAAAAGTTGGGCAAGAGTTGTCTTTCCTATACCCCCCATACCACGTATAGGAATCACAGAGACTTTAGCATCCCTACTTTCTTCACTCAGCAACAGTTCCAGTAGAGCCTTTTTATCTTTTTCCCTACCATAAACATGAGCATCAGTCATTACAGAAGTTGGCGCCAGAGTCCGTGTTTTCCTTTGTGACCTCCCATCAGCAATTTCTTTCAATCTCAAGTCAGCTTCTTGCATCACCAGATCGTTGAATCGATTGGTAATTTCAGTGATCTTTGACTCTAGCCTAATGTTCATCTTAAGAGCATGTGGGTTCAAAACAGTACAACAAGCAGGGATGAGTTTCCATACCTTCCTTGTGCTGGCAGTGCCGCCCTCATTTTCTCCCCTCAATTTGTATCGCAAAGCTTCAGTGGCAAAGTCATCAAGGATGTCTTCCACATCGTAAGCCAAGTCTCTGAGATCATCCACCCACTGTTTCACCGCCCTGTTAGTATGTTGCTTCTCGTCCGCATCATCAAGCACGGCCTGAATTCTTGACAACGTTTTCTTCCAGCTGCCCAGCTTTTCTCCAAGTCCCTCGTATCGGCGTGCAAACTTCAGCAACTCCGGAGACAGCAGTTTCTCAAACAGTGCTTGAAGGAACGCAGCAAGGAAAATCTCTCCTACTGCCATGGTTTTCTTTGTGCAAAAGGAAAATATTGAATCAGGAAATGATGCGAAGATAGTGAAGCTCTCAAGCGCAGAAGTATTTGGTTTCTTCGGTGAAAGCAATTAAAATCTGAAAAGTTGTAATCGGTGCATGTTTGTGGCATGATTACCCTTCCAGACGCGTACGAAAACACTGTTGACGTTGAAAGTGATGTCTGTATGCAGCTTGGATATATGGGTGAGATTGGTTGATTCCGTTTTAGGTGATTGGTTTTATGTGATTAAAACCGGGGCCAGGGGGAGGAGGTAGATCCTTGGCATCTCGATTGTCTTATGAACGTGTCTTTTCTGACCATTTCACTAAAGAATGTAAAAAGGTTACTGGTTTTATCTGATTAAGCCTCATATATAATGCATCAAAAAACATATAAGTTAGGCTACTTAGCTACTCACCCACCCTCCTTCTCAACATTATCTCGTTTCCCACTAGTCAAAGTTGCTTTTCACTAGTCTTAGCTACTTGCTTTTCACTAGTCAAAGTTGACAGCCGCTCACCCAAAGTTGACTTTGATAAATTCTCAAGGAATAGTGTAGCAAATTACGAGTTTTTTGTTTTCTTTTTTTATTTTTCATTTAATTTCTCATTTCCCCCTTTTTCCGTCTTGAAAAAAAAAAAAAAAAAAAAAATTATGTGATTGATCCACCGTGCTATTTACGGTGCATTCAATGTTATGGGAAAAAAAATTGTAGAGGGTCAAAAAAGAAAAATTAGTAGTGTCAATAATTTGTTGTGTGGGTGCTTATTTGCTTTATTATATTTAAAGCTTTTACCTGTGTAGGTATAATAAACAAAACAAAGGGTATTCATTAAGGTATGTCGGACCAACCTTTCTATTTATTACTTTTGCCAAATTTTTTTCATACCTCATTAAATTGACTTGAGTGTTAAAGTGGTCTTGTCGGATCTCTACTCTGACAAGTCCTCTAAACTTTTTTTTTTTTTTTTTTCCCATTCAACTAGCCCTCTAACTTGTTTCTTCTCTTGCAAATCTTCTGCCTCGTGGGCGGCGTTCGTACTGTTATCATGCTAATTAATAATTTTTATTTTTTTTTTGGAATTATTTGGTAAAAAGCAATAATAAGCTTCCTTTGAAAAGAGTTGCTAAACGAGTTCGTTCAATAGCTTATTAAGTGTAAAAGGTGTAGCTAACTTTTCTATTAAACATCTCATGTTTTTTTTTTTTTTATAGGTTATTAAACATCTCACGTTAAATTGCGCAGATTATTATAAGAAAAGGCAGAAAAGTAGTTCAAAATACGACGATTAATACGAAGAAAACAATCGACAGGAAAGAAAGAGAGAGAGAGAGAGAGATGGGTGTGGTCACTGTGGTGTGTAGTTGTGTGGACCTAGATTCTGTGATATCTCTCTACGCGCCTGAAGAACGGCGGGACTGTAACACACACAGAGAAAATGCAACGTGGAAGGGCCGCAGCGAAGTAATCGCCGGATCACGAGGCTCAATGTCAGGCTCCAAAGATTCTGAGTTAGATACGGGACGTTGACAGCTCCCTTCATTTTCTAATTGCCACCACCCCCCTTCCTTGCCTCTCTCTCTCTCTCTCTCTCTCTCTCTGTCTCTCTCTCTCAGGGATCGGGATCTTCAGCAATCTTTGAAAATTGCCCATCAATTGTTTTTGAGATTTTCTTTATTCATTTTCATCCTACCGTTATCACCTCGCCACCTGTCCAAATTAATATAAAATAATAAAATATTATTTAAATTTTAAAAATAAAAATAAAATAAAAAAATAAAATAAATTTTTAAAAAAACATGAGATGGTTTAGCCACCCCAACTCAGCCTAAGGGGTGACTTCGGCCACCCTCAAAGACCGGTTGGGGGCAAAGACCGGTTGGGGGTGGCGTCAAGCCCCAGGGGTGGTTCGGCAACCACTTACGGCCAAATTCAATTTTTTTATTTTTTTTTATTTTTTTTTATTTTGAGTTTGGCCCTAGGGGGTGGCCGAACCACCCTTAGGGGGAAAATGGGGTGGCCGAACCACCCCAAGTTTTTTAAAAAATTTATTTTATATTTATTTTTAAAATTTAAATAATATTTTATTGTTTTATATTAATTTGGACAGGTGGCGAGGTGATAGCAATTGGATGAAAATGAATGGTTTAAGATTTCAAAAAAATTTGATGGGCAATTTTCACAAGATTGCTGGGGATCCCGATCCCTCTCTCTCTAGGGCAACCTTGATCGGCAATTTTCACAAGATTGCTAGGATCCCGATCCCTCTCTATGTGGCAACCCTAAAACCATGTACGGGCACCTTCTTTCCGTCTTGTCAGCTTCTCAGGTTAGAGATATGTCCCAAAAACCGTCCTTTTCCTTTTAAAATTAATTAATAATTTAACTAATTTGGTGTAGCAACAAAGGTAAATAGAAAGAGGTTCATACAAATTTATGGTTTTCTGTGACAAACAAACCAAACCACAAGCTTTTTTTACCAAGTAGTTAGGCTACAGAATCTACTGAAATATGAATTTTTGAGGCTTAGAATTCATCCTTGAAGGAGGTTATCTTGGTGTTGGTTGAAGAATTTTTGATGGGGTAAGAGGCCTCCATGGCTACACCACAGAGTCCCTCTTTTGCATCAATCCCACGTTGCATCCTGATGTAACCCTTCTCTCCCCATTCGGGTCCCCAAGAGTTCTTCACTATCCAGTAATTTGTACCATCTTGAGCTGCTCCATAGCCCACAATTGTCACCCCGTGATTCAGGTATGTGCCACAGTCTCCAGTGAAAACTCCCTGCACTCGAATTCCATTTCATTCGTAATTATATATATATATATTGATGCCAAATCAATCCCATTTAATGTTGTCAATTCGGTAATGAATGATGCTATATTAATTTGTAAACCCTATATTTGTAATTGAAATGGATGATGGATTATATGTTCAATCTCTCTCTCTCTCACACACACTCACGCTTGTTTGTATATAAAATTTTCGAAATATGATATAATGAAAAAAACAAATACATATTAGAGTATGACATATAAACTACAAGCCTGTTTGTTAATCAATATTCTTTTCCCTCTAATAAGATTACATGGGACAGTGACCCATGAATTAAGATGTAATTCATTCAAATTTTAATTGATGACACAAATGCAATGGAATGCATTAGATTATTTCGCACATTTCACCAATCTCAGTTCACCGGAAAAATGTTCTTGTGTCCATTAATGTATTCTTTGATTGAGGTGGAAACAATACAAAGAAGAAAAAAATTCAGTTACATACCGTTAACTCCAACAAGAATAGTCGCAGGTCGCCAAACTAGCTAGCAAGAACAGCAAGAGGGTCTTTCCAACGCCAACATTTAGAAGACAATCAAAGCAGCCTCCCATTCTGGGATGGAGACCAGAATGCATAGGAAATCAAAGAAGAGCCCCAACCAAAATGCAACCAAAAGAGTTGTCTTACAAAAAATAAAAAATATGCTCTAGGTAGCTTTGATCCATGGGATGATTCTTCTTTTCTGGTTCTGGGTCATAGATGAACTTGAGGTCAATATAAACGCAAGGATTGTGGGCTATCTTGATCCAATTTCGTCCTTGATCTTTCTTGCAGCGTTCTTTCAGCAGAGGACAGTTTGGAATATGAAGTTGTTGGAGTGAGGGAGGTAGACCATCCACTGGAAAGGATGTGAACTTTTCACAGCAAAAGATGCGAAGATCCAAGAGTGAGGGAGGCAGGCCGTCATCTGGAAAGGACATTAGCTTTTTGCACCAACCAATTTTTAGAGTTTTAAGAGAGGAGAGGTATCGAAGGCCTTTGGAAGTATTATTGAATTCTTTTGCCTCCAATCAGATAGCAGAGAGATGTAATGTGAATGAACAGCAAAGAATAATTTATATTCTTCATTAATTCAAAAAGAATTCAATAATACTCCAATTTCCTTTCTATGTCCATTTGGATGCTCAACATCTCCAACGATTGTAAAAGTTCCATGAGCAGTGAAAACTACCTTTTCACCTTCTTCATGGTTACCTATATATGTCAGATAGTAATGCGACATTGAATGTGAACAAGATCGATTGGCTGAGGAACAAGTCTTTTCCGACCATTTCATTAAAGAATATGAAATAAATCCAAGTCCTGACTAATATACAAAACATTGTTTAACATCAAAACCTCTTTTTACAATAAATAAACTGCTACTCTCATTTACATTGCATATTATGAAGGTATAGGAGTGTTGAAGAATAGGAATCCAAATTCGTAGAGAAGAAGCACTGAAAAGAGTTACAAATATTCCCACTAGCAATTGAACCACCACATCTCTACTCTGCCTCCTAAGCATCTCCTCTCATGCACATGTGTCTTTTTTTTTTCTTTTTTTCTTTTTTCTCTGGTAAAAAACAAATGGTTGAAGCCATATATTAGCTTCTCAAGTCCACACCTCTTAGAATCTGCAATTTAACACCTAAAAATGTCTGGATGATCTAAGAAATCAATGATAATCATAAATTTTGCTTACAAACAAATATAAACAAAATACACCCCGAGTCTCATAATGGAAAATGCTTAATAATATGATTTTCTATTGTTATTGGCGCAAAACCACTCTGAAAAAGCATTTCACCAGAAAAAAAATGTTTACTATTGAAACTCTTACACCAGCATTGGTACGATGGCCGTCCTTCGGAGTGTGAATCAGCTTGCTTGAAACAATGCTCTTGTCTGGTATGGTATGGCCCTCTTTTAAATCTAAAACAATTCTTAAGACTTGGCAACTTGCTTTTCACTATTCTACTATTTTTGGCTTGCAAAAAAATGATTTGACAACCACCCACCCAAAGTTGACTATGACGAAGACTCAAGGAATAGTATTTTTCTTTGAAATGCTTGGTCATAGTATTTATTCACAGCCTAATATCCCTTTCTGTTGGTTCCAATCACATGTTTTAAGGGGCAGACCTCAGCAATGAAAAGCAATATCTTTATCTCTAAAACTCGTAGTTTGATAATGGCCTCAATTACCCTGTTTTTTCAAAGAAAATTCTCTTAAAATTGATGGCCTCAATATCTATATCTCAACAATCAGAAAACTTGTCTGATTGAAATTTGTTTGATTTGATAATAATTCAATTGAGTGTGTGTTTTACATCAACAACTTACTTTTATATATATATATATATATATATATATATATAGAAAAGAAACATTTGTAGAAAAAATAAACTTAATTCTAGTAATAATAGTAAACATCTGCAAGGCACAAGAGGAAAATTTTGAGAACACATACTAGAAAGTAATTCTAGGACTTCATTACTCTCCCAAAAAAGTAAATAAATAAAAGGGCATTGGGGGTGGGGGTGGGGGTTCCTTGCCATTCAACATGAAACAGAATACGAGAAAATGGCACAGGAAAAATAATGATAATTGCCCAACATGAGAAGCAAAAGTATTTCGATAAATCATTCAACAATAATAATCGATTATATGGTGGTTGTAAAATTGCAATTCAATCCTAAGGGGTAGCTCAATTAACTGTGGTTCGAATCTCCCTCCCCATCTCTTGTCTAGACATGTCAAAAAAAAAATTGCAATTCAGATTAAGGGTCTGTTTGGGGGTGTGATTTTAAAAATTGCGTTTTTGAAATTACTACTTTTAAAAATAGCAATTCAAACCAAGTAACTAAACAACCTATTTGGTTTGGAACTTCCTAAAACAATGTGTGGATTAAGAACATGACTTGCTCAAATACAACCATGTATATTTGATACACCAACTATATCAAATATCAAGAACATAATCCTTGGCTAAATAAGAGGATAATATTTGACAGAAAACAATGTGACATAAAAAATCACCATTTTCATGATGTGCTAAAATTAGAGTTTGTTGATTGGAAGGTTAGGTTAAAAATATGGAGGGTTTGGAGTTGAAATAATGAAAGAAACCTCAAGAATCAGAGGTGCTATCACGGCTATGTGAATACTAAATAAAAAATTTTGGACTATTTTGTCTTATTGAAAGAAAAAAAAAAAAAAATTATGGTCATTTTTGTATTTTGGCTAGCCTTGAGAGAAACAATATTGTCAATTTTTTAGTAGTTTAAAGAATACATTATCAATTGGATGGTAGTTTTAAAGAGACACCTAAGCTTTTCCCATATTTTAATTTCCTATACTTTCTTCAAATTTTTTAGAAGATAAGGGGGTACATGAACTTTATGCAAAACACCTGTTCTTTTTCTGTTTTTTTTTTTTTTTTTATTGGTCTTCTTTTTGGTTCATTCCAAGAAATGGAAAAGTACCAATCCAACCATCATTTTCCATCCATCCCATTATCTGATTCACCAAGTGAAGCCCCAAATGAAAGCTATAATATTTACTAAAGTGTAATTAATAAGAAGATATGAATGATACTGTCACCATTAATAGTTTATTAATAAAAATTAACAATATAAAATTCAATAGTTGTTGGAAGCTTTTGATCGAAAGCCTGCATATGAAAGCTCTTCAAGGACTTGGAAGCTTTTGATCGAAAGCCTCCAGAGAAATCAATAGTGCAGAAAGTGGCAAATGCATATGAGATTTTGGGCTTACTTGAAGAAAAAGAGAGGGTGCTCTAGAAGTACAATCATCTTTTCACTGAAGATGCATCTTGCAGGAAACGTAGGAAAGCCCCACCTAAGCAAAAGAAGAAATAAGTTAAGGCCTTGTAGACCGTGTTTGAGGCGATGCATCCCTTCCTGCAGCGACGACAATTTACAGCAATTGGAGATTATCGATGTTTGCAACGACGCAAGATCAGATAGCCACCCTGGTAATGTGGAGAAATTGAGACATTGTCCACTACTAATGTGTTGTAAAAGTGTTGGCAAATCTTTGCCCCTCTGGCAAAGACACCAACTTTGGTATCTATAAAAAAAAAACAATGTTTGGAGGTTCATGCTTAAGTCGTCTTTCTTTGTCGTTCCCTGAGTCAAATCAGGTTGTCATAATTGTCAATCTGCAGTCTCCTATGGTTGAGAGACAAATTTCGACCGCCTGTAAAGCAACCAAAACAAAGATTTTAAGTTGCCGCATTTTTTGGAGCTTAAAGATGGAAGAAAAGTGAAGAACCCTATTCAATTAGCCAGTATACAGTTGTTATGTGGTAACTAGTAAACATCTTCTACTGATAATTTTTCTTGTTTGGCTTGGCAGCTCTTCTAGTGCTTTACATTCTCAACACCTAAAAGTTGCAGATTTTTCTGCTCCCAGTGGAACTAGCGAGTTTCTTACTTCTTGAGACACCGAGATAAATGTAAGAATTTTAAATGCTTCATGGTATTACTTCAAAACATGAATTACTTTATAGGCCGCAAGTACTTGAACCTCCAGACAAGAGGATTAGTTATGTCATAAGGCCAACCTTTAGTTATGTCATAAGGCCAACCTTTTCAACAGAACAAAATATATCCCAACACTTGTGACTCTTGTAAACATTTCAAATATGTGTGTGTGTAAAGGGATTTTATCATTAAGCATGCTACCAATAGTGCAAGATCATGTGCTGGGTTTAAAATCTAGAATGAGTGTCATGTATACAGTGATTGCTGATATCTTGAACATGTACCATTCTTTTTCAACTCAACCCATCATCCAATAAATTTTCGGCCATTCAAATTATATCTCAAAGGCGCATTTAATTGCAACTGCAATATTCTCAACTGGAAATGGGATACTACTTTACATAACTGAAAATGGGTGCATTAGGGTTTTGCAATTAGCCTAAAGGTGATTTATATCGAGTTGTTTATTATATCCAAAGGTACAAGACATCTCAATTTTTACTAAATTATTAATTCATAAGTGATTTAAGAAAACATCCTTTTATTCCTTTATATATATATATGTTATTTAAATTGTTGGAATAAGCAAATGCTCATTACATTTGGATACTTGGATTTGATGAAACCTGTAATCCAACTGTTATAGACAATGATTTCACAACTACCCTAATGTTTCCCTTGACAAAGCCTACCATGACAAGAATTGTAGATTGCTTTTGCTTTCATGAAAACATGACATTTAGTTTGAGTGAATTTATTTACTTTTTTGTCTTTGTTTATTTAGACGTAAAATATTTTCTATTGAAAGCTATTTTTAATAAATTCTTAACAATATTTGGCATTTGGTTCATACAAAAAAGAAGCAATGGAAAAATGTCTGGTGACTTCCGGTAACATTCAATGAATACCGTGGCAGATCCCGACAACCTCCAATTGTGGTTTGCTGAAGGTCCGAAGATAGTTCAACGATTTGAGGAGAAGCTCAAACTTAAAAAACGGTTTACAGTTTTAAAGAAGAAAAACCGTGTTACAAAAAGTAGATAAAGTTCTCCGAAAATGGTTTACAATTACAAAAATTATACCATCACAAGAAATATCAAATTTCAAATGAACAACCAAGTTTTCCCTCCTTGCTTCAGCTCATTCATTAAAAACCATTAAAACCAACAACACCACTGAGAGTTCTCAATACACATGGAAAAAAATCAGGACTCAACATTGTAAACGTTTGACATGAACCACAAAGCAGAGATCCCACTCATTCATTTTTTTATGTAAGATTCGTGTGTTGCTATTTTCCAGGCAATTTTCCATAAGCATAGGCACCAAAACTCTAGTCAATCCCAATTGTTTGCAGGAAAAAGTAAAAAAGAGAGCGTGCAATTTTGCTCTGCTGTTTCCAATTACTGCAAGAGACCCTTGGTTCTTCTCAAAAGCTTTTCCACAGTACATACACAAATTGCTTTTGCTTTCATCAACAAGCTTAAGGACCTAGGCTAGGAATCCTTGTTTAATTAGTTTGAGGGAATCCACAAAACTCAGTTGCCCCAAACAAAGTGAAATATATTCCTACGAGCAATTGAATTTATCACATCTTTACTCTGCCTTCTAGGCATCTGCTCTTGCGCACCTGTGCCTCCCTCCTAGTATAAAACAGATGGTGGAAGCCAAAGTGAGTAGAATATGGGAAAAACTATCAAATGAATTATGAGCAATTCATTTGAAATCTATGAATTGAATATCGATGCATCACAAATGGCAAATATAAAATCTATTTAATCATACTTGGAGAGATTACAAGTGAAATTGCGTGGAATGATGCATGTTCTGCTAGGCCTGGTTCTCCTGCTGCTGATGGTTAGAGGCATCCTGAACAGAGTGATGTGTGCATCGTGGCGAGAATGACTTGCATAGTGGGCCCCAATCACGGGCCATTCATTCTATACAAAAGAAATGAGAGAAATGAAAATAATGCAAGTATTTAAATCTACCAAAGAAGGTGAAAAATGTGAAGGAATCAAGAGAAGCACTGAGCCTCCCCTGATAGAAGTTGAAATAAGATCACCTTTGGACTTATTTCTTGACACCTCTCTAGCATCTATAATATCGGGAGAATTTATTTCTTGACCTTTGGACTTATTTCTTGACACTTCTCTTTTAGAGAGGCAGGAAATCACTACATGCAGAGTCACAGATAATTTTGTCTCTATATGGGTAGAAGAAGACCTTTAGGTTGCCATTATTGATTAGGGTTCTTGAGATTTTGGAATTTCCTGCAATAAAAGCTCAAACTCAACTCTTCTGTTTCCGTGACATATTTAACACCAGCAATTAAACTTCCTCTCTTTCCATGACCATTCCACAACTAGGCATTAATTTATTTCTCAACATGCTTATTTGTTTTTATTTATTTGGTAAGAATAGACATATTGCAGAGGGATTTTTATCATGCAAGCTTTGAAAATTGAAGCAAGGCCTATAGCTTTTACTCTTAGGTTTCTGGAACCTATTCAAGTGCTTCAAACTCCTTTGGAATTTCTTTCCCATCAATCATTTTTCTACCTCATCTGTTTCTTGAGAAGTATAACTCTAAATACATTTCAGATGCAGAGCATGACACAAAGAACATAATTGCAACATGTTAAAAAACATATAAACAACAAGGAAAACAAATTAATCTCTAGCATACCCTCAACCGATCAGACAAGCTTGAACACGGGAGCTTCAGTAAGAAGCTTGTCATAACTCACCTGATCAAACAGAACCTTGTTGTTCGCCATCTCCTTTTGCTTACCCTTGCTCCATTTCTACAACTACAAAAACTAATTTTATTCTGAACAGAAATCTCAACCAAATTAAACCAAAATTCATTTTGGATTTATGTGTGTCCAATTTTATCTACAAACAGATATGAAGGATGAATTAGTTCAAAAATGTCATCCATAATTCAGATGGTTAAACAAAGGTAATCATGCCATCAATGTCCAAATTGAACTGAACAACATTGATTGGCTTACTAGCATGTCTTTTACAACCATTTCATTAAAGAATATGAAATAAATTCAAGTCCTGACTAATATACAAAACATTGTAATAGAACTCAAACAAACTCTGATTATAATCGTCTCTCACACTTCATTACATTGGAGACTTCTCTATTCATTTAAATAGAGACATTCTTACATGTGTATTAAATAAAACCAATTTGAGGCTCTTCATTTTCTGTAATTGGTAGAACGTGAAGTGAAATGTACTTTGGTAACATTTGAAACGGACGGAAGTGTAATAGACTTTGGAATTTTGTGTAGTCTTCTTATCCTTTAAAAATTATGTTCTAATACATTGTTTAACATTAAAATATGAAACTGCCATTCACATTTACATTGCATTCTATGAAGGTCCATAATAATTAATGAATTGCATAGTGCTTTTGCTTTCATCAAAAACAAGTTTCAGGACCTATCCATCAGCTACCACAAACTAAGTCGTATACCTATGACAAAGTAAATTTCAAGATCCCAAAGAAAAAATAATAAAAGAAAAAGAATTTTATCATATAGGACACCAAGATTTAACGTACGTGGTTCGGCTTAAATAGTCCCACTAACACTTGAACTTATCACATCTTTATCCTCTCGTGCACTTGTGTCCCTCTCCTGGTCAAAAATAGATAATTGAAGACACAGTTAGTAGTATAAGGGAACATTACCAAATAAAGCTTTCTGTTTTGCAATGAGAGTCCTTTAAGCACACTCTTTCAAACGGCACTCCTAGAGTATAAATTAAAGAAAAGAAAAGAAAAGAAAAAAAAAGTTGAACTCACAAGAAGAGAGTAGGGCATGGGCAAAAGATACAATAACCAAGTACAAATCCAAAACAGAATGACAACCTCCTTTTTACCCTGCAGAACAAGCATTCAAAAATTAGGGGTATATATAAAATTATTCACCTGATTGTGATAGTAAAAATCCAAATCTTCATTTAAAATTAAGTCATCTATTGAAATATATACTCAGGAGTTTAAGGTTTCAATATATTAAGGACAGCTTAAGCTGTTTTGATGCTCACGACAGCTTCAAAAGAACTTTGCCTGCCCTCGATGATCTAAAATTGTTAGCTTCTCAAGTCCACAGCTCTTGTAATCTGCTATTTAACACCTAAAAACGCTGGATGATCAAAGAAGTCAATGACACATCATAACTTTTTACACAAACAAATATAAGCAGAATATACGCAAAGAGTCTCTCAAATAGAACTGGGTTTTTTGTTCAATCTCTCCCTCTCACACACACATACTCTTGTTTGTATACAAATTTTTCGAAACATGATATAATGAAATTATAATTAATAATTCAATTAGGGAAAGGTGATAAGATTAGATGAAATTATTCAAGTAGGATAATTAATATACAAACTGGATAATAATCTCAGTGCTTCTGCAATTGGTCACAGGGAATTGTTTAGCAACACCTTATACTTGGAGCAAAATATGTTAGAAAAATGGTGCCTATGAGTGGAGCTGAGCATACCAGATCCCCCGGATCTTCACATCCTTTGGGGCCTTGGCACCCAAATCTGTGTCAGATAGCTGGATGCTCTCGAACACTCCAATCACCTCCCCTTTCTTGGGCTTGCTCTTGCTCCTCCTCTTCTCCTCTGCCTCCAGCAGGCAATGCCACCCCTTCCCTTTGGGTCCAAGAAAGAAGAGCCACAGTAGGATGGCACCAGAAACTATCCTCCACCCCTTCCCTTTGGATTGATGTAATGCAAGAAAAGAAAGAATCAGAGGCAATCAAGGTTATGTGAACAGTAGCCATCAACAATAACATATTTTTGGGGATTCATAATGCTGATAGGTAGTGGTTTGTATAGGGGATTATAAATAGATTTACAGATTAATAGGGCCTTGAAAGCGGTCTAGTGGTGACCGAAATTAGGAACTAAAGCCCAGAAAACAAAGAGAATATCAAAACAAGAAGATGAGAGATCAAAACAATGGAATGCGTTAGATTATTTTGCACATAGATGAAAGATCAGAATGAGATATTTTTCCATTTTTGGGTCCAAAGCTCAAACATATTGAAAAAAAGGCTTGATAATATGATTTTCTCTTGCTATTGGCGCAAAACCACTCAGAAAAACATTTCACCAATCTCAGTTCACCAGAAAAATGTTCACTATTCATGTGTCCACTAATGCATTCTTTGATTGAGGAGGAAACAATACAAAGAAGCAAAAAATCCAGTTACATACCGTTTTGTAATGATTCGCAAATTTGTAATGATAAAAAACATGGCACTAGCGATGAAAAACTCAATGGTTGAAAGCCTTCTCTCTCTGCTTCGTCACTTGGGCATTTTAACAAACACTCGTGATGCCGTCAACTCCAACAAGAGTAGTCGCACGGCCACCAAACCAGCAAGAACAACAGCAAGAACAGTAGCAGGAGGGTTTTCCAACGGCAACATTCAGAATACAATCAAAGGAGCCGCCCATTCTGCGATGGAGACCCAGAATCAATTGGAAATCAAAGAAGAGCCTCAGCCAAAAGAGCTGTCCTACAAATAATAATAAAACATCCATTCTAGGCGGTCTTGATCCAAGGGCTGATTTTCCTCTTCTGGTTCTAGGTCATAGATGAACCTACGATCAATCTCAACACAAGGGATGTGGGCTATCTTGATCCAGTCTCGTCCTTGATCTTTCTTGCAGCGTTCTTTCAACAGAGGACAGTGTGCAATACGAAGTTGCTGGAGTGAGGGAGGCAGACCATCCTCTGGAAAGGATTTGAACTTTTCACAGCAAAAGATGCGAAGATGCAAGAGTGAGGGAGGCAGACCGTCATCTGGAAAGGACATGAGCTTTTCGCACCAACCAATTTTCAGAGTTGTAAGAGAGGAGAGGTATCGAAGGCCTTTGGAAGATAAGTACTTCAAATTCGGGAAGTTTGCAATGATGAGGCTGGTTAGAGAGGCAGGCAGCATCACCTCTTGAAAGGATACCAGATGCGGACATCCACCTCCAATATGAAGATGTTGAAGAGAGGTAAGGCCTCAGTTATGTTGCAATCTCTGACTTCAAGTGCTGTTAAGTTGGTGGAAAAACCTTCGTCCGGAAAGGATACAATGCCTGGACACTTTACTATCCACAAATGTTGAAGAGAGGTGATGTTGTGTATGCAGTTGGGTAGGGCCTGCATATTCTCACAATCTTGAATCAACAGCGTTCTAAGGTTGCGAGGGAGCAACCCTCCGTCCGGGAAGGAAACAAGAGTTGAGCATCTCCTAATATCAATATCTTGTAGATGGCTAAGGCTGTGGATGCCCGTGGGCAAGGATTTAAGGTTTTCACAATTCCAAATAGAAATTTCTTCAAGAGACGAGCTGTGATGGAACGTTTTTGTCACTGACTCTAGCATTTTACAATTCCAAATTTGGAGGCGCTTTAAAGTTGGAGGTAGCTGCTGTATTGCAATGTGTGTCAGCGAATCACATCTGTCAATATAAATACTCTCAAGAAACATGCTACTGTACACCACTGCCTTGGGTAAAGATTCCATGGGATTGCGTGTGGATGGCTTACCCTGTTGTGGCTGCTCTTTCACTTCTTCTGCCACCAAAGAAACTAGTTTTGGACATCTAGAAACCTCCAATCTACGAAGACGGGGGAGAGGTTGTACTAATCCCACATCATTTGACCATAAAGGCATTAGCTCATCACAATTTTCAATAGTTAGTTTTTGTACATTCATAAACCCTTCTATTGGACATCTGAATTTGGAAATTATTGAAAGAGTCTTAAAGTTTAGTGAGGTGAAGTCCACCTTACTTTTGCACACCTTCCCTTTTGATCCTTCAATTTTTAGTTTGCAAAGTTCTGGAAAACTTGAGATTGGAACGACCAATTGCTCACAACTTTCTATAACAATATTTTGAAGCAAAGGAAGGCGGTTTGGCAACGTCCCCAACAGCTTGGGACAATTTTTAATAGAAAGCTCACACAGGTGCGGAAACTCTCCATTAGGGCTCCAATTTTCCCATTCTTCCATATCCTCGAAACACAAAGTCTCCAAAGATCTAAAGGGTTGTGAGCAACCTTCCCCATAAAACTCATCACCAACACTCTTCACACCGGCCATGCCTTTAATAAAAAGATCTTTGAGTAATGGTAGTTGGCCAACTGCCGGCAATGATGTGCACTTTCTACAATTTTCAATCCTTAGGAGCAACATATTAGGAAATGAGGGGCTTTTTAACCAAGTTGGAAATTTTGTACCACCGTAGTGCTTGATAGTGAGCTCTTTCAAATCCTTGTTTGGATATAGCATGTTAAGTACGTCTAATTCACTTGCTCTGTCTTTTGACTCATCAATGTTCCGACTCCATTCCAAACACAATGCAGAAAGATCGAGCTTTTCAATTAACTTAGCATCCTTTGCATCCATGGATTCAACGGCGTTTTCCAATTGTGAGATGATGAGCGTCCCTCGAAGATGCAACAAAGACCCTAGCTCTTTTAACACGAGGCAATTGTCTTTTCCAACAATTAGATTAGACAATGTTTGGAGACTAGTTAATTTACCTATTTGATGAGGCATTCCTTCCAGTTTATCTGCATTGAGAATGTTGAGGTGGCGCAAGTTGACTAGGTTCCCCAACTTTGAAGGCAATTCCTTTAGATAACGACATTTCTCCAATATCAATGTTTGTAAGTTGCAAAGAGTGGTTGTTGATTCAGGCAAACTTCTTATTCGAGTGTGAGAGAGATCAAGGTACCGTAGATGCTTCAAATCACCAATTGAATCTGGTAGCTCATATATGCGGTATCCATTGAAAGAGAGCACCCTTAAGCACTTTAATTTTGGCAACAATTGGAGAGGAACATCATGAGTCAAATAACAGTATCCAAGATTTGGAAGCATAAGAGGCAGGAAGGTACGTAGACATGTGAGTTCAAAAAAAGCCTTAAACTTTGTATTACTGTCATATTTGACACCCAAGTAAGAAGAGTGCCGAGCCTTTTTAGGAAGTATCTTTCCACTACTACCCCAAATTCGATCCTCCATTCTAAAGCATGTATCTCCTGCAACCAATTGAGCCAAATCATTGATGAGGTCATGCATCATAAATTGTGATTTTTCTGTGCTTGATTGTTGGAAAAAGGACCTTGACAACAAGTCGTGAAAATACTCTCTACCCAAATCTTCCATTTGCTTATGATCGTCTTCTTGTGTTTGAATTAGACCTTCTGCCATCCATAATAGAACCAACTGGTCCTTCTCGAATTCATAATCCTTGAGGAGTATTGAACAATACGCAAAGCACCTCTTTAAATGTGAAGGAAGATGGTGGTAGCTCAACATAAGAGCTGGAACAATTTCACTTTTCCCCTTTGGTATATTCCATATCTTGCTTTTCAATATGTCTTCCCACTCACCACGGTCCCGTTTAGTGCGTAGGAGCCCTCCGAGGGTTTTTAATGCCAAAGGCAAGCCTTTACACCTTGTAATGATTTCCTCGCCAATATCTTGAAGGGTTGGATGTGCACTGAAATCGTTTGCCCCCAATGCGTGTTGGGTAAATAAAGACAAACAATCACCACCGGATAACTCTTGCAAATGGTAAGTTGGAACAGTACCTGTCATTGATGAAACTCCTTCATTGCGAGTGGTGATAACAATTGTACTTCCTTGCGAACTGGCTTGGAAAGGAGCACATAGAATAGTCCAATCATGATAGTTTTCATTCCAAAGATCATCGAGAATGATGAGATACTTCTTCCCATTCAATTTTTCCTTTAGTTTGACTTGCAACAAATTCAGATCGTTGTCATCACAGCTTTCAGAAGTGACCGACTTCAAAACTGTTTTTGTGACTCTAACAGCATCAAAATCTTCAGAAACACATGCCCATACTTTTAGATCAAAAAGTTTTTGCACTTCTTCATCATTGAATAAAAGTTGGGCAAGAGTTGTCTTTCCTAAACCCCCCATACCACGTATAGGAATCACAGAGACTTTAGCATTCCTAATTTCTTCACTCAGCAACAGTTCCAGTAGAGCCTTTTTATCTTTTTCCCTACCATAAACACGAGCATCAGTCATTACAGAAGTTGGTGCCAGAGTCCCTGTTTTCCTTTGTGACCTCCCATCAGCAATTTCTTTCAATCTCAAATCAGCTTCTTGCATCACCAGATCGTTGAATCGATTGGTAATTTCAGTGATCTTTGACTCTAGCCTAATGTTCATCTTAAGAGCATGTGGGGTCAAAACAGTACAACAGGTAGGGATGAGTTTCCATACCTTACTTGTGCTGGCAGTGCTGCCCTCATTTTCTCCCCTCAATTTGCATCGCAAAGCTTCCGTGGCGAAGTCATCAAGTATGTCTTCCACATCGTAAGCCAAGTCTCTGAGATCATCCACCCACTGTTTCACCGCCCTGTTAGTATGTTGCTTCTCGTCCGCATCATTAAGCACGACCTGAATTCTTGACAACGTTTTCTTCCAGCTGCCCAGCTTTTCTCCAAGTCCCTCATATCGACGTGCAAAATTCAGCAACTCCGGAGACAGCAATTTGTCAAACAGCACTTGGAGGAACGCAGCAAGGAAAATCTCTCCCACTGCCATGGTTTTCTTTATGGAAAGGAATATTCAATCAAGAAATGATGCAAAGAAAGGGAAGCTCTCAAACGCAGAAGTAATTGGTTTCTTGCGTGAAAGCTTGAGGAGTCTGAAAGTTGCAAATTGCAAGAACTTCAAACGGCAGAGAGAAGATGGGACGTTTGTGGGGGCTTCGCATGTGCATGCTTTTCTTTTGTCATGATTACCATGGACCCAATACACCAAAATTCACATCATTGTCATCACAGGATATACAAAGACTTCTTTACAGGTCTCCTGCCTTTTCAAATAATGCGCGTCTCAGCATTCTATTTTGAGTGGAGTCCACCATAAATGGCCACATTCAATAATCCAACGGAATCCAAAGCTCTCTTTCACTAAATCAGTGAAGAAAGGCAAAGAAACAGAGAAAAAAAAATTCACAATCCAATAAAGCACCACATGTACTTAACATGTAGGGCTGTGTTCTGTCTCATCAGCAACAAGAAATACAGTTTAACTCTTAAACCATTAAGAAAATAAAGCTTATTATTGTTTAAACCGTTGAAGCTCAAACATTTCCTGCAATGTTTATAATTGACTTCTCTTTTGTCTTTATAACGATTTTGTTTGTTAGAAACAATAAAGCTTCTAAGCTCATATATTTGGAGTTCACAATTTTACAACCGCTAAATCCATATGCACAGCAAGAGAAAAATAGGGTTCTTTTATTCACTGAATTCATTAATGACAGTATTGAAATCATGTTGTTTTAGGAAAGAGTCAACATGGAAAATTAGACCAAGTGGTGTTCCTACCTTTCCAGAGGTGCATGAGACAAATTCACAGGAAAAAATAATTCTAATCGACAGAGAACAACTAAAACTCCTACATCACACAAGTATTCAATCAGCAAATTCTCAGAAATTTCTTACAACCCTATTTGTAAGAAATTTCTGTCCAATGTTGACGTTGACGAAGACTTAAGCCAAATTAAAGAATAGCGTAGCAAATTAAGACTTGTATTTTTGGGTTAACTGTAGCTTCTTTTCTCCCTACAAATGATAGCCATACAATATCAGGTATAAACAAGGTTAAGTATAGCCAATTAAGTATTCTTTGGAGGATATGATTCGTACAATTACTTCTTAACAAATACTAATCTCAATATGTTTTGTAGAAATTAAAATGACGATAAGAGTGAAGAGAAATAATAGCTCCAAATTCTTTGGTTAAATGATGAGCTTTATCAAAATATAAATTCAAACTCATTATTTCATGCAATTTTTATAGCTGTCCAGGAGACACATGCCCTGACAAGGTAGAGGAATGCTACAATTCCCGCAACTTTTCTCCAAAATTTGCTTCCGAAATGATGTGTCACAATCTCTTAAAATAGTGACATATTTTTCAAAATAATAGATTACATAAAATTGTGACACATTATTTAGAGAACAAATTTTGAGTTTTTTTGAAAAGTATAACATTTGGCGACAAGGTAATATTGGTTAGAGAAATGATTCACATCAATATTTTTTCCATTTTTTCTCCCAACAAATTCAATATAGCAACCATTAAATTTGTGAATTCATGTGGTCCTCATACAAATTCAATGATGGATTCATTCATTCTTTAAACATTTTTTTAAAGAAAAAACGTTTCTATAAAAGTGAAGAACAGCATTTTTGGAGAGAAAAAAAAATTATGACTACCTTGATAACGTGTCACAATTTAAATATGTGGCATATTTCAAGCATTTTAATATTAAAAAACGACTTATATTCTATAATTGAAAATTTTACTATTTCTTTAAAATTATAAAAATAAATAAATATATAATCTTAATCAGATATAAAATAATGCAAGTGGGAGCTTTCTATTTTGCTTTTTCTTGGATTCCTCAATAAATCACAGTTCCTAGAGTGGAGTCCACCATAATTGGCCATATTCAAGCGAAAAACAGAAAGACAAAAGAAGCAAAGAAAAAGACTTGGACAATCCAATAAATTCCATCAGCACCACTTTTTAGACTATTGGGTATATATTAATATGCACAAGAAAAAGAGAACCCGGACCAATTTTCAGTCCTATCATATGCTTAAATTAGACCTAACAATGTCATCAATCTACAGACAATTATGGCAGCTTAATTGGTTTGAAAAATGTTGTCCGGTTAATTAGACAAAGTTAATCATGCCATCGATCTACAGCTGTAACATGGACTTATACCAATCAAAGTAGAGCATTAGAGTTATGCACACCCATGTATTAGCATCCATAAAAGATTTGTCGAGGAAGTAAAACATTAGAGCATCCCTACTGAGCTCTTCAAATAAAAATAAATTTAAAAAGAAAAACTCACTTTTGTTAATTTGAAAAACTACTTTTAAAATAAACCAAATATCAAACTCGTTATATCTTACTGTACTTTAGTTAAGTATTATTATTTTTCTTATTTTTTTGTTCTTGGTTGATGAGTGAGAGAAGGAAGATGAATATATAAGATAAGATTAAAAAATTTTAAAAAAAAATTTAAAAAAATTCACTTTTTGGCACTTGGTATTTGGAGAGCCATGTTGATCAAAGTTAAATTTGAAATAAAGTAGAAAGCTTGTTAAATGACTCTTTCTATAAATTTTTTCAAATGTTTAAATAAAAGTTAATTATAAAAAGTTCAATAATGCTCTTACTCTTTAGAAAACAAAGTAGGTTCCTTTGGCTTAACTAGTAATCCTTTTCTTCTATATGAAATGTACTCTTCCCTTGCTTAAGTTGGTATGAAATTGGCTCTGTTTGGTTTGTCTTAACCAAGTTGATCTGGTTCTCTTTGGCCATGTTCAGAATTATGAGAGATGAACTCAGTTTTTTTTTTTTTTTTTTTGTGATGAGTAGGAATTTTTTCAAGGCAATATTACTTTGTGTATTTACTTCTGTTGGACAAATCCTAAACTCTGAATTAGTTAAACTCCAATTTTACTGGCAAGCAGGACCCAAAAAATTATTTGCATTTGAAAGAATTTAGACATTAAACTTGATAATAATGCCACCAAAAATAAAGCTCTTGCCGCGATGAAGAATTTCAGGTAGATCATTCTCATCACAGCTGTTGCATTGGTCCATTGGTGAAAAACTTGTGTACAAGTCTTCTCTTCTTGTCAAATAATGCAACTGTCTATTTTGCTATTTTTCTGATTCTTCATAAATCAGTGGAGTCCAACATAATTGGCCACATTCAAGTAACCAGTTAATGGAAGAGAATCCAAAGCTCTCTCTCTACCGGTGAAAAAAACGAAGGCAAAGAAAAAGATTTCCACACAATCCAATAAAGCACGACTTGTAGGGCTGTTTTCTGTCTCATCAACAGCACTATATATATATATCTTCTTTTTTTCTCATCAGCAACACTACTTGCTAGTATAGGCTTTTTAAATACTATTTTTAGTTAAATTTGAGTTAATTTATAAGAGAAACATGCTCCAACAAAACTTCTTACTCTTCTCCTTATATTTAGTTTTAGGGATAAATTACAAATCACTTTATATAATATAACAAATAATTTATAGGTATATAGTTGGCCTAAATTACAAAATAATTTATAGGTCTTCAAGTTATACCAAAAGAACAGTTTATTATCTTAAATCAATTTAAGTTAAGTAACTTATTAGAATTCATTACTTTATCACGCCATACCCAATAAAAATGTAATACATGATATTATGAATTTCTAACTTTAAAAAATGACAACTAGGATTTTATACATCATTTTAGGACACCATCTAAGAGTGACTATACTATAAATTTAGAGCAACCTTATTTATTTTTTATTTTGTTTTTTTTCTGGCCGGGCAATAGTTTAGGGACGACGTCCTTGCCACCACTTTTGGCTTCTTCGGATTCCGATACAATAAATAAAGATCAACTTGCTTGTAACAATGATATTATATTTGTTATCGACAATGATTTCACAACTCCAATATTGTTTCTCTTGACGAAGACTTTAGCCGAATTAAGGATTAGTGCATCTCCACTTGCGCACTTGTGAAGAACTGTGTCTCCTATTTTCCTTTTTCTTTGATTCCTTTGACTCAGTGGCATGCTTTGGATTCCATCACAATTGGACACGTTGAATCAACCAACGGATCCACAGGAGTTGGGAGTCAGGATGAACATATATCCTCCTTTATAACTTCAAAAGAAATTGACAGCCTTAATTGATTTGAAAGTGTTGGCCTTAATTCAGACTTTAAAAGAAAGTTGATAATGCCATCCATGTACAACAGTCGATTGTCTTTTCTTTTCTCTTCGTTGTAATTACCTTCACCAAAGAAAAAGCAAACCAAAATACAAACTAGAAAACAGAACAACAGGAAATCCTAGTCCTTGCCATCTCGATTGTCTTATGAACATGTCTTTTCTGACCATTTCAATAAAGAACGTAGAAAGGTAGCTGGTTTTATGTGATTAAGCCTCATAGTCATAGATGCATAAACGCATATAACACCCACTGCCCTCCTTCTCAACATTATCTCGTTTCCCACCTTACTATCAGTTATGAGCAACTTGCTGTTTAGTATTCAATCGTTTAAGAACATTTTTCTTTCTTTATTTCTGGGCAATAGTTTAAGGGTGACGTACGTGCTTACCACCACTTTTGGCTTCTTCATTCCAATACCAATTGATCAAAATTAGTGGCCGGGGGCAAATAACTTATTAAGAAGAGCAACTTGCTTTTCACTATTCTACTATTTTTTGCTTGAGATGATGGTTTGACAACTACCCACCCAAAGTTGGCTTTGACGAAGACTCAAGGAATAGTGTAGCGAATAACGAGTTCTTCTTTTCTTTTTTTCTTTTTTTTCTTTTTTTTTTAGCACCAAAAAAAAAAAAAAAAAAAAAAAAAAAAAAAAAAAAAAAC
>VIBQ01000090.1:0-66390 GCA_006937295.1 Carpinus fangiana | reverse complement strand
GCAACCCACTGAGCCAAATCGTTGATGAGGTCATGCATGACAAATCGTGATTTCTTCGTACTTGATTGTTGGAAAAAGGACCTTGATAACAGATCGCAAAAATACTGGCTACCCAAATCTTCCATTTGCTCATCCCCTTCTTGTTGCTGAATTAGACCTTCTGCCATCCATAATAGAACTAGTTGCTGCTCTTGAAATTCATAGTCCTTTGGAAGTATTGAACAATACGCAAAGCATCTCTTTAAATGTGAAGGCAGATGGTGGTAGCTCAACATAAGAGCTGGAACAATTTCATTTTTCTCTTCTTGTATATTCCAAATCTTGCTCTCCAATACACCCTTCCACCCATCACGATCCCGTTTATTGCGTAGGAGACCTCCGAGGGTTTTTGCCGCCAAAGGCAAGCCTTTGCACCTTTTAATGATTTCCTCGCCAATATCTTGAAGGTTTGGATGCGCATTGAAATCGCTTGCCCCCAATGCGTGTTGGGTAAATAAAGACAAACAAGCATCATCTGATAACACGTGCAAAGGGTAAGCTGGGACGGTGCCTGTCGTTGAAGAAACTCCCTCATTGCGAGTTGTGATGACAATTGTACTTCCCAGAGCCCCCGTTAGGAAAGGAGCACGTAGGATAGTCCAGTCATGGTATTTCTCATTCCAAAGATCATCCAGAACCACTAGAAACTTCTTGCCTTCTAGTTTCTCCTTGAGTTTGACTTGCAACCAATTTTGATCCTTGCCATCACAATTCTCAGAAGTTAGAGATTGTAAAATTGTTTTTGTGACTCTCTCAGCATCGAAATCTTCAGAAACACAAGCCCATGATTTTATATCAAAAAGGCCTTGCACTTTTTTATCATTGAATAAAAGCTGGGCAAGAGTTGTCTTTCCTATACCCCCCATACCGAGTATAGGAATCACTGAGAGTTGAGCAGTCCTACATTTTTCACTCAGCAACACTTCAAATAGAGCCTCTTTATCACTATCCCTGCCATAAACATACGGCTCAGTCACTACCGAAGTTGGTGCCATAGTCCCCGTTTTCCTATATGACCTCCCATCGGCAGTTCCTTTCAATAATCTCAATTCGTCTTCTTGAATCACCAGATCGTTGAATCGATTGGTAATTTCAGTGATCTTTGACTCTAGCCTAATGTTGATCTTAAGAGCATGTGGAGTCAAACCAGTACAGCAAGCAGGGATGAGGTTGCGTACCTTACTTGTGCTGGCTTGATTTTCTCCCTTCAATTGGCGTAGCAAAGCTTCCGTGGCAAACTCATCAAGTATGTCTTCCACATCGTAAGCCAAGTCTCTAAGATCATCCACCCACTGTTTCACCGCCTTGTTAGTATGTTGCTTCTCCTCGACATCATCAAGCACGGCCTGAATTCTTAGCACCATTTTCTTCCACTTGCCCAGCTTTTCTCCAAGTCCCTCGTATCGACGTGCAAACTTCAGCAACTCCGGAGACAGCAGTTTCTCAAACAGCGCTTGGAGGAACGCAGCAAGGAAAATCTCTCCTACTGCCATGGTTTTCTTTGTGGAAAGGAATACTGAATCTGGAAATGATGCGAAGATTGCAAAGCTCTCAAGCGCAGAAGTAATTGCAAGAAAGCTGCAAAGGTTTCTTCTGTGAAAGTTTCAAGAGTCTCAAAAGTTGCAAATTGCAAGAAGTGGAAACTGCTAAGAAGAAGAATATGGCGTTTGTGGGGGCTTCGCATGTGCATGCTTTTCTTCTGTCATGATTACTTGGACCCAATAATTCACATCATTCTCATCACAACCGTTGGATATACAAAGACTTTATTAATCCAAAAATATATATATAAAAAGACTTGTATGCAAGTCTTCTATTTTGAGCGGAGTCCACCATAAATTAATTGGCAACATATATTCAGGAACCAACGGAATCCAAAGCTCTCTCTCTCTACCAACTGAACAAAAGGAAAGACAAAGAAAAAGGTTTACACAATCCATTAAACTTCATCAATACTTCTCTGTACTACTTTTGTAGGCTATTGGGTATGCACTTGAAAAAGGGAAATGAGTTTATTTATTAACTCTCAAACCCTTCAGGAAAATGAAACGAAACTAGCTAATTTGTAATTCTATATCATATGCTTAAACATATAGCACCCTTAAAGATAAATGCAAGTAAAACATTGGGAAAGGCATGGGCAATCACAAACTCTATTCAAAATATACACGAATAATAAAAATACATATATATATTTTAAACATATATCAATTTCATAATCAGGATTAGAAAAGACCCACAGTGCCATTAGTTAAAGCTTATCCTGCAAATCAAAGTAGATGCTCAATCATGTTTCAACAACCCAAACCCATTCCCCACCCCCAGGCCCCAACAAAATTTTAAATAAAGTAAAATAAAAAGCATGTAAAAGCAACTCCACCAACCATGAATAGTAACCCCATAAAAAAAAGCATTTCCACCGACACCATGTAAACATCAATAGCAACCCCACAATAAAGGAAGAAGGACAAAAAAAAAAAAAAAAGCTTGGTATTTGAATCTCGTGCAACCAAACAAAGTCTTGCAAGTTCAGCCTCATGTTTTCCATATAAGATACAGCAGCAACTCCGTAACATGATAGGGAAAAAATAAAACGAATAATAAATCATATTGCCTCTAGCAAATGAGAAGAAAAATAGGGAAAACAAGAAGGATAAATGAGTTAAATGCAAAAGAAAAATAAATAAATATGACCCCAAGCTTGAATAAAAAAAAATAACAAGTCTTTTTGTTTTGGCATTGGGGCAAAGTAATATAGTATTTATTCACAGCCTAATCTCCCTTTTTGTTGGTTCCAATCACATGTTTTAAGGGGCAGGTCTCGGCAATAAAGAGCAATATCATTATCTCCAGAGAGACTCGTAGTTTGATGATGGCCTCATTACCCGGTTTATTCAAAGAAATTTCTTTGAAAATTGATGGCCTCAATATCTCTATATCTCAACAATAAAAAAAAACTTGTCTGATAGAAATTCTTTGATTTGAGTGTGTGTTTTACATCAACAAACTTACTTATATATATAGAAAAGAAATATTTGCAGAAAAATAAACTTAATTCTAGTAATAATAGTAAACATCTACAAGGCACAATAGGAAAATAGGAAAATTTTGAGAGCGCATAGTAGAAAGTAATTCTATGACTTATTACTCTCCCAAAAAAATAAATAAATAAATGGGCAATGGGGGTGGGGTGGGGGGTTCCTTGCCAATCAACATGAAACAGAATACGAGAAAATGGCACACAAAAAATAATTTTAATTGCCCAACATGAGAAGCAAAAGTATTCCGATAAATCATTTAACAATAATAACCGATTATGTGGTGGTTGTAAAATTGCAATTCAGTCCCCAATAGGTAGTTCAATCGGTTGTGGACCACGCCTCATGAAGTGAATGTCACTAGTTCAAATCCTTTCTCTTGTGTAGACATATAAAAAAAAAATTGCAATTCAGATTAAGGGTCTATTTGGGAGTGCAGTTTTAATATGTGCGATTTTAAAAATTGTGTTTTCGAAATCACTACTTTTAAAAATTGCGTTTTTAAATATTGCAATTCAGACCAAGTAACTAAACAACCTATTTGGTTTGAAACTTCTGAAAACTATGTTTGGATTAAGAACATGACTTGCTCAAATACAACCATGTATATTTGATACACCAACTATATCAAATATCAAGAACATAATCCATGGCTAAAAAATAGCATAGTATTGACAAAAAAATGTGACATAAGAAATCACCATTTCCATGATGTGCTAAAATTAGAGTTTGTTGATTGGAAGGTTAGGTTAAGGATATGGAGGGTTTGGAGTTGAAATAATGAAAGAAACCTCAAGAATCAGAGGTGCTATCACGGTTATGTGAATACTCAATAAAAGTTTTTGGAGTATTTTGTCTTATTGATCGAAAGAGAAAAAAAGTTATGGTCATTTTTGTATTTTGGCTAGCCGAGAGAAATATTGTCAATTTTTTAATAGTTTAACGAAGACAACGTTGTCAATTGGATGGTAGTTTGAAAGAGACACCTAATGCTTAATCGGTTAAGGGCCATGCATTAAACAAGTAGTTTTTCAGTGTCAAGGCTAATGGTTTCTATGAATACTAATGCCCAAATCTGACCCATGGCACTGCTTCGAACAACATAATTGCAAGAAAGTTGCAAAGGTTTCTTCTGTGAAAGCTTGAAGAGTCTCAAAAGTTGCAAATTGCTAAGAAGAAGAAGATGGGACATTTGTGGGGGCTTCGCATGTGCATGCTTTTCGTCTGTCGTGATTACTTGGACCCAATACACTATAATTCACATCATTCTCATCACAACCGTTGGATATACAAAGACTTTATTCATCCAAAAAATATATATAAAAAGACTGTCTGCAAGTCTTCTATTTTGAGTGGAGTCCGAGTCCACCATAAATTAATTGGCAACACTCAGGAACCAACGGAATCCAAAGCTCTCTCTCTACCAACTGAACAAAAAGAAAGACAAAGAAACAAAGAAAAAGGTTTACACAATCCATTAAATTAAGTTCATCAATGCTTCTCTGTACTACTTTTGTAGGCTATTGGGTATGCACTGGAAAAAGGGAATGAGTTTATTAATTCTCAAACCCTTGAAGAAAATGAAACGAAACTAATATGCACAAGAAAAAGAGAAACCGGACCAATTTTCAATCCTATCATTTGCTTAAATTAGACCTAACAATGCCATCAATCTACAGACAACTATGGCAGCGTAATTGGTTTGAAAAATGTTGTCCTTAATTCTGATGGTTAATTAGACAAAGTTAATTATGCCACCAATCTATGGCTGTAACATGGACTTATATCAATCAAAGTAGAATATTAGAGCTATGCACACCCATGTATTAGGGATAAATATAAGATTGATTATTGTGGTTGGTCTAAATTACAAATTACTTCACATGATATGACAAATAATTTATAAGTCTATAGTTAGCCTAAATTAATAAAAAAATTTATAAGTTTTCAGGATATGTCAAAAGAACGGTTTACTACCTTAAATCAATTTAAGTTAAGTAACTTAACAGAATTCATTACTTTATCATGTCATAACCAATAAAAATACAACACATGATATTATGAATTTCTAACTTTAAAAAATGACAATTAAGATTTTGTACATCATTTTGAGACACCAGTTAAGAGTGACTATACTAGAAATTTAGAGCAACCTTATTTATTTTTTATTTTGTTTTTCTGGCTGGGCAATAGTTTAAGGACAACGTGGTTGCCACCACTTTTGGCTTCTTCGGATTCCGATACAATAATAAATAAAGAGCAACTTGCTTGTAACAATGATATTATATTTCTTATCGACAATGATTTCACAACTTCAATATTATTTCTCTTGACGAATACTTAAGCCGAATTAAGGATTAGTTTAAGGATTAGTGCATCTCCACTTGCGCACTTGTCAAGAACTCTGTCACCTATTTTACTTTTTCTTTGATTCCTTTGACTCAGAGACATGCTTTGGATTCCATCACAATTGGACACGTTGAATCAATCAAACGGATCCTCAGGAGTTGGGAGTCATGAGGATGAACATATATCCTTTATAACTTCAAAAGAAATTGACAGCCTTAATTGATTTGAAAATGTTGGCCGGCCTTAATTCAGACTTGAAAAGAAAGTTGATAATGCCATCCACGTACAATAATCGATTGTCTTTTCTTTTCTCTTTGTTGTAATTACCTTCACCAAAATACAAACAAGAAAACAGAACAACAGGAAATCCTAAACAGGGGGGAGGTGGATCCTTGCCATCTCGATTGTCTGATGAACATGTCTTTTCTGACCATTTCAATAAAGAATGTAAGAAGGTGGCTGGTTTTATGTGATTAAGCCTCATAGTCATAGATGCATAAAAGCATATAAGTTAAGCTACTCACCCACCACCCTCCTTAATTCTCAACATTATCTCGTTTCCCACCTTACTATCAATTATGAGCAACTTGCTGTTTAGTATTCAATTGTTTAATAACATTTTTCTTTCTTTCTTTATTTCTGGGCAATAGTTTAAGGGTGACATACGTGTTTACCACCACTTTTTGGCTTCTTCATTCCCATATATACCATAAGAAAGTGGTCGTACCAATTGATCAAAATTAGTTATTAAGAAAAAATATTTAAAATAATTATTAAATATTTTATATCAATAACTAGTTTAACGATGAATTGGAACCGTAACGTTAATATTGTGTGATAATTGCAAGATAAAATATATATATATATATATATATAATTTTAAAATTTTCATATTAAAAAATTAAGAAAAGTATTTTCAAAAGAAGTTGTTTAATTATTAGTATTCAATANAAGACAAAGAAACAAAGAAAAAGGTTTACACAATCCATTAAATTAAGTTCATCAATGCTTCTCTGTACTACTTTTGTAGGCTATTGGGTATGCACTGGAAAAAGGGAATGAGATTATTAACTCTCAAACCCTTCAAGAAAATAATGCAAGTGGGAGATTTCTATTTTGCTTTTTCTTGGATTCCTCAATAAATCACATTTCCTGGAGTGGAGTCCACCATAATTGGCCATATTCAAGCAAAAAACAGAAAGACAAAAGAAGCAAAGAAAAAAGACTTGGATAATCCAATACATGGATTAGTTAAACTCCAATTTTACTGGCAAGCATGACCCAAAAAAATTATTTGCATTTGAAAGAATTTAAACATTAAACTTGATAAAAATGCAACCAAAAATAAAGCTCTTGCCACAATTCAGATAGATCATTGTCATCACAGCTGTTGGATTGGTCCATCGGTGAAAAACTTGTGTACAAGTCTTCTCTTCTTGTCAAATAATGCAACTGTCTATTTTGCTTTTTCTCTGATTCCTCATAAATCAGTGGAATCCAAAGCTCTCTCTCTACCGGTGAAAAAAACAAAGGCAAAGAAAAAGATTTCCACACAATCCAATAAAGCACGACTTGTAGGTAGGGCTGTTTTCTGTCTCACCAACAGCACTATATATATATATATATTTTATATTTTATATTTTCTTTTTTCTTTTTTTCTCATCAGCAACACTACTTGCTAGTGTGGGCTTTTTAAATACTATTTTTAGTTAAATTTGAGTTAATTTATAAGAGAAACATTTAAAGCATGATCCAACAAACTTCTTACTCTCCTCCTTTCTATTTAGTTTTAGGAATAAATATAAGATTGATCATTGTAGTTGCTCTAAATTTATAGGTTCATAGTTGGCCTAAATTAGAAAATAATTTATAGGTCTTTAGAATATGCCAAAATAACAATATTCTACCTTAAATCAATTTAAGTTAAGTAACTCAACAGAATTCATTATTTTATCACATCATAACCAATAAAAATGCAGCATGTGTTATTATGAATTTATAACTTTAAAAAATGGCAACTAGGATTTTGTACATCATTTTAGGATACCAGTTAAGATTACACATCAATCATTACTCCACGTCATATTGTTACAGTAAATTAACATCCTCTTATATCTCCAAAATTTTACTCTGTGCGTAACACTCCCTCTTTTTCATCTTCCTCACCACGATTTGGGAACAATTTACAAAAATTTGATAGTTGCATTTTGTGAAGCGGCTAAGGAAATTAGGTTAATTTACTATAACAATATAACATGGAGTGAGGGTTGATGTATAATCTTAGATGGCATCCTAAAATGATGTGAAAAATCCTAGTTGTCATTTTTGAAAGTCAGAAATCAATAATAACACGTGTCGCGTTTTTAATTGGGTATGACGAGGCAAAGTAGCAGATTTTGTTTTGTTACTTAACAAAAATTGATTTCAAGAAGTAAACTATTATTTTGACATACCTTAAAGACTTATTATTTTTTTATCCCACATAGAGTAATTTGTAACTTAAGTCAAATACAAGGACTTATAAATTACTTTTTATATAACAGGAAGTAATTGGTAATTTAGGCCGATCACAATAACCAGTTTTATATGTATCCTGTTGTGTTGTCTTCATACCTATATCATATATGAGTTAGCCTTTTTCTGCCAGGATTTTTGATATATTAGCTTAATCCTGCTTCCAATAAGTTTCAAGTTGTTTGAATTATACACCTCAATTTCAAGTAACGAGATTCTTGATTGAGCCAGTTTAAGAGTAAGATTAATTATTGTTGTGTGTGTGAAAGAGGTTTCTGAATTGTAAAAAAAAAAAGTGAAAGAGGCTTCTTGAGCTTTGGAGAAGCTAACCAAGCCGTCTCACTGTAGCTTTATTTATGAAATAATTAGAAGTGAAACATTGTAACATGTAAAAGAAAATAAGAAGGGTGATAGTTTTGAAGGAACTTTAATAAAGCATGTGATAAAATGAAAGTCTATCTCAATGTGTTTTCTAATATTTGGTGCATAAAATTATAGTTTTTCCTTTTCTTTTCAAATTGATGGGTAGAGTCTGAGCTAAAAAACAATTGAATTTTCTTTTCATATCATTCATTTTTTTGCTTGATTCATGTTATTCTTTTTCTTTTCTTTTTTAAATTTGAAACACTTGATTGAAACTATTGATAAGATTGATTATAGATTGTCCTATAATTTTATCACAACATATCTTCAAAATAACTCTCCAATAATCGAGATATGATGGAACATAGTTAATCAGATTAGCACACTTTTTGCATCACATTAATAGTATGCAACAGCTGAACCAAAGTTCTAGAAAGTATTCACCCATAAGCGTTTGTTATAGAAATAGTTTGTAAATCGTAGACACCAAACTTGTGAAATCATAACAAGATTACCATTCCCTACACTCCCACCTACTTTAGTTCCAAGATGGCTCCCTAAAGAAATAAACCTTTAAACTCCCCATTTGCAAGTTGGCATACCTGATTGTATGATTGTGTGTCTGCAAAAGAGAGGTTTGAAGAAGTAAGAAACATCGCACCAGGTTTGAATCTATGGCAGGTTTAAAAGAAACAACTATTTAATCACAAATGGCCACTCAATTGGTATGCAAAATCCTTCAACAATATAAGAAGTTGAAGAAATTTGGCTACTCCAAATGAGATTTTAATGGAAGTTGTACAAGCATGAATCTGTGAGTAATAGCATGAACACCAGAATTCAATTAATTAGCAATTCATACCAAATGTGTTACCAAAGTTGGTCCATGTTTCAGCATGAATGGACTGCTCACTCTCAGCAATACCAATCACCTCAATGTGAGTCATAAGAGGGACCTGTGGAAGTCCTTTTATCATCAATTGACGTTCATCTGTAGATTTTCCAGTTTTGATTTCACCGTCAGATTGAGTAACTTGAACAACTGCACGAACCTTCCTTCCTACATACATGGGCAACAACTCTGCATTGACAAAAACTGTGGGGCTTGATGTATCCATGTGCTGAAAATTGACAATCACCATAAACCAGTGTCAGATCAGTCAGTTTGATCTTGCATTAATTAGATATCTTATTTCACATATTGGTTGAATAGATGTCAACGAGGCATGCCTTCAACAATTTGTTTTGGGAGATAAGAATACAAGTGATTGTTCGTGGGTTTAAAGGAAGATCCTTGAGCTGAGACAAATTGCTTGTGAGAAGATTAAATACTAAGTTGGAGATCATTCATCTATTTGCATATGGTATGAGATCTGGCATCCTATCAGTCCCCTCATATGCAAATATGCTGTGAGGATAATATGCTTGGGATCCTTGAGCTGGCATCCTATTGACAATGCCATTGAAGGTTTTGATTGGAAATGGTTGTTTGCTCAATCTTCAAATTGGTTGAAAGTACACAGAGCTCCTCTCAGTTATTAGGCCAAACAAAGAAAATTGGGATAAGATAAAATGAGTGAATGGCATCAATATCAAATTGGGATAAGATAACATGCAAACAATTGTCAGGCATGTTAATATGATCCTTAACCATGCTTTCTCCTATGGATTACTATCCAAGGTAGGCTGAACACCTAAGACAAGCTGCAAGGTTATAACATCCTCCCGAAGATTAATATGCTGCTCTCTTTATCAATAAAATGTCAAAGATCTTAATCACTTATTTTTCAATTGTCCATTCTCTAAACATTTATGGTATATTTCCTATGTGACAAATGCAAATTGTCGATAGGAGTTAGAAGGAAACCATGCATTAGATCACTCAAGAATTTAAAAAAATAAAAAATCGTCAGTGTTATCTGTAAACTTATAGTTACGGCTGCAATATGCAATTTAAAGAGAAAGTAATTCTAGAGTCTTTAGCAAGAGACATAAAAATGAATGCAATGACAACAACAGGGTTATGTATTGGGCGAGGGAAAAAGTTAACAAATTTCATAATTTTAAACCTTCTCAAGAAAACAGGAGACTCCTATGACCATGGGATATTTTAGAAGATGTTCTTCGGTCTGGTTAGGTAGGTTGTTTGCTCTGATGTTGTATTGAAATGAAGAGGGAATATTGTTAGTCTACCTCCTTTTTGGATGTATTTGTTTGGGGTATGCTTAACAGCTTAAGTATTCTTGAACATTATTTTTCTATTTTATAATTACTTATCTTACCCAAAAAAATATACTATATTTTTGAAGTTCATAAAAAGTCCAACCAACCCCTTGGCAGATAAGTGTAATATATATACTTGCATTTTCAAAATTAAGGGTGAAACATGTGAAAACTTTGTAAAATTAGCATTGCCCGCTTCCTCAAAGGAGTAAAGTAAAGCCTTTATACGGTAAAATGGGCTAATTGCCTACAATAAGTAGCTATCAACAAGAATGCCTTCACGGAATCAGCTGTAGCTTTCAAGAATACTAGGAACTCAACACAAAATACAGTATCATTTGCAAAAGGAACACCAACTCCTTTGATTTAATAAATGATGTGAAGTGTTTGTTCTTTGGTGTCTTGAATTGTACCCTAATTGATCCTGCACACATGAATTAGACCCTACACTTTCACTTATACAAACTTTCTAAATGTCTTGAAAGGACTGTAAAAACCTCTACCCCCAACCAAATAACAAAAATCCTACAAAAACTGTAATGCTCAAAAAGATTACCAACAGGAAAGCTCCACACACACACACACAAGGATAGATTTGGTAAAGACTCCAAAGCTTAAACAAAGGAAAACCCAATCATCAGGAGTACCAGCAGGTTTCACAAAATAAACACCCAGATATACAAAAAAAAACATAAAATTGGTAGTCACTCATGCTTAAGAGGCTTATCATCAAACAGCTGGGACGCTCATGACAACAGAAGAAGGGGTCAGATTGGATCCCAGAATAAACAATTAACCAGCAACCCAATTTTAGTACACAATAACTAAATTGAATGAAAGAAATAAGATAAATCGACGACATACCTTTTGAGAGTGTAAGAGATAGAGAGACCGGAAACAACTGGTGGGCGCGGTAATATGTATCGAAGCTAAAGAGTGTTGGGGCTGCGACACCAAGAGGGGGAAGGGCGGGAATTTTAAAGGTGCTCCTGATGGTTGTGGATATTTTGGCGGGAATTCAATTCAATGGTTCTAGCCTTCTAGGGGTTTTTTCTAGGATGCGCGGATACTGCAATTTTAATCTAAATTTGTAAAAATTTATTTGGGAGTTCACTTCTAAAAAAACTAGGATTTGAAAACGTAAAAAAACAACGAACAAACAAAAACAGCATTTTTTAAATCACAGATCAAGATGTGTGTTTCTAAAAGCGCATTACTTTAAAAATTAAGTTACGATTTTAAATGTTAAATTACGATTTTATCAATCTCTTAATTGCATTTTTAAAAATTACATACTTCTAAAATTGTTATTTTTAAATAAATAAATAAAAACACACACTGTTTGAAAAGGGACTTTCTCATGCTTTCGGCTCTTCTCTATTAGGATTTAGGATGCCTTTGATCAAAATCACAATATATTTGACCATGAAGCAGGTCTTAGAATTTTTTATTCTAGGAGCCTTAGGTGGGCAGCTTATGGAGCAATATTTGTAATATGCTGGAGCCTAAAGGAGAATTTTATTGTTCATGCTTGTGGAGCAGCATCTGCTGACCGTAGTTGTATAATGTTGAGTATAGATTGGTTCGAGTCCCACATTCAAAAAATATGTTATATGGTATAGATGGGTCCAAACTGATTAGTTTAAGTTTTTGTATTGCCTGATGCCTCAACTTGCTATATAAACAAGATCAAGTGTAGTATATGCTGTCTAGAGAGAGAGGCTTTGCATTCTCTAGAATTTTCTCTCTCTCTCTCTCTCTCCTAACACCACCAAAAAAAAGAAGAAATCACATAGAAATGAAGATCTAGTTTGTAGATCTAAATCTAGTTCTTTCAAAGTTAAATCTGATCGTCTTCATTAGCTAAAGCGTGTCTTCCTGAGAATGTCTACAGCGTGTCTTCATAGATATGTTTATGATATCCTTTTGTCTTGGCCTTTAGGTCAAGGATGTGAACTTTATCCTAGCCTCTTCGTCGGGAATAAAGATGTGAATTTTATCATAGCCTTCGACCCCAATGTGAACTGTCTCATGGCCTTTGGATCAAGAAAAGAATATATCAGTATGAAGGTTTATCTCTAACAGCCAAATTTTTAATTTGATTGTTGTTTTGATTTTTTTTTTTTATATAAACTACTCATGTCCTAAATTTAAGGGCATGAATAGATCTATTCCTTAATTGTAATTGTACATGAAGTAACATAAACTTAAAGTCATAGATATGTACTTAATGGTAAAAATTTGTGATTGTATTTATAACTTTATAACCTCATAACATTTGGCTATAATTTTTCAGAGCTTTATATGCATGATATTGTAAAAGTTGTGTGCTCTATGTTGTAAGAGCTTTATTACGCTCTTGATCTTTCAAAAATCATTCAAAAAAATATACTATTGCTATACAACTGTCATACCACATGGATAACTGACACAGAAAATCAGCCATTATATATATATATATGACTGATTTTAACTGCCGATATCTTCTCAATTGTATTATAGCATATTTGCATAAAAGTTAAAAACCACACATCCAATAAGCTTTTGATCTGTGTACTGCTTATATATGGAAAGATTAAACATGAAACACCGCATCACCAAACAAGAAACACCCAGAGTATCAATCAAGTACATGATTCAACAAAACGCATGAAATTAAACGTTCAACTATCAATGTCAATAAAATCTTCCATCCAACAAAACTTCAAAAAGTCAAGCAAAACGGAACTAGCTTTCCATAACTTCCACAGGGAAAATTCCTGTCAATTAGGTATTAGTGGCCCTAGTGTAGATCTGCTGACTGGCATGAGAAGAGATCATCCTGATGGCGCCCCTGGCCATCAAATCCTTAATTGCTCTGCGTGCTAGAGATCCACTAATCTGAAATTTGCAGGGTAGGTAATAAAAAAGAGAATCATTAATCAACCATAATCATTTAGTAAAAGTAAATTTATCCCTTAACCAATGGTAAGCAAAGCAACTTGTTTCTAATATTAAATTCAAAGGTACCAACTACAATGAAGCAGTTTAAAGTGTTGCAAATACTTCAGATTCTATGTATTGGATAACATTAATTTATATCGTTCATTTCTTATCATCATAAACTATGGCCTATTCACATGGAAGCCTTTGGAAGCATTTTTTTTTTATCCCTTTCTGCTTATTCTTTTCCAACAACCAAAAAGAAGATTAGAATGGTTTAGCTTATTTATTATACTACACTACACCACAGGATCTAAACTAACAAAGAAAGAAAACCATGGATTTATTCTTCTGATAAATAGCGTAACAAAGAAAAGCAAACTCTTAATTACGGAAGAAGAAAAGGCAGTGGGATAATTGACAAAGGAGAAAAGAGAAGTACTCAGCACTTAAAACTAGAACACCAAGACATTTACATTTTCCTTAAGAGAAAAGAACAATCCCACAAAAAGTGAATTACAATAATTTTAAGAGAAACATCGAGGGAAGTTTTTTATACACATAACACTCGTGCATTAATATGCTCCAATCTCTTACATAAATTTTGGACACTACACAATGTATGAGGTATAGCACATGTTTGCATAGGGGTGAATTTGGTAAACCAAAACAAAGAAAACAAGGCCTATAAAGGTTTTAACACCAAGGGCAAATTAATAAGTGCCCCAGTGACTACAAGAAGTATGAACTCTTACTAAATTTCAGATGAAGAGCATGACACAAAGAACATAATTGCAACATGTAAAATACTAAGTAAAACAACATAAACAAGGAAAAAAAAATTAATCTCTAACATACCCTCAACCGATCAGACAAGATGGATGGTGTGACAAGCTTGAACTTGGGAGCTTCAGTAAGAAGCTTGTCATAAGTCGCCTGATCGAACAGAACCATGTTGTTCACCTTCTCCTTTTGCTTACCCTTGCTCCATTTCTACACAGAAATCTCAACCAAATTAAAGCAAAAATCAATGGCAGCTAAGACGGTATCACAGACAATCCCAAATCCCAATATAGAACAAAACTATCAATCATAAAATAAAATTCAAAACTCAAGGCCCTATAATCCTTCAAATGAAGATAAATTACTCGTATCTAATAAATGCAACAAAAAATCTAAACCTGCAATTAAATCTAGAACTAATAGCAGCTAAAATATCACCAAGACAACCCCAAATCTAAATATATAACCCAATTACTGATCATAAAAAAATTAAAATACCCAGTGTCTCAATAATCTAAGATGCAGATGACTAATTAAACCCATACAAAAAATCTAAATCTACACACAAAGAACACTATCTAGTAAAATAATGCTGTAAAACATTATATAGAACTGATAATACCCATTGTAAATAATGAAATTCGAGCCTATGGAATCCAGAAACTAAATAACAGCCATTCAAATACTATTAATTCTAACCAGGCACCACATAAGACGCTAGGCACAAACATAGCTCTGACCCAAACCCTAACCCTAAAAGTTTTACCTTCTTCTTCTGCTTGCCTCCGCCGGACTTAGCGGGCTTCGAGGACGGAGGAGGAGCCTTCTCTTTCTTCGGCGCCTACATCACGAAAAAACCAAATATGAGAAAAACAGAAAATCCCACTTCAGAACACGAACAGGCGATGAGTTCAGGTAGGGTTTTGTACCATTCGATCTTGCAGTTGATCTCTAGGGTTTCTGGGGGGGCGCCTTAAAGAAGCTACTAGCGGAGCAAAATGTTCGACTTTTTGGGAAAAGAGTATGTTTATATAGCGTGACAAGCTAGGGTTTTTTCGAGCTGGAAGGAGGGTGTTTGGGTGCTGGGATTGAGGAATGGGATTTCCTGGGATAGGTGTATTCCCGTTCCGTTTAGAATGCAAAAACATTAAAAAAATATATATAAAAAATATAAAGATAAAATTAGGAAAATAGAGTTAAATAAAAATTAATTAAAAATATTAAAGAATATAATTAATAAAATAAATAAACAGTTCAATAAAATTTAATTATTGCTTAAAACATATAAATGTAATTTAAAATTTATTTTGTTACGCTTAAAATTAATTTATTCACTTGTTCACAAAGAATTTTCATATTTTGGAATCACTACATGATTTCTTTATTAATGATAGTTTTGAATATATCTTTCACAATGTACGCAACCAAACAATAATTTATCCACTGATCTCTTATTCGGTTGTGCAAATTATTTTTAAGAATATTTATTACTAAAAAAGCTATTTCAAAAGTAGCTATATTAACCAATAAAATCAATAATAGTGTTATCAATGAATAATCCAACGAAGACACAATATTCTCTTTTATCTACAATCCTCTCAACATAGTGTTCAAACTCTTTTAAGTGTTGCAAATTCTTTATTATAACACATGTAGAAGAAGAAGAAAGAAGTAAAAAAAAAAAATAGGATGAACCTTTAGGTAATCTTTTAAAACCCTAATCTTTATTTTGTGATTTCTTGTTTAATCTTCACCTATCAGTGTTTTGGTTGAAAGAATGGAGGGGAAAACATAATCATGGGTCTTTTAGTTTTGTTAAAGTATTATAAAAATAGACAGGAGTGGAACTTGACAATTAAAAGTGGGAGACAAAACATAAAAATTTAGTTTTGGGGGGATATTTCATAAAAACCCATAAATTTTAAGAGTAAAATTTTAAATTTTAAGGGTAATTTTAAAATTTTAGGGGGACAAATAAGAACCTATGTAGGTCCGTCCCTGATAATAGGGTTTCTAATCTAGTGAAATTTGTGGATTATGATACATGAATATATTATTTCGAAATTAGTGGGGAGTGTATGTATTTTATTATGGATTAATGTTGATTTTAGAGTTAGAGAGTTGGAGTTTGATGGATTCTATAAACTATTTCATTTTTCATATTATTCAATAGTAGATCTACTACTTTTTAAGGTGTTGATATATAGATCCGTTGTATTTTTTATTTTTATTTTTTTTTGACATGTCCATGCAAGAGTAGGGGGAGGGGAGATTCGAACTTGTGACCAACACTTCATAAGGCGTTGTATTTTTTATTTGTGGTAAATGAAGCATTGTCTTTCGATAGAAAGGTTGCAACTTTGGTAAAAAGATGTGAACTTTGATGTTTGGATGTTACTTTGAGGATTGGGTGTGCTTAGAATAGTGTAAAGATACATTTTAGACCTTGGAATATGTTAGATGAGTTAAAATCCATTTTATGTCTTTCCAAAAATAAGATAGCTTTTAAAATTTCTATTTGATCAAAATTTAATAATTATCAATCATAAACCCAATAATGATTTTAAGAACCACATCCTCTTTAGAAGAACACAAAAGTAACACTATAAAAACTTATACTCAAGTCAAAAGCATGACATTTTGGAGTTTTTGAATTTTTGTCCACCAAATGATCAATGGCAAACGATTGATATATGGATTAAGATCCTAGGCTATTAAATCTATAAATTAAAAAAAAAAAAAAAAAGATCCCCTATTCTTAAAGAATTGCCAATGGATTTTTTTGAAATCCTAACTATTCATTTTTATTCAACAGTTACAAATTCACCACATGTCCTACTTAATATAAAATAAAAAAATATTAATTAAATTTAAAAAATAAATATAAAATAAAATAATTTTTTAAAAAACATAGGATAATTTAGCCACCCGTTTTTCCCCCTATGGGATGGCTGACACCACCCCTAATGCCTAAAGCCACCCCCAAAAACTAATTGAAATCTAAAAATGTGTTTAATATTCAAAAAAATCTATTTAAAGAAAAACATATTCATTTAATAAAATTAAATTAAAAACAATTTTAAACATCTAATAATTTGTAAGGTGCATAAACTTAGAAACTTTCTTTCTCAAACTTAATCCCGCTCTTAATAATTTGTAAGGTGCATAAAAGGATTTTATCGACTTTCTGAACGCATATAAGATTCTTTGCCAGTTGCCCATGTTCAATCTTTTATGAACGGAATTATACCACAGAAACCCTAATTACCAAATCAAGACGAAGAGAAGAAACCCCAAGAAAACCAAATCAGACACAAGAAAACTTACTTCAATTGGCAAAAATCAACAAAAACATAAAGCAATCTAATCTGCCATAATTTTACAAATACATTAAGAGAAGTAGACGTTGAGATCCAATTAAAGAAAGAAATATTCTATCCAAATATCCGACAAGAAGTTACACAAACTTCTCTAAGCCCTCTCGCCCCTAATCCGACGAGCAAGCTGGATATCCTTAGGCATAATGGTGACTCTCTTGGCGTGAATAGCACACAGATTCGTGTCCTCGAAGAGCCCCACAANTTAATAATATAATTAATAAAATAAATAAACAGTTCAAAACATTTTATTATTACTTAAAATGTATAAATGTAATTTACAATTTATTTTGTTACGCTTAAAATTAATTGATTTAGTTGTTTTCGACGAATTTTCATATTTTGAAATCACTGCATGATTTCTTTATTGATGATAGTTTTAAATATATCTTTCACAATGTACGCAACCAATCAATAATTCATCCACTAATCTCCTACTCAGTTACACAAATTATTTTTAAGAATATTTATTACTGAAAAAGCTCTTTCAAAAGTAGCTATATTAAGCGGTAGAATCAATAATAGTGTCATCAATGAATAATCCAACGGATACACAATATTCTCTTTTATCTCTACAATCTTCTCAACATGTTCAAACTCTTTTTAAGCGTTGCAAATTCTTTTATTATAACACATGTAGAAGAAGAAGAAAGTTTTTAAAAAAATAGGACCAACCTTTGGGTAATCTTTTAAAACCCTAATCTTTATTTTGTGATTTCTTGTTTAATCTTCACCTATATTAATGTTTTGGATGAAAGAATGGAGGGGAAAACGTATTCATGGGTCTTTTAGTTTTGTTTAAGTATTATAAAATTAAATAGGAACGAAACTAGACAATTAAGAGTGTGGGACAAAAGGTAAAAATTTAGGTTTTTGGGGAATATTTCATAAAAACCCATAAATTTTAAGAGTAAAATTTTAAATTTTAAGGGTAATTTCAAAATTTTAGAGGGACAAATAAGAACCTATGTAGGTCTGCCCATGAAAATAGGGTTTCTAATTTAATAAAATTTGTGGATTATGATACATAGATATATTATTTCGAAATTAGTGGGGAGTGTATGTATTTTATTATGGATTAATGTTGATTTTAGACTTAGAGAGTTGGAGTTTGATGAATTCTATAAACTATTTCATTTTTCACATTATTCAAGAGTAGATCTACTACTTTTTAAGGTGTTGATATATAGATCCGTTGTATTTTTTATTTGTGGTAAATGAAGCATTGTGACATTGTCTTTCGATAGAAAGGTTGCAACTTGGTAAAAAGATGTGAACTTTGATGTTTGGATGTTACTTTGAGGATTGGGTTGTGCTTTGAATGGTGTAAAGATTCATTTTAGACCTTGGAATATGTTAGATGAGTTAAAATCCTTCTTCTAGTCTTGTATTCCTCTAAAAATAAGGTAATTTTTAAAATTATCATTTAATAATCAATCACAAACCCAATAATGATTTTAAGAGTCATATCATCCTTAAACAAACACAAAAGTAACTCAATAAAGACTTATAACATTACTCAAATCAAAAGCATGATATTTTGGAGTTTTTGAATTTTTGTCCACCGAATGATCAATGGCAAACAATTGGTATATGGATTGAGATCCCAAGCTGTTCTTAAAGAATTACTGGTGAATTTTTTTAAAATCCTAATCATTTATTTTCATTCAACAGTTACAAATTTGTCACATACCTCACTCAATAAAAAATAATTAAATATTAATTAAATTTTAAAAATAAATATATAATAAAATAATTTTTAAAAAAGTATAGGATAGTTCCACCACCTCATTTCTCCCATATAAGACTAATAGGAGGGCTAACACCACCCCCTAAGCCCGAAGCCACCCCCAAAAATGATTGAAACTTAAAAATATATTTGAGACTCAAAAAAATATATTTAAAGAAAAACATATTCATTTAATAAAATTAAATTAAAAACACTTTTAAAAATCTAAAAAAAAACAACTAAAACGCATTTCAACAAGAGCTTCATTTATCTTTTTTTGACTTAACTCAATCCCGCTCTTAATAATTTGTAAGGTGCATAAAAGGATTTTATCGACTTTCTGAACGCATATAAGATTCTTTGCCAGGTGCCCATGTTCAATCTTTTATGAACGGAATTATACTACAGAAACCCTAATTACCAAATCAAGACGAAGTGAAGAAACCCCAAGAAAACCAAATCAGACATAAGAAAACTTACTTCAATTGGCAAAAATCAACAAAAACATAAAGCAATCTAATCTGCCATAATTTTACAAATACATTAAGAGAGGTAGACGTTGAGATCTAATTAAAGAAAGAAATATTCTATCCAGATTTTCAACAAGAAGTTACACGAACTTCTCTAAGCCCTCTCGCCCCTAATCCGACGAGCAAGCTGGATATCCTTGGGCATAATGGTGACTCTCTTGGCGTGAATAGCACACAGATTCGTGTCCTCGAAGAGCCCCACAAGGTACGCCTCAGCGGCCTCCTGGAGAGCGGCGACGGCGCTGCTCTGGAAGCGGAGATCCGTCTTGAAGTCCTGAGCGATCTCTCTCACCAGCCTCTGGAATGGCAGCTTCCGGATCAGAAGCTCCGTGCTCTTCTGGTACTTTCGGATCTCTCTCAATGCAACAGTTCCCGGCCTGAACCTATGCGGCTTCTTCACTCCTCCGGTTGCCGGAGCCGACTTCCGGGCCGCCTTCGTGGCCAGCTGCTTCCTTGGCGCCTTCCCTCCTGTCGATTTCCGAGCAGTTTGCTTCGTACGAGCCATTTTGAAACGGTGGGAAAGTTTGGACGATTTGTGATTGTTTCTCGAGGGAAGATAATTGGATCTGCGAAAGTTTATGGCAAACGATTTGGGGTTTGGGGGTATTTATAGTTGAGGTTTTGGGGGACGGCCAGAGCGCGAAATTTTTGTGTTTCATCGAAATTTTTGAAAGAGAGAATATGGACCGTTGATGACTGTGATAATCGACGGTCGGTGCTCTTTGAAAGAGAGGGACACGGATCGTGATCCGTGGTAATGTAAACCTGCCAATAGCACCAGTGTTTTAGTCTCGTAAGAGTTAAGAGTTAGAGGGAGAGTGAATTTAGACAGTCGATTGGTGGGCTAATGTGTTCGAGCTTAGTGTCACCGAAGTTGGGCCTTGAGATCGCTATCCGTACTAAATTGTGTTTTGGCCCATTTAGACCCTCAAATTATGCTTTTGCAAACTTGCAAGGTTAATAACTTAATATGATATACATGAACTCTTCGTTTCATTTAATATTAGGTAACCTCACCTACCCTTGAAATGTCATGCTTTTTTGTAAATACCCCTTTCACAGTTAAAAAACTTTCACTTTAGTGTATTAATCTTTTGATTTTTTGTAATTACTTTTGTTAGGATTTTCTATTAAATCCTAAAGGAGAGAGGCGATATTCCTAAAATGCCTTAATTTTCTATTAAAAAATCCTGACTCACGGGTTCAATGTTGAATGTAACACCCCCGACTTGTAACCAACGGGTCATATTATTATTACTATTTTTTAAAAAAAGAAAGAAGGACCCATAGTGGGTCACCTCACTTTTTTTTAATGTAATAATAACAATAATTTATTATTTGTAAATAAAGGTAAATTTAGAATTTTTAAAAAAATTAGGGGTATAAAAGTCTTTTACCCCTTCTACTGTCTGACTTAACCCCAATCTCTAATGGAAGGAGAAAATTGAAAAAACAAAACAAAGGATTGATACACCAAAGTGAGAGTTTTTGAACTTTTGAATAATATTTGCAAAATGCATGACATTTCAGGGAGTAAGTCATGTTTACCCAATATTTTTATAATGTGCTATTTTAATAAATAATTACTTAAAAATATAATTAATGAATGCATTAATTATTTTAAACGTGATAAGTGTAATGTGAATTGTTACACACCAGTCCATATTTTAGTGGCTAACATGACAAGTTTCACATAAACTATCATATTAGTTTGTAAGAAAATAGTAGTAAAATATGTAATACCGTTAGCACTCTAACAACACTTATAAAAGGAACAATGTACTAGAGGGGCTTTGGGGTACATAATGGAAGAGATTAGAATATTATAACTTGCTATGAGCCTACACCACTCAAGAATCGTGTCCTAATTCACTTGCTATGAGCCTACACAAAACTCCTAGAGTAGATAAATATAATCCTACCCAAATGATAAAACATAGCATAAGATTCCTTCACTAACACGTGATAGACTAGTCTTCTAACAGAAGACATAAACCCAGCAACATAATGACCCATAGAATAACAACTACTGCATTGCAAATTTGCACCCAAACACGACCAGCTTCTAATATTGCGTACGTAACATACCTCAACACCTTGATTGCCTAGTTTCATTAATCTTGTAATTTGGACTGTTTTCTTCTATCATCTTTCATGTTTATGTTTCTCTTCTCCAGATTTTCTATGAATGTCAACAATTTTCATTGACATTCCTTTAGTTTTTTTAGAGAAACCGAGACATCTGCCCTTTTTAGCGTCCATTTGAGTTTGTTATTTCAAAAAGTACGATTTAAAAATAAAATTTTTCAAATGTGTGTTTTGAAAACATGATTTTTAAAAACGCAGTTAAGCGTTCGACAAAATCACAATTTGACCTTTAAAATTGTAGTCTAGCCTTTAGAATTGTTTGTTTTAAAAAAAAAAAAAACATCCTTTAAAATCTGCTTTTTCAAATTTCAATTTATTTTTTAAAAACGCAATTCCAAACAATTTATTCTCTACGTTTTGATTTAAAAACTTACTTTTTGTCTATAAAATCACAATGTCAAACACACTTTTATTTATGCAATGTTTTAACGGTTGGTGGAACCTCATTAGACGATTTACTAATAACGGTTGGAAACTGAGGTTTTTTGAGGTGTGCAAAGTTTGCACTGGGTGGGAAGGTAAAAACGGTTTATCACATGATTTATTATGAGAAGAGACTTTAATAACAACGGTCAAAAAACTAAAACGGCTTTTTGGATGGCAATGTAAAAGGAGTCCACTTTTATTTCACATTTATTTTTGGCTTTTTTGCTTTCAAAAGTAGAAAAAGCACTTAAAAATCCGAGTAAATCATACAAATCCCATAAAACATTCAAATGAATTAAAACATAAGACCCTTAATTTTAATTTAAAAAATATAATTAAAACATGTTAAAAATGTGTTCCCGTAGGAAAAATTAAAGATGAAAAGAAGTATAAAGAAAAATAGCAAGGACAAAACATGGATTCTACCTATCAAAGCATTAATTGAAAATTAGCAGCAATCACTCATATTGTTGGTATGATATATATTATATTTAAATATAAATGAACTTACATGATTCTGGACATTCGAAGCAAATATAGAGCGGAAAAAAAAAAAAAAAAAAAAAACTCAACATTTAACACATCCAAGTGAACTCTCTCAAATCAAGTTCAATGATATGAAAGTAACTTTTAATGTGCATAACACAGTCATGTTTTTTCAAAGAGGAGACAGATTATATGAAATTCATTCACAACATTGAATGAATTAATCAGTATAATTATTTTGTTATTGGTTAACCGATTATCCGATAATGAATTGATAAATTTTTATTTTTTTTTGGTAGAACATATGTATGGTGGACTTTTATTTTGTTAATTAATGGGCCTATTTAATTGTCTTTTTTGTTCATTAAGCTATTTTAGCCCAAAAAAGCAATTTAGTCTCCAAAACAATCAATTTTAGTTCAATTAAAAAAACTCATGGTAAAAAATAATAATAACTCATAGTTAACTAATTAGCTGAACCGTTATTAACCAATTAACCATTTAACTGAAATTTTTGAAATGATTTTTTATCGAAATGTTGTCGGCTAATTAACTAAATTAACCGATAATTTCAATTAATTATCAAAAATAGGTTTATTAGTAGCATTATAACTAATACCCACCCCTACGGGTGTGAATTCCCCAAGAGTACAAAATTGAAGTGCAACTACTTTTGCTTTTTTACATAAAAAATAACGAATAGACACAACTTAATGCATAAGAACATTGGCAGCTGCTAGCCTGCTTCCCGATCAGTGNATATATATATATATATTTTTTAAAAAAAAAATTGTTCTTTTTAAATTAAAGTTTTTCGTTTTTAAATATATATATTTTTTGAGTTTATAGATGTATTTTTGTTTTATTGAGAAATATATAGGGACATTTTAATTGGGCCGACAAAACGGGTCACCCGGCACGACCTGTTTACGACTCGAATGACCCGCAACCCGTTTAAATAAACGGGTTTTAAACGGGTCAAACGGGTAGACTCGTGAAATTCACGGGTCACCCAACATGAACCCGTGAATCCGTTTAAGTTAAACGGATCTAACGGGTCCACACAACCCAGCACGACCCGTCTGAACACTAACCAATAACCCTACCCTTTGGTTTTGTTTTGTGCCTATGAGAAACGAAAACTGAAAAACAGAGGCTCTGTTTTTGGAGGCTAAGCATTCAGGAAAAAAATCAATATGGGATAACCTATAATTGATGAAATGAGAAATCCATAATCTCGATTCCCAAAGATCTTACTTGACTTTCTTCTGCACCATGTGACTTCTCTCTCTACACCAATCTATCCATAGATTCAAAACCCACAGTATGCTAACCAAGATTGCAGCAACAATCACAACCATCCAAGAAACCCATGCCCATTTGGGAATCATATTCCCAGCAGCCCCACTTGCATAAAACACCCCCATTTTAATCTTTTTGCTAGTCTTAAGGGGGACATTGACAATGTTTTGGTAGTTTGGAGGGGACATTGTTCCAATTAAAAGTTTATAGGGGACATTGTCAATTGGGTGGTAGTTTGAGGGGGGAATATGGACTTTATCCTAATTTTTAAAAACACAACTAAGCGTTTGGCAAAATCACAATTTAACCTTTAAAATTATAGTCTAACCCTTAGAATTGTTCATTTTCAAAAAAACACATCCTTTAAAATCTGCATTTTCAAATTTCTTTTTTTTTTTAAAAAAACGCAATTTCAAACAATTCATTCTCTACGTTTTGATTTAAAAACTCACTTTTCTCTATAAAATCACAATTTCAAACACACTTTTATTTATGCAATGTTTTTACGGTTGGTGGAACATCATTAGACGATTTACTAATAACAGTTGGAAACTGAAGTTTTTTGAGGTGTGCAAAGTTTGCACTGGGTGGGAAGGTAAAAAGGGTTTATCACATGATTTATTATGAGAAGAGACTTTAATAACAACGGTCAAAAAACTAAAACGGCTTTTTGGATGGCAATGTAAAAAGAGTTTACTTTTGTCCCAAGAGATAGTTCAATCGGCTGTAGACCATGTTTAATAAAGCGAAGGTCACAAATTTGAATCCCTCCTCCTTCTTCCCTTGTGTGGACATGTCAAAAAAAAAAAAGAGTTCACTTTTAAAATTAAGGGGAAACTACATTTTACCCCCATGAACTACAACACCTTGACACTTTCCCTCAATGAACTGCCAACTATACTACTTTGCCCCCATGAACTACCATTTTGTGCCCAAAAACCTCTTCCGTCAATCAAAGCCGTTAACTCAAACGGTCAACTCGTCACTTTGCCCCCATGAATTACAATGCATTGTCACTTTGCCCCCATAAATTATAACACATTGTCACTTTGTGCTCATGAACTATAACGCATCGTCGCTTTAATAGTTTGAGTTAATGGCTTTGACTGACAAAATAGGTTTTTGGGCACAAAATGTTAGTTCATAGGGTCAAAGTAGCACAATTGACAGTTCATGGGGGGAAAGTGCCAATGCGTTGTACTTCATAGAAGCAAAAGGTAGTTTCCCCTAAAATTAAAAAAACCTTACCGACAATGGATTGAGATTTTTTCAAATTATTCTTAAATTTGAGTTATTTATTTTAGAGGTCTCCTACTATCGGGTCTTGATGTAAATCAGTCATTTTACAGCTTCCAATTACCATATGATGCATCATCAATTTAAAAAATAAAAATAAAAAATAAAAGTGAGAACAACCACACCAAATCATAGAAAAAAAAAACTCGTAGCCGGCCAAATCCATAGGTTCGGCCCGGCGTGAACGCCTTAAACCCCGCCAGCCGTGATCCTCCTCAAAACTCATTTTTAATGCCCAAAAACCCATTTCTAATGTCTCAACACTTTGTCCCCAAGAGGTAGCTCAATCAGCTGGGACCACGCCTAATGAAGCGGAGGTCTCTAGTTCGAATCCCCATTTTCCCTCTTATGTGGACATGTAAAAAAAAAATAAAAATAAAAAATAATGTCTCAACACTTGTTTCTAATGCCCCAAAATCTATTTTTAATGTCTCAAAATTCGTTTCTAATGCTTAAAAACTTGTTTTTAGACTCAAAACTAAAACTTAGTGGTAGAAAGTTAACTATTTAAGGATTTTATTACCATAAAATCTAGTGTATTTTGGTATAAGTTATTTTTGTACATTTTTTATGTTTTTACTTATGTGTCAGTTATTAACTGAAGGCGGCAAAAATTTAGTTTTAAGGCTATATAAGTTAAACTTTTATTTTATTTAATAATTTAAATAATTACATAAATTTATGTGGCACAGAGATAATTAATTTTAATTTTTAATATTTCTAATTTACTTTTGCATTGGTATAACAAATTTTTCATTTAAATCCATGTCCAATGCATTTAAAGCCAAACTCATAATTGATGTACTTAGGCAGCTTGTCCTAAATATTTAAAAAGTAAAATTGTTTAAAAAATAAAATAATAATTTTATTAAAAGATAAAAATTTTCTTCAAATTAGTATGTTGGAAATATTCTCCAACACAGGACACAATTTTCTTTTAAATTAAGTTTGAAGAATTTCTTTCAATTTAATTTATAAAAATGACATGTAACTTTAAAACACGTAAGAGACACATATTTTTTTTAGTAGTATAAAACAAAGTTAAAACAATTTTTATTAAAAACTTATGTATATCTTACATGTATCTTGAAAGTGTATGATATGCCACTTTTGTTTATGACTAAAGGGATATGAGCGAAGATTGGGCAATCACTAGGGCAGTTAATGGATGTGGACATGGCGGGGGATGGGATTGGCTGGGGGAGGTGCCTAAGGTTACGAGTCGAGATCAACTTATTAAAACCAGTAAAGCGGGGACGGGCTCTTACATTAGGTGGGAAATCTTTCTGGGTATCATTCAAGTATGAGAAGTTACCTATGTTTTGCTTTGAATGTGGGTGCATTGTTCATGGCGAGAAGGGTTGCCCAAAGCCTCGGAACACCAGATTGGATGCAAGGGTAGAGGAAAAGCAGTGGGATGTATGGCTTCGGGCGGATGACAATCGTAGAAAGGGAGGAGGTGCAGGCGCCTCCTTTGCAAGTGGGGGTGGGTGGCAGCACCACCACGAGAAAGACAGCACCGTGGGCGGTGGCCATGACTGGGGAGCCAATGCCACGCTGGCAACCAATGGCGCCCAAGGAAACTCGAAGACACGATCTCCTACAACCCTCTACTCCAGGAGCCAGGGATACGGTTCATGCTATAGGGGTAACAGCCACGACTTGGACAGGGTGGGGGGAGAAGTTAGTGGCCAGCGAGAGACTCGCACTCTGGCCAACATTTGCGATATACGGAGCAGGAAATATGGGAGTGGGGGTGATGGGGTGTTGATAGGACACGTAGAGAAGATGCACGCTCAGGTGGGACATGGGTGTGCACCGTGTGCTGCGGGTTTGGAAGGAAATAAGGGAGGAGAAAGCGTACAGCAAGGGAGTGGGGGTCAATTGGGCGATATGGGAATTGTAGGTGACGTGGGGAACATGTTCAAAATGACTGGGAGTGTAAGTTCGGTGGGAGACGTGGACGACGTGGGCTGTCTTCGCAGGAAATGGACAGATGACGGTCAAGTGGAGTTGGTGGGCGACGTGGGCTGCTTGAGCGGGCAGGTGGGGAATGGGAGTGATGTGGGAAAAGCGGCTGCATGCGCACACTAAGGAGACTAATATGTGTGGACGTGGCCTAAATGCATGCGGCGACATGGGCCTCACTGCAGTGGAGGAGCAAGGAAACCTGGAAGTGGGCCATGTTGGGGATAGGGACATGTCGGCCCACATGGACTGCACTCAGCAGCAACCATTTGATGGAGATAGGCAGGGGGCTGCTTCCTCTCCTACTTTGCGTACATGGAAACAGCGGGCACGAAGAGCAAGGGATCCAACAACCACTATGGAGAGTGGTGCACTCACTGAAACGAGTGGGAAAAGGGGGATAGGGAAGGTTGAAGGCTCTGGACGTTTAGGGAGAGGGAAGCGACACAAAAAGTTGGCGATACAAATTGTAGTTGATGATGGAAAATTATTGGCGGCGGCAGTGTCAAAGCCCTGCCAATGCTTATGAGGCTCCTGAGTTGGAATTGCTGAGGGCTTGGGAACTCTGGGACAGTTCGGGACCTTTGTCAGTTGATGAAGGAAAAGAAACCCAAAATTTTGTTTCTTATGGAAACAAAATGTCGAAAGGATAGGATGGAGGCGTTACGAGTTAAGATGGGATTTGAGGGTATGTTTGTGGTGGACCCGGTAGGACAAAGTGGCGGGTTAGCACTCTGTTGGAAGGAGAAAGACCTAGTCGAAATTCAAAACTTTTCACGACGTCACATCAACACTATTATTCGACTAACAGCTGAAGAGCATGGTTGGAAATTCATTGGATTTTATGGTCATCTAGTGTGGACAAAGCGTCATGAATCTTGGTCACTCTTGTGTCATCTGCATAACTACCTCCCACAGGCTTAGCTTTGTGTTGGTGATTTCAACGAAATTACTGACCAAACAGAGAAGGTGGGAGCGACTCTTCGACGGGAAGGCAAATGGCCCAATTCAAGGAGGTCTTGGATAATGCAATTATCCAATTATCTAGAAGAATGTTTGGTGGGGCTGGAAAATAGAGTCACTGAGGAAATGAATCGCAATTTGCTTCGAGTTTTCACTCATGAGGAAGTTGATAGTGCTCTTAACCAAATGCATCCACTCAAATCCCTGGGTCCTGACGGTATGTCTGCAGTTTTTTATCAACATTCTTGGTCTTTAGTGCGGAGTGAGGTTTGTTTGGCGGTGCTTGATTATCTTAATAATAGTATTTTTGATACATCTCTCAATGATACTTTTATTACGTTAATCCCCAAAGTTAAGGATCCCACACACATCACTGAATACAGGCCGATTAGCCTGCATAAATGTCCTTTATAAGCTGATTGCAAAAGTTTTAGCCAACCGCTTGAAGAAAGTCCTTCCTCATATTATCTCACCCAATCAAAGTGCCTTCATACCAGGGTGTTTGATATCAGATAATGGTTTGGTGGCCTTTGAAACGCTACAAACGATGGACACACGCATGACAGGAAGAAAATGATTTAGAGCATTCATAGTAGGCTCAACAATTGAGCCTTTTGGCTCAATTGTTGAGCCAAAGAGTCAAAAATCGTCTCCATCAGGCTCAACAAAGGGCTCAGCAAAATGGCGAGGAGTTACAGTGCTAAACAAGTTTATTGAGCACTGTAGCTAATCAGCAAACTCAGATATTAATAAAAAAATTTCCCATTTCTCTCTCCTCCCTCTCTCTTTCTTCTCCCTCTCTCTTCCCGCCTCTTCTCCCGATCGCCGTTCAACACAGGTCGACGAGAAGATCTCCTCCGTCCAAGTACGACGACGCCGTGATCCCCGTTCAACACAGGTCGACGAGAAGATCCCCTCCCTCTCTCTTCCCGCCTCCTTCTCCCAGTCGCCATTAACGCTCTGCTCGAGCTGGAGACCAAGTCCGACACCATCCTCTCCAAGGACCCAAACCTTTCCGCCCTCTCCCAACACCTCTCCGACCGTAAGGCCCTCGTCGACACCCTCTACAAATCCCACGGCCACCACACCCTCAAATCCTTCCTCACTCGCGGAGCCTCTACCCACTCCATCTCCCGCGTCGCCACCTCAATTGAGTCCGAAATCTAAGCCTGGATCGACCGTGAGAGCATCGAGACCTTGACCGGCGTCCTGCACGACTGCCAAAAACGAGCCTTCAACAACGAGGACGACCCAGTTCGAGATTGAATAAAGAAAGAAAGAATAAAAATAAATAAAGAAATAATAGAAAATTAATATTTAAATGATGTAGAAATAATATTTAAATGAGTATAAGGTTAAAATGCTGAACCTGATGTGGATGCTTTAAAAATATAAGTAGTTCAAATAGATAAATGTAGTTTTTTCTAGCTAAAATAGCCAAACATTAGACGAGCCTACTGTGAATGCTCTTATGGCACTTAAATTAGACATGTGAAAGGCCTACGATCTGATTGAATGGGATTTCTTGGCGGCTATAATGATGAAGCTAGGATTTGACAGTCGGTGGGTGTAAATGATTATGACATGTGCAAAAGAACAGGTGGAGACGTGGTGCCAAGCAAACTGGAGAGCACCCAACCGTGAAGTGATTCCACGAAACCATTTGATCGTGGAGTGGACCAAACCTCCTGTTGGCAGCATTAAACTGAATTGGGACGCTTCGACAGACAAGGTGCGAAATCGGATGGGTGTGGGTGTAATTAATTGCACAGGGGCCACGATGGGCAGGCTTTAGCAATGTTTTTGTGCGAACAAGGGAGGAGTGCATGATCCTACCATGGCAAAAGCACTTGCATTGTGGGAGGCAGTTGAGCTGGCGCACCATCTTGGTATTATGAGACTCATCCTGGAGGGGGACGCTCTTGAAATCGTCCAAATGATGAAGAAAGAAGGAGAATGTGGGACGACGTATGGGCAGCTAGTGAATGCTGTGAAGGAGAGCCTACAACAATGGCAGGGATGGGAGATACAACACGTTAGCAAGAGCGCTAACAGTGCTGCTCACCATCAGGCTAAACTGGCTTTGGAGCAAAGTGGCAACACATAATGGACAGGCAGATTTCCCCAGAGAATTCTAGATATTGTCTGTCATGAAAACAGGTTGTAACTGTTTGCTTTCGCTGTTTTGCACTTTAATGAGAACCGATTCAAATAAATAAATAAACACATTACTTTTATAATCTAAATTAAAAAAATATTTTTTCAACCCAATTTAAAAAAAACGTATCCTAAAAAAATTAATAGACACTCTCAATTGAAATGGAAAGGACTCATTTCCTACTTATCTTTACGAGAAATGCTTCAGTATAATATAATGTTCATATTTGACTCATATTTAGTGACATGACAAATGGACAATCACATGAAAAGGAATATTGTAATTTGAAATTTGAATTTGAATTTCAATTATCTCTTTTTCACTAAATATGGGTCAAATGTGGGTATTATATTGCATTGGAGCATATCTCTATCTTTACTGCTTGCTCTTTACTCTACGTTAGATTTTTAAACCTCAATAAAATAATCAATTATAAATATTTCATTAATTCATCTTGTTTCATTTGATTAATTAATTAATTATTTTTAATAAACTATCATTCATTTTAATATTAAAACACTCCAACAGCATGTGTGCGGTGCCCCCCTTCTGTCCAACGGTAGACTGCAGCCCATTTGAATTATGACATCATCCCTAGGCAAAATGGGGTGGCCAGCCACCCTCTATGGGGTGATTTGGTCACCTCTGCAGGTTTTTTTTTTTTTAAACAAATTAAAAATTAAAAATTAAATTAAAAAATTAATATTTTAATAAGATAAAACAGTACGTTTTGACCCAGACTAACAGTTGTTAAAAAATTTTGACGGCAGAAAATTTATTGTGATTTCGATTGATTTGGAGATTTATTGTGATTTCGATCGACTGTGGGAATAAATTTTTGAAAAAAAAAAAATTAATGAGTTTTTAATTTTGGAGGGTTGACTCAAAGACTAATTATACATTTTTCCTATTATATAAGTATGATCTTGTTTGACGACACCTTAAAGTATTTGTTAAAATATTTATTAAATGATTAATAATTTTTTTATAAGTTTAAATTTTTATGACAAACAATAATTTAATATAGTATTAGAAGATAAATGTTGAGTTGGAATCATATTTTCATCAATTCTTGCCTCTAGGGCTATAAGCGAACAAATCTAACCGTGAGCTCGCCTAGGCTCAGCTCAACAAAGCCCAGCTCGTGCGCGACTTGATTATTAAATGAGTTGCTTGTGGACATGAAACCAGACTCGATTATTTTATAATACATGCCCATATAAAACTCGACTCACTCGTTTAAAGTTCGTGAACATACTCGTATAAGGGCTCGACTCGCTTAATAACGCGACTCATATATATTTATTATATATACATATTATATATATCAATTTAATAAAAATAACTTATATAGTATATTACTTATTATTTAATAACAATTTAACAATAGTCAATGTATATTAATTATTAAGTATTTCTTAGAAAAGAATAACAATAATTAATTGGTATACAATATATAATTATATCTATGATTATAAGTAAATGTATAATATATAATTGAATGATAAACGTTAATCATATGGTTTTATCTTAAATGAAAATCATGATGCATTGATACTAAATCATATTATTCATATAATCATATTGATTCATATAATTCATATCATAAATGTGATTAGAATAATCCAAAATGAAATGATTAGAATTAGAAATTTAAAATTGACAATAACAAATCAACAATGCATGTAATGTCATATAGTTAGAAACTAAGTATTGACATTGTCATTTGGAATTTGGAATTAATAGCATGAGATATTATTGTTGATAAATTGTCTTAGCCGAGCCGGGTTAGCTCGGCTCGCCTGGCTCAACTCAACTCATCTACTAGACAAGTTTGAGCTTGGCTCGCATCAGGAATTTTCTTTAGTGAGCCAAGCTAAGCTTAAATTTTGGAGTTTGGCATGAGCTCGGCTCGAGTTCGAGCTTGTAAAATTTTTAAATGAGCCGAACTTAGATAGTCCTGGCTCGCCCAAACTCAATTCGTTTACAACCCTACAAGTTGCCTAAATTAAATTAGATATTTTACATGTGTTAAAGTGGTGTGACTTTTTCAATCCATCTTCAGTCCGGTGGGCCCAGCAGCATTAATCCTTCTTCAATTTTAGGAGAGGTTTTTCATGCTTCAGCCGACTTCTCCAGTTCTCCTATTCCTCTACAGTCTTGTCCTTGGATTGGGATCCCCTCGAATTAGAGGATTCTCATATTCCTCTAATCCAGACCATTAAATTTAATCCAACGGCCATGTTATGCTATGTGTCCCACTTAAAATTAAATATTAAAATATAAATAAACTTTAAAAAAAATAAAAATAAAAATAAAAAATGAAAAACTTGGGGTGGCCGACCATCCTATGGGGAGTGGCTAGCCACCCCATTTGAGACTAGGGGTGGTGTCGACCACCCTAGACCAACTCAAAGCCACCCCATGGCCCCAAGGGGTGGTTCGGCCACCCCCTAGGGCCAAAAAAAATTTTGAATTTGTTTTGGGTTTGGCCTTAGGGGGTGGCCCAACCACCCCCAATCGGTCCTTAGGGGTGGCCAAAGCCACCCCATGGCCACAGGGGGTGGTTTGGCCACCCCCTACGGCCAAACCCAAAAAGATTTCAAATTTTTTTGGGGGGTGGTCTGGGGCCAAGGGGTGGCTTCGGCCACCCCGGCGGTCTGGGGTGGCTGAAGCCACCCTTAGGCTCAAATAGGGTGGCCGGCCACCCCAAGTTTTTCCTTTTTTATTTTAATTTTTTTTTATTATTTTAATTTTAATTTTTTAAAAAGTTTATTAATATTTTAATATTTAATTTTAAGTGGGACACATGGTGTAATATGGGCCGTTGGATTAAATTGAATGGTTAGAATTAGAGGAATATGAAAATCTCATATTCCCTCTAATATGAGGGGATCTCGATCCCTTGTCCTTCTTGGTCTCGTACTAGGGGATCGGGATCCTTAAGGGGAAATATGAGGGCTCTCATATTTTCATTCCATTCGTCCATTTTCATTTAACCATCCATAATGACACCATGTGTCCCACTTAAATATATAATAAAATATTAATTATTATTTTTTTTTTAAAAAAAAAGAAAATTAAATATAATAAAAAATTAAAATCAAATTTTTTTAAAAAATAAAACTGGGGCGGCCAGCAAACCCATAGGGGGTGGCTGGCCACCCCAGTTGAGCCAGGGGTGGCCAAAGCCACCCCATAGCCCTTGGGGGTGGAGAGGGCCAAAAAAAAAAAAAAAAAATCAAATCAAATTAAAAACAAAAAAAATTGGGGTGGCCGGCCACCCTAGTTGAGCCTAGGGGTGGCTTCAGCCACCCCCTATGGGTTTGCCAGCCACCCCAATTTTTTATTTTATTTTAAATTTGATTTAAATTTTCTTTTCTTTTTAAAAACTAATTAATATTTTATTATATATTTAAGTGGGACACTTGGTGTGTTGTGGACAGTTAGATGAAAATAGACGGATCCCCTCATATTTTCCCTCTAATATGAGGGGATCCCGATCCTGTATTGGGAGGCTTATGACCGACTTATAGCCTGGTTGGAATTGACTTATTAGAATGACTGATATGAAATGACTGTATAATTACAATGATTGTAGGTTAATCATTGAGTTGGAGAGTAAAGAAAGAAGAATAGAATACTCAAAAGAAAGGAATGAAAGAGATAAGAAGGGCTGCGTTTTTCTTTGTTTTTTTGAAGAAATTGGGTCCGTTTATAACCGAAAGTTTGCCAATAATCAGGCTTTACAGCTAGCTGCCGACATAAAGCATATTATCTAATAAGTCTACTTATTCGGCTACCAATAAAGAAAGATCACAAACCTCTACACATAACACAATAAACCATTAAACCATTAATCCATAACTATTATTATCACTGTACTCCAATTTACTACCTGAAAATTTCATCTGCTTCATTATACCATCTTATCTCTTAAATATAATCTCTCATACAAAACAAAACCTCATGATATAATAACCTCAAATCAATATTAATCATACCTATAATATTCATATGACCTCATAATTTCCTTAAGAACAAATATTATAACCTAACATGAATATTAAAATAATCATTATCAAAAAAATATATCGCTAAAATAAGACTTTTAAAATCTGAGACGCTACAATTTCTTGATCATATATATTTTGTTCTACACATGAAAAATAACCCTCAATGGCATTCTGTCACACAACCATTCAAACAATAAGTTAAGGTCATTTACATGTGTATTCATTAAGGTCAGTGAAAATCAGTCCATTTTTTTAGTAAGTGTTCATTTAATAGTTAATTTTTCTATCATGACAATACTAAATAGCATTAGTCAATTTAAAATATAGAGCAAGATGTAGCAATTTATTTTTTTTTTAATTTTATTTTTATCTTTTGTTGAGCTAGATTTTTGGGTGATGGAGCCCAAAAAGTTTATTTTTCTTTCAACTTTTTGGCTTACCTATATCACTGCTAGCTCTGTGCAGTAGTTTTTCTATCTGAAACATATTTTTCTTTTTACAACTTTCCTCTCATTGAGTACAATGTTATACCAAATGTATTAGAGTATTCAAAATAGATTCTTCAAATAAAAATTAAATTTGAGAAAAAAAATTAATTTATAAAATATAGATAGCCACTTTTAAAATCAGTTAAATATCAAGTTCTTTATACATTTCTCTACTTTAATTAAATATTATTACTTTATTAGTTTTAAATCAATCAAGAGAGAGAGGGGTAAAAAATTATATAATTTTAGCTTTTTGACTCTTTGGAATGTAAGGAACATCTATGATAGAATCTATGAAATTGTATTTAAGAAATAGAGTTTTTAAATAAAAAAATATCTTTTAGCTAAAATTTTATTTTTAAGCTTTTACAAAAAATGTATTCACTACAAAAAAATCATTTTTTTAGTAATTGATCATTGATAACGTTTTAAGACACTTAAAACGTTACTAAATGATAATAATGTGCAATTGTTAACATTTTTATCACGTTACTAAATTATAAGTTACTAATAAAATTTTAGTAATATTTCAACAATATCATATTATTAAATGATAACATTTCAAAAAATACCATATTACTAAATTTGATAACCGCAAAGTGAAACGTTACCGATGGTAGTTACTAAAACTTAAATAATAATTTTTTAAAAAAATTCTCCTCGTCCAAAGCGTTTTGAAATCCACGTTTTTTGTTTTGAAATCCAGCCACACATTTCAAAACAAAAGCGTTTTGAAATCCACGCTTGTCTCCCATCTTCTTATTTTTTATTTTTTTTCTCTCTTGTTTCTCTCACCCAGCCATGCAGCCCGGCAGCCGGCCATCTTTTTTTTTTTTTCCTCTCTTTTGTTTCACCCGCAGCCGTGGCAGAGGGAGACTACGAGGACTTGGGAGGCTCGTTAATCTGGTGGTTGCGGAGCTTGGAGGCGAGGGTGGCTGAGTTGTCGAAGTGGAAAGCGACATTGTTGTCGTGGTTAGACGGCGGCGTTTCGTCCGAGAGGTCGCGGCGGGGCTTGAGGTCCCAGGCCGAGGGGGTCTTGGTGGGGTTGAGGTCCCAGGAAGGAGGAGGCATGGTGGAGAACATTTGCTCGAGGAAGTCGTCGTGGGTGGTGGTGGGGTCGAAGTGGTGAATCTGGGAGCTCTGGATCTGTTGCGACGGCTGCTGCTGTTGTTGTTGGTGGTGATGATTGTGGAGGTCTTGGAGGGAGATTTGAGGTGGGTTCAGAAGGGAGTTCATTCCTTGCATTTCTCTGTTACACGGTTGCATATCTTCCTCACTAAGAATCAACGTATTTGAGAACAAGAGATAAAGAGCAGGAGAGAGAGAGAGAGTTTAGTTGAATGGGAAGTTAAGGAAACAGAGGGAAGGCATTTGACAGGTGATCAAGCTCTGTGTGTCGCTGTGTTTCTCTTTCTCTTGCTCTGTCTCTCTCTGTGGGGTCGAAGTGGTGAATCTGGGGAAAGAGAAGAGAGGTGCGCGGCACGAATGAAAAAAAAAAAAAGAAGAGGGGGAATAAGAGAAGAGAGGTGCACGGGATGAATGAAAAAAAAGAGGGGGGAAAAAAAAAAAGCTGGCCAGCTGGACCTCCGAAGACGAGAAAAAAAAAAGCTGTGCGGGATGAGAGAGAAAAGAAGTGGGGGAAGAGAAGAAAAATCAAAAGAGAAGGAAGAAAAGGGTAGGTCTAGATCTGCGTGCAGAAATAGTTGTGTCCAAACACCCAACAGTAACGTTTGAAAGTGTTATCAAATTTTCAATAAAAAATAAATTATATAATATAAAAATATATAATAAGTTTTTATTTTTGATTTAAACGTTACTAAATTTTCAATAAAAAATAAATTATATAATATAAAAATATATAATATATAATAAGTTTTTATTTTTGATAACATTTGAAAATTCAAACGTTATTAAATGTAATTTTTTTTTTTAACATTTTTTTAAACTATTCATTAGTAACGTGTCAAAATTGACACATTACTAATCCTCCATTTTTTAGTAGTGATTTTGGCTCTTTAAAACCACTTTCAATTTTTTATCAAATGAGTATTTTTTTTTCTTCAAACATGTTTTTTGAGTGTTAAACGTAATTTTAAGCCCCTCAAATGCAATCTCAAATAAAACATTAGTATTTTAACCGTATCAATTATTTTAAGATAAAAAAATTTCTCCCTTGCCTTTTTTTTTTTTTTTTGACATCTCCACATAAAAAAAGAGAGAAAAATTCGAACTAATGATATCTACTTCATTAGACGTGGTCTTAACCAATTAATTTACCCATCGGGGACATTTATATGTTTAAATTTTGAATGGGAAAAGTTGGGCCAATTCACGTGTATTTGTCAGCAATCATAGCACATGGGTGGAGGCCACCACAATTGAATTCAATGATTCCATCAGTCGTAAGTGTCGGTTAATATATATTAGTAGTTAAATTCTTTGGTGTAAAATCAAAACACAGCTTCCAATTATCTCAATTTGCTCTGCTCTTTGCAATCACCTTCCTTCGTTTTCTTTGCTTTGCAAACATGGCTGAACTTGTAGTTGCAGCTGCAGGCATAGTTCTCTCTCCTTTAATCCAAGTGTTTTTTGAAAGAATGACGTCTCACGAGTTAGATGACTTCTTTCAAGAACGAAAACTCAGCGACAAACTCCTAAGGAAGTTGAAGATAGCATTGTTGTCCTTGAATGCAGTGCTCCAAGACGCGGAGGACAAGCAATTTAAAGACACTAGTGTGAAAGGGTGGCTGGATGAGCTGAAAGATGCTATTTATGATGCAGATGACATATTTGACGAGATTGATACTAAAAACTTGCGACGCAAGCTGGATGCTGAATTTGGAACCTGTACATGTAAGGTACGACGCTCTATATCTACTTCTCTTTTTGCCAATAAGATTGAAGGAAAGATAGAAGACGTAGTTGACAGATTAGAAGAACTAGAGAACAAAATAAATGTCTTAGGTCTCTGTAGAGCAAGTGTTGGAGGGCAACCACTAGAAAGACCGCCCACGACTTCTTTGGTTAAAGTATCTGGTATTTTTGGTAGACGTGATGATCAAGAGAGAATAATTAACTCGCTGCTCTCTGATGGTACAAGTGGTGATGAGATGGGTGTGATTGCCATAGTTGGCATGGGGGGAATAGGCAAAACTACCATCGCTCAACTCGTTTATAATGACGTCAGGCTAAAGGATCGTTTTGATCTTAAAGCATGGGTTTGTGTTTCAGGTGATTTTGATGTGTTAAAGCTAACAAAAACAATATTAGAGGAAGTAGGTTTGCCTGCTAATGCTGATGCTACCAATCTAAATAAGCTTCAAGAAAACCTAGAGGGGGTGCTGACAGGAAAGAAATTCCTACTTGTTTTAGACGATGTTTGGAATAAAAATTATGCTGAATGGGAGCTCCTAAGCAAACCCTTTAAATCTGGTGGAGTACAAGGAAGGGTCATTGTAACAACACGCAATTCTGAGGTTGCTTCAGTCATGCATTGTATTGCAACTTATCGTATAGATGAGTTACCCGAAAATGAGTGTTGGTCGCTATTTAAGAAATATGCATTCCATGATGGCAACTCCGATGCACATCTAGAGCGAGAAGCAATAGGAAGACAAATCGTAAAAAATTGCAAAGGCCTACCTTTAGCAATCAAGACGATTGGGACTCTCTTGCGGTCTAAAGATGTTAAGGAATGGGATATTGCATTGAGAAGTGAATTATGGGATTTATCACTTGATGAAACAGGCATACTTCCCGCTTTGGGATTAAGTTATAAGTATCTTTCGCCACATCTAAAACGATGCTTTGCATACTGTTCCATATTCCCAAAAGATTATGCTTTCAAAAAAGATCAATTAATCTTATTATGGATGGCGGAAGGTTTTTTGCCTCAACTTCAAAGCAAAACAATGGAAGAAGTTGGTGATGATTACTTCCTTGCTCTTGTATCAAGATCATTATTTCAACAATCAAGTGGCAATAAATATATAATGCATGGTCTTGTTCATGATTTAGCTAAATTTATATATAAACAATTTGCTTTAAGCCTTGCAAATGAATGTTCTCAGGAAATTGGAAGCAAGAGTCGCCATTTGTCACATTTTCCCAAAAGTTTTCATATTGAGAAGTTTGAGGCCCTTCATAGGGCTAAGAAGTTGCGCACTATCATAGAATTGCATTTCTTTAGTGAGGGATTGTTCTACGAGTCTAAATCCCAATTGTTTCTACCAATGATAAGATGCCTACGGGTGCTCATTCTATCTCGTTATAGGGACTTTACTAAGTTTCCAGATTCAATTGGAAAACTTATACATCTACGTTATTTGGACCTTTCTAACATTAGGATTAAAAAGTTGCCTGATTCCATATGTAACTTGTGCAATTTGCAAACATTGAATTTATCGAATTGTACGGATCTTGTTGCCTTGCCTAAAGATGTGCATAAACTCATTAATTTACTTCATCTTGATTTTGCTAACACTAAGATAATGGAGATGCCGATAAATTTGGGTAAATTGAAATGTCTTCAGACATTAACTAGATTCATTGTTGGCAAACATGGTGGATCTTGCATTGAAGAGGTAGGAAAACTTACAAATCTTCGAGGATCACTTCTTATTTTTGAGCTCCAAAATGTTGAATCTCCTATAAATGCTAAGAACGGAAGCTTGAGGGATGTGAAGCACGTTAAGCAGTTGGTATTGGAGTGGAGAGTTGATAGTACTACTGCTTCAAAAAGTCAAATACTCGTACTTGATAGTCTCGAACCCCATACAAACTTGAAAAGCCTTGTTATCAGGTATTATGGTGGTAAAAGTTTTTCAGACTGGGTAGGGCATGCTTCATTCTCTAATATAACATTTCTTCGTCTAGAATACTGTAACCACTGCTGCAGCCTGCCATCACTTGGGCAACTACAATCTCTGCAAAACCTCTTTATCGTTGGGTTGGATGGAGTTGTTACAGTAGGTCGTGAGTTTTATGGTAGTATATCTTCATCAATGAAGCCATTTGGAGCCTTGAAAGTTCTAAGGTTCGAAAATATGTTGAAGTGGGAGGAATGGTTTTTTTATGACACTGAAAATGGAGGTGGAGCTTTTCCTCACCTTGAAGAGCTTTATATTAAGGATTGCACTGAGCTAAGAAAAGGATTGCCCGTCCATCTTCCATCTTTAGCCAAACTTGAGATTCGTAATTGTCCCCAGCTGGTGTTTTCACTCCCTAGGGCTTCTTCTCAATATAAAATGATTCTCAAAAATTGCAATACAGCGATTCTATTGAACGAATCGCCGAGTGGAATACAAAAGCTTGAAATTCAACAATTTGATGCCCTAGAGCTTGCCATCCAAAGCTGTCAATGTAAACTGATTCTCAAAAATTGCAATAAGGTGGTTCTGTTAAATCAATCGCCAACTGGAAAACAGGAGCTCGAAATTCGACAATTTGATTCACTAGAGCTTACCTTCCGAAGTTGTCGGAAGTTAGAGCTCCCAATGGACCTGGATTATTCATTCCTGGAATATTTGATTTTGGACGGTTGTGATTGTTTGAAGTCGTTTCCATTAGATTCATTACCAAAGCTTCGTCGTCTCCAAATCATTGATTGTGAGAATCTAGAATCCCTTACAGTTCAAGAACAACATGAACATGATTTACTCCTCTGGTCGATAGATATCCGAGGGTGCCCTAAATTTGCATGTTTTCCAAAAGGAGAATTGCGTGCTCCCAACCTTGAAGAATTTTGGGTCACCAGTTGTCGAAGTCTGCGGTCACTACCTGACAAGATGCACATATTTCTTCCGTCTCTTGTGAAATTGTATATTGAATATTGTCCAGAAATTGAGTCGTTTCCTAAAGGGGGCTTGCCTTCCAATCTGAAAGAAATTACAATCTTGGATTGTGAGAAACTCTTTGCAAGGCGGATGGGGTGGGGTTTGCAAAACCTCCCATCTCTTAGAAGATTCTCAATTGGTGACGAATCCGAAGATGTAGAGTCCTTTCCGGATGAGGGGTTGCTGCCCGCCAATCTTACCTATCTTGGCATCAAAGGGTTTCCAAATTTGAAATCTTTGGACAAGAATGGGCTTCAACACATCACTTCTCTTCAAGAATTGCGGATTTGGAGCTGCCCTAAACTTGAATGCATGCCAGAAGACGGGCTGCCCGCCTCCCTTTCTACTCTGCGTATCTCTTATTGTCCATTGTTGGAGAAAGAGTGAGGAAACAGAGAAGTGGAAAAGAATTGGCGACAGACGGATTGAATGAGATAAGAGTCAAGCAAAAGTCTCCGCTTTATTTTACAGCAGTAAGGTATTTTCCTTTTTCAACCAGTTAATGTTTAATAATTCTGTTTTGATTTGAGATTGGGGTTGGTTGATGATGTAACTGTTGTTTATCTTTGGAGGGTGAGTTTTTCAAGAATGATCTGATCGAGCTAACATACACTTACAGAAGAAATACTTGTTTTCTTTATTTTATTTTATTTTATGAATTTCTTGTGGGAACATTTGTTCATTTTGATCTAATATTCTTATTTTAAGTGATTTTTTTTTAAAAAAAAAAAGGTTCCACAACTTCAATTTTTTTTTTTTTTTCCTTTTTCTAGTTACTATTTTTAACTCTATTTGCCAATCATTATGCATAAACAAAATCTTGAATTCCATTGGAAATTGCAACAGACAGTTTTTAAGCAGTGATCAGTTCACAAAGGGAAAAAAAATTAGACATCCTAAGAAGTAATTTAGGTGTTGATGCATGCTATAAGAACTTATAACTATCCTTACCCATCCTATCATTTTTCAGTTGTCAATTCTATTGCTTGTGAAATTCAATATTTTAATAGCTCTTTTTATAACCATGTAGTCTGTGCAGCTTGCAGCTCCACTGACTCACTGAGAGCTCCAAAACGGTTCAATGTCATGGAGGGGTGTCTTTTTTCGCTTTGAACACAAGCTTCTCTGTTGCAGGTGTTTCAGCTGGTGGTTCAAAGGTATATTATATTCATTAGTCAGTGTCTGTTTGAGCTCTTATGATCCATTTGTGTGATCATTTTTGTTTGTCTTTGTATAGGTTTATATGCAAACTTATTTATTGAAGAAAATTTGGTCAATCAACTGAGAAAAACGCATGAACACATGGTTCAGAAAAATTGCAACATTTGATGATGGTGTCCTTATGGAAGAGCATATTGGACCAATAATTTAGGGTGAGCCTTCTTCTAAAGGTAGTTCAAATATTCAGATTTTAATCTCATGAACATTTGAATCTGTGTGAAGAAATCAAAGAAAATGATGCTATTTTATCTTGTGAATTAATTGGACTGTCTCATCATTTGGGTTATTATCACTTTCAAATTGTTTCTGCAGTGGTGAAAAATGATCTTGAGCATTGCAAATACAAGACCCTTGAAATTCTGGAAAGAAACACTTTCTCTTCTTTATTTATTTATTTATTTTTTTTGACATGTCCACACAAGAAGGGGGAGGAGGGATTCGAACTAGTGACCTCCACTTCATGAGGCGTGGTCCCAACCGATTGAGCTACCTCCACTTTCTCTTCTTTATACTCCAAGTACCATACTCCCAATGAAGAAAAACTACAAGGCTTTTCTTCTTTTTAAATTAGGTGAGATTTTAATATACTATTTTTATTAAATCAGGATGAAACAATTTTGTTGCAGAGTTTTCCCCCATTTGATACTGATTCCATTATGATTTTGAACCTCTAAAAACTTTATTTCCTGGAATTATAGTAAAAAATTAAATTCATCTATCAGATTGCTCAGGAAAAAAAAAATCTTTATCATATTCAGATTATTGATATCAAGGGGAATTAAATTTGTCATGTTTTCTTTTTTAAGTTGAAGTTATTCCATCTACTACAATCTATTTATGTTTTTCTTTAATTATCATTGACAAACGCTTATCGCAGGCAGAGGAATGGACTATGCTAAGTGTCACACTTGCATCTATACCAACGATTGATTGTGACACATTGGTTGCTACTCTTTTGCTACATATGCTTGGGAAATATTGATAAAACAATGGAAGTTTGGTCGAGTCTTCGAACTAAGCTCAACTCCTATGTTGATCTTCTTCAGGTTAATCAATACTTAAGAGATGCATTTAGACATGTATAATCTGGCTAGAAGGCTTCTTGTTGTAGTATTTGATGAAAAAGACTATTATCTTTGCCTAAACAACTAGGAAAAAGTGATTCAGTGCATTGTTGTATAAGCATGTTGAGAAATATGTTGAATTATTAACAAGTTGAAGCATTTTAACTGCAGCAATGGAATAACTTTTGATGTTATGCGATCATGTTGCACTCTACAGAACCTGTAGTTTTTGTTTGTTCAATATGCTCTTCAATAATATGACTTTGTATGTGCCAACATTGTCATTGTTGCACAATAGTGACAAGTTTTTCTTAGCAGAGCTTTTTCTGTTTATTGATTGGATGACTGCTCAACCATATTACAAGTTGGGTGTGAGGAGCAACATCCATGAGAAATAGGTCCCTCCACTTTACCTTGGATTAGCTTGGTACACATGTCTAATTTCAGTCGAGAATAATTTTTACCAACAAAGCATAATTGGAAGGGAAATAGTCTCTGATCTTAGAAAATTGTTTTGCGTCTTTTGGAGCTTGTATTTTCTATTGCTGTGTACAATCAACCATGTATAATCTTATCTGGAAATCAGTGGAATCACACTGTATGTATGTTGAAATGAGATCAACAAACATCATCTAAGAGATATGATCTTGTTTATTTATTATACTGGAAAATTTAATTCACTTGATATATAGAACAATTTAGTTTCCATAAAATCTTTCTAAGATGGATGACTTTTCTAGTTCTTTCAATATGCGGTTCCTGTTGATGAATATATATATATTGGTTTTATGCAGAAAAAGAAGCCAGGGCTGTGTTTTGTAAGCTCTCAAAAACAAGGTGTAGCAGTAAATGGTGCTGATCAATCGAATTTTGGCTTGGTTGACGCCCCTTTGATCAGGTGCTTTAATAGTGCATCTCTTTTCTATGTGATATAGCAGTTTTAGCTTCCATTTAATTGCTAATTTTGTTGGCTTGCTCGAAGGGATTCTTATGTGCTTCTCGAATGATGTTTCGTACTTTGGAAACAACATCAAACAATTGCAGCCAAGTGTTCTTAGTAGTCAATATGGTGGCAATTGTTGGTGTCCTCTTTGTAGAGGAGATTGGAGCTCCTACCCTGTCTCAACCACCAAATACATTCCTTCCATCCCAAACACCTTCTCAGGTACTTTTTATTAATGTGTATTTGGTGTTTAGTATGTAGAGCTTCTTAGTAAATTCATAGACCTTCTATAACATGTTTATTTTGTGTCAGATATATTATGAGCTCTTTTTCCTCTCTCTCTTTCAGCCTAAATTCCCTGCTCCTCCTGTTACCTTTCAAGCTGTTGTGGGATCATTTCTTCATTTTGAAGTTTTTGAACATGTTTAGGTCACATAGGGAATGAAGAAATTATACATCCTAAAAAGTAATTTAGGAGTTGATGTATGCAATAACAACTTATAGCTATCCTTACCCACCCCTATCATTTTTTCTGCTATCGATCTTATTGCCACTGAAATCCAGCATTTAAACAGCTCTTTTTATAACCAGCTCGTCTGTGCAGCTCCATTGAGAGCTCCAAAATGGTGCAATTTCATTTTGGGTGTCTTTTTCCTTTGATGGTGTGCTCCTCTGCTGCAGGTGTGTCAGCTGGTGGTTCAAAGGTATGTTAAGTGATCAGAGAGTCACTTTGTGCTCTTTTGATCAATTTGTGTGATCATTTTTCCCTACTTGTCCAGATTTATGTACACAACTTATTTTTTGAAGACAATTTGGTCAATCAATTGGGGAAAATTAATTATACACCTTTGTCAAGCTCTCATGGTAACTTTGCTGTTTAAGGTTGTTGTTGTTAACCCAGTGCCACCCCCTCCTTTTTCCTCAGAGCAACTTTGCTGCTTAATGTTGGATATTAGAACCCATGTGTTGTAGGGGGGTGGAGAACTTTAATGCTTATGGTCTTCATGAAGTTATTCCATCTACTACAATCTATTTATGTTTTTCTTTAATTATCATTGACAGACAGTTATCGGAGACAAAGGTGGACTAATGACTGGTTGCAACACATTGGCTGCTACTCTTTGCTACCAAAAGTGATTTGGTGCGTCTTTGTGTAAGCATGTTGAAATATTAACAAGTCGAGGGATTTTAACAGCAGCAATGGAGTACCTTAAACGCTTCTGCTCAATGAATTGTCAACTGAACTTTTGACTGGTGTTAAAATGCAATTTTAGTGTGTTGTTCTAACAAAGAAAGCTAAGTATTGACTGGTGTCTCTTGTCACTTAGTTGTTAATACTTATTTGGTGAGATCTTTTTTTTCTTCTTGTTGGAATCCACTTAGGGTGATGAATTTATGTTTAATCTAAGAATGCATGTATTCTTGATGTGGTAATAACCTCTAGATATTTCTCTAGGGAAGACGATTGTAAACTCATTATTGTTGATAGTGGAAGATTTGACTGGACAAGGTCCCGTGGTTTTTCTCTTCGCATTGGAGGGTTTTCCACGTAAAAATTTTGGTGTCTTGCTTAATTATTATTTTGCATTGTGAGTTTTTTTTTTGGGAAAAATATAAAAAGGCCCTATAAACTATCAGTCATTTACAATTTAGCCTTCTGAAGTTTTAAAAGTGATAAAATAGCTCCCAAACTANCCTACTTGGTGAGATCTTTTTTTATTTTTGTTGGAATCCACTTTAGGGTGATGAATTTATGTTTAATCTAAGAATGCATGTATTCTTGATGTGATAATAACATCTAGATATTTCTTTAGGGAAGACAATTGTAAACTCATTATTGTTGATAGTGGAAGATTTGACTGGACAAGGTCCCGTGGTTTTTCTCTTCGCATTGGAGGGTTTTCCACGTAAAAATTTTGGTGTCTTGCTTAATTATTATTTTGCATTGCGAGTTTTTTTTTTAGGAAAAATATAAAAAGGCCCTCTAAACTATCAGTCATTTACGATTTAGCTTTCTTAAGTTTCAAAAGTGATAAAATAGCTCCCAAACTACCACTAGGTTGCATTTAGGCCCCCTCCGTTAGTATTACCGTCAAAATGGATGGAAAAATTAAAACTACATCGTTTTGACAATGATAAGTTACTAAAATGCCCTCCTAAAAAAAAAAAAAACTTATTAGAACAAGGATCAAAATGGCGCCGTTTTGTTTAAAATTAAGGTTTTTCATCTTTACCAAAACGGTGCCGTTTTGGTTGGCTATTGGAATTAAATGATTTCTTTTAGGGTTCACCCCGGGATTCTCTCTTATTTGCCAAGACTGCCCCTCTGGGTATCATATCCTCTCCCTCTGGTATGTCTCTCTCTCTCTCTCTTTCTCTAGAGTCTTCAAGGTCATGTTTGGAGAGAGATATCTCCCTAATGGTGTTGTGGCTTCTGAGGGCGAGAACAGCTCCCAGAGCAGGCCCTCCCAGCACATTTCTGAGAGAAGCAAGGACAACCCGGGTGAGAAAATGAGTTTTCTGGGAAGGGTATGGGTTTTCTCAGAGAATCAGAACTGGGTTCTGACGGGTTTCGATCGAAAACCCCCAAAACAGGGACCTCAGGATCTCAGGAGCTCACTCTCAGCTACCTTTGCGACAATTCTAAACTAGGTAAGTGATTCCCGGGAAAAACTTGCTCAATTCCTTCGAGAAAGTTGCCCTCAAAGGCAGAGAAATTTCCATTTCGGAGAATTCAAACCAAGATGAGAAATGGGTGGAGAGGGATTTCCTGAATATGAACGAAACCAGAGGGAATTCTTCGAAGCGAGAGGTCGAGGAAGAGGTTGAGAGAGAATATTGTGGATAAAAAACCAAAGCTAGTGACTCTGAATCTATCTCTAGCTTTGCCCGATGTGTCACTTTCTCTCACTGCTCCAAATCCTTCACAAAATGCCGATCCTCTGGCTCGCCCAAAGCTGACTAGGAGCACGCAATCTTTGGCACCGTCTAATAACAATCCCCAAACCACTTGTTCCAATGATTTCCTGGCGTATTCGATGTCGTACTCGTATTCTCACCCCCATTCCCACAACCCCAGTTGCTCACTCACACGGAATTCAACGGAAAATTACGAGTATCAGTGGGAAGAGATGACATGATTTGGAATTGTGGGGAGGGGTTGTGGCGAGAATCCCGGGGTGAAACATAAAAGAAATCCTTTAATTTTTACTGCCAGCCAAAACGGTGCCGTTTTGGTAAGGGTGAAAAACCTTAATTTTAGCTAAAACGGTGCCATTTTGATTATTGTTCTAATATTTTTATTTTATTTTTCCCCAGGAAAGCATTTTAGTAACTTAAATTGCCAAAACGACGTAGTTTTAATTTTTCTATCTACTTTGACAGTAATACTAATGGAGGGGCCAAAATGCAACCTTTTAGTAGTTTGGTGAGCTATTTTATCACTTTTGAAACTTCATAGGGTTTAATCGTAAATGACTGGTAATTTAGAGGGCTTTTTTATATTTTTCCCTTTATTTTTGGATATTACTGTGACTATTTAATTTATATAAAGAGAGGTATATTAATTTCGCTGTTTATCTTAAATTAGTGTTCACCCCTAACATGTTCAAATCCGGGTACAATTCTTTATGATACATAAACTTACTTTAGGTTGCATAACTCAAGCTCATAATAAGTCCTATATGTTTTCTTTTGTTTTTTTACCTTGTTTAGGTATTTAGAGGTATTAAGTGGTGGGATAGTGCAACTTCAGTCAATCAAGAAAACCCACTTGAGATTATCGAAGAAATGATTAACAAAAGCTAAACCCATTTGCAAATCCACAATTTATAACAAAAAGCTATGAAAGCTATATGTATATATAATAGGAAAATGCTAGGGGTTCTCCTTGTAGGTTCTCCTGGTGTTCTCCAAGTCTTACATAAAACATGATTTAAGAAAAAATAAAATTGTAGTGGCCTCCACACCGGTTTTTTTAGGCATTAGCACCAAAATTGAGATATTAGTACCAAATTTAAAATGATCAAATCCATTTTGGATGATACCATCCTTAAAGGGTTAACCTTTGAAAGACCCTAAGCAGACTCCAATTTATTGTTTATCACAATTTATGCGGAATTGATACAATAATGCAATAAACAATTCAACAGAATATGTAAAGCAATAAGCAATAAACAACGCACAGAATTTGGTTACGAAGAGGAAACCATTTAGAGAACTCTCTAAAATGTAAAACCTCTCCGGGGCAGCCAAACCCAGGAAATCAACTAACTCAGTAAAAAGATAAAGGATTACAAGATGTTCATACTCACAAAACCTTTGCTATGACACGATCTTGTATAAGACAAGCGACCCACTTGCCTTCTACCGCAGTAGCCCTTTCCAGAGACAGCTGGCACAATCCTTCTACGTGATTTCCTTTCACCGGAACTCCGGTTGACTTCACTTCAACAAACGACGAACAATGATGAATATGAAACTAAACACTCCAAGAGAGAGAACTTAATCGTTCTATATCAAAGACTCTCTTGGCTCACAAAGGCGAATTCTAGATGCGGAATTCGTACGTCATACAGATCTGTAAAGATCTATATATAATTACATAGACTCTTAGTTCTAGTTAAACTCAAATACAGGTTAAATAAACCCTAGCCGCAACATACCGTTCGGACGGTCACTTGGCGCGTCCGAACGGCTATGTAAAATAGAAGCCGAATATGACTTTTAACGTGGGCCGTCCGGACGGTATACATGGCCGTCCGAACGGTCCTAGGGCAACATCGCTAACTCTTCCATCTTCTGATGCGGCGCATTCGGAGGCGTCCGGACGGCTAGCGAACGGCCAGCGAACGGGACACTCGGGAATTAGTACTGGGAGCTGCAGCACGTTCGAACGGTCCCTCTGTCCGTCCGGACGGTCTGCGAACGGCTTGCGAACGCGCTTCCGAACGGTGCCCTCGGGTTTTAGTATGAAGTCTTTCACTGCATCACGTCCGGACGGGAGAACTGGCCGTCCGGACGGTCCTTCTTCCATTTCCCTTGAAACTTCTGCACAAACCTCCGAGAGATGCGAGAAACATAAAAGATCGATTTACAATGTTTTGATCACCAAGAAATAGCCAATTAAAAATAACTAACAACCTTTCACCCTTAGGTTTTAGTTTTGAATCCAAAAATAAGTTTTAAAGCATTAGAACCTAACTATTAACTCATAAAAATTAATCGGTTGGCAAAAAAAGGTACTACAATTTTATTTTTTCTTAAATCATGTTCTATGTAAAACTGGGAGAACACCAGGAGAACACTATGGGAGAACCCCTAGCAAACCCCTATATAATATATATCCACCATCAATCAAGAAAACCCACATGGGATCATCCAAGAGAAAAAACCCACAGATGCAATCAGAATTCAAAAGGGTTGTGGGGGGAAGAACCTCTCTAGCTTCCATCGCTTCGTTATGATCGTCCCTCAAAATCTAATCTAAGTTTGGGATTAGACCCGGTAATCTGTCGCTCTCTTCTCTCTCCCTCTCGCTCTCCAAGTCTCTCTGTATTTGTGGCTTGTAGATTGTTGCTTGCTTTCTCAAGAGAAGTGGGCAATTTATGTATTTAAACTCATCTCTTGTTGACAACTATCAAAACATACAAAATAAATAAATAAATAAATTTACCCAGTGATATCTAGAAATTAAATATCCGAATTTCTATGAAATTTTATGCCCAAGACTTTTGGTTGCACAGTGTACATTAGGACATGCTTGATTATACGGTTTAAAAGACCTAAAATTATTATATATTGTAATGCATGGAATAGATGACTTATTATATAATGGTTTTACCACAATGATTCATGTGTAGTATTCTTTGTGTGAGTGGAAGGATTCCAGAAATGGTTAGAATAAATAAAGTAATGACCATATTATAGAACCAAACCGTTTATGTGTCGTAACGGCCAAGGGGCCAAGTGGGAAAATGTAAGAAAATCCCATGAGGTATGGCCTTTATGCCACATTTTTTTACGACTATATTTATTATAATTTCGGTTACGATATTCAAGTAATTTATTCTAGCAAAAGATGTTATGGAATTCAAAAAGATATGCAATTTATTTTATTGAGTGATTTTGCTTCTTGATGAGAAGAAAAAATCAATAACAATTAAGAACAAAGGTCCCTACCTACCTATAAAAAGCCTCCAACATTTTACACGGTAATGCACTGGTAGGCATAGATCAGAATAACCTCTTTCTATTCTCTTGTTTTCTAGTTTTTTGGATTCTCTGTTGTTGAGAAGTTTTCTTTAATTCGCTTGAGCAAATAATGGTTGGAGGTATTCATATAATTAATTATTCCGCTGCTAGTTTTATTGTCAATTAGCGTTTAATTATATATAGAATTCTTACAAACAATGCACCAAATTTCATTGTCTTCTGTTTCACTGCTTCTTCACTGAATTTGCACGTGAAAATTCCGGTTTTTCAATGATATGCTGGTGGGCTGGGGCAAAGTAGGAACAAACAGGAACAACATTAACATAAAACAAAAAAGTGAATAATAATTGTAGCACATAGGGTGAACACCAATTAATGCAGAAGCCAAAATTTTAATATATGATAGCTCTGCATTCTTTGGTGCAAGAGAAGTTAGTTGTTGGCATAAAGGGCATTAAAATATAGAAAAATAGAGGACCAAAACGGGAATTTTGGCTGGAAGAGAGAGAAAAAAGATATCATAATATATCTAACACAAAATAAACATGTTATAGAAGGTCTATAGAGTTACTAAGAATCGCTACATACCAAAGTAACCAAACACCAAATACAAATTAATAGTACTGGATGAACTCTATTACACATAGTACCTGAGAAGGTTTGTGGGATGGAAGGAATGTATTTGGTGGTTGATATAGGGTAGGAGCTCCTATCTCCCTCACAAAGAGGACACCAACAATTTCCACCATATTGCATGCTAAGAACACTTGGCTGCAATTGTCTGGTGTTGTTTCCTAAGCACGAAACATCATTCAAGAAGCATTTGAGCGTAGTTCGAAGACTCGACCAAACTTCCATTGTTTTATCAGTATGTCCCAAGCATATGTAGCAAAAGAGTAGCAACCAATTGTTAGTATAGAAGCAAGTGCGACACTTAGCATAGTCCATTCCCCTGCCTGCGATAAGCGTGTGTCAATGATAATTAAAGAAAAAACATAAATAGAGATTGTGTTAGATGGAATAACTTCAACTTAAAAAAGAAAACATGACAAATTTTATTCCACTTGATATCAATAATCTGAATATGATAAAGAAATTTTTTTTTTTTTTTCCTGAGCAATCTGAAAGATGAATTTAATTTACTACTATAATTCCAGGAAATAAAGTTTTTAAAGGTTCAAAATCATAATGGAATCAGTATCAAATGGGGGAAAACTGTGCAACAAAATTGTTTCACCCTTATTTAATAAAAATAGTGTATTAAAATCTCACCTAATTTAAAAAAGAAAAGCCTTGAAGTTTTTCTTCATTTGGAGTATGATGCTTGCAGTATAAAGAAGAGAAAGCGTTTCTTTCCAGAATTTCAAGGGCCTTGTATTTGCAATGCTCAAGATCATTTTTCACCACTGCAGAAACAACTTGAAAGTGATAATACCCAACTGATGAGAGAGTCCAATTAATTCACAAGATAAAATAGCATCATTTTCTTTGATTTCTTCACACAGATTCAAATATTCATGAGATTAAAATCTGAATATTTGAACTACCTAGGCTCATCCTAAATTATTGGTCCGATACGCTCTTCCATAACGACACCATCATCAAATGTTGCAATTTTTCTGAACCATGTGTTCATGCATTTTTCTCAATTGATTGACCAAATTTTCTTCAATAAATAAGTTTGCATATAAACCTAGACAAGGACAAACAAAAATGATCACACAAATGGATCATAAGAGCTCCAACAGACACTGACTAATGAATATACATACCTTTGAACCACCAGCTGAAACACCTGCAACAGAGAAGCTTGCTTTCAAAGCAAAAAAAAAGACACCCTCCATGACATTGAACCATTTTGGAGCTCTCAGTGAGTCAGTGGAGCTGCAAGCTGCACAGACTACATGGTTATAAAAAGAGCTATTAAAATATTGAACTGTAAGAGATTCTAGATTCCCACAATCACTGATTTGGAGACGACGAAGCTTTGGGAATGAATCTAATGGAAACGACTTCAAACAATCACAACCGTCCAAAATCAAATATTCCAGGAATGAATAATCCAGGTGCACTGGGAGCTCTAACTTCCGACAACTTCGGAAGGTGAGCTCTAGTGAATCAAATTGTCGAATTTCGAGCTCCTGTTTTCCAGCTGGCGATTGATTTAACAGAACCACCTTATTGCAATTTTTGAGAATCAGTTTACATTGACAGCTTTGGACGGCAAGCTCTAGGACATCAAATTGTTGAATTTCAAGCTTTTGTATTCCAATCGGCGATTCGTTCAATAGTATCGCTGTATTGCAATTTTTGAGAATCATTTTATACTGAGAAGAAGCCCTAGGGAGTGAAAACACCAGCTGGGGAGTCGGGACAATTACGAATCTCAAGTTTGGCTAAAGATGGAAGATGGACGGGCAATCCTTTTCTTAGCTCAGTGCAATCCTTAATATAAAGCTCTTCAAGGTGAGGAAAAGCTCCACCTCCATTTTCAGTGTCATAAAAAAACCATTCCTCCCACTTCAACATATTTTCGAACCTTAGAACTTTCAAGGCTCCAAATGGCTTCATTGATGAAAATATACTACCATAAAACTCACAACCTACTGTAACAACTCCATCCAACCCAACGATAAAGAGGTGTTGCAGAGATTGTAGTTGCCCAAGCGATGGCAAGCTGCAACAGTGGTTACAGTATTCTAGACAAAGAAATGTTATATTAGAGAATGAAGCGTGCCCTTCCCAGTCCGAAAAACTTTTACCACCATAATACCTGATAACAAGGCTTTTCAAGTTTGTATGGGGTTCGAGACTATCATGTACGAGTATTTGAATTTTTGAAGCAGTAGTACAATCAACTCTCCACTCCAATACCAACTCCTTAATGTGCTTCATATCCCTCCGTTCTTAGCATTTATAGGAGATTCAACATTTTGGAGCTCAAAAATAAAAAGTGATCTTCAAAGATTTGTAAGTTTCCCTACCTCTTCAATGCAAAATCCACTATGTTTGCCAACAATGAATCTAGTTAATGTCTGAAGACATTTCAATTTACCCAAATTTATCGGCATCTCCATTATCTTAGTGTCAGCAAAATCAAGATGACACAAATTAATGAGTTTATGCACCTCTAGGCAAGGCAACAAGATCCGAACAATTTGATAAATTCAATGTTTACAAATTGCACAAGTTACGTATTGAATTAGGCAACTTTTTAATTCCAGTGTTAAAAATGTCCAAATAAACGTAAATTTATAAGTTTTCCAATTGAATCTGGAAACTTAGTAAAGTCCCTATAGCGAGATAGAATGAGCACCCATAAACATCTTATCATTGGTAAAAAAAATTGGGATTCAGACTTTTAGAACAATCCGTCGCTAAAGAAACGCAATTCTATGATAGTGCGCAGCTTCTTAGCTCTATGAAGGGCCTCAAACTTCTCAAAAATATGAAAACTTCTGGGAAAATGCGACAAATGGCGACTCGTGCTTCCAATTTCATGAGAACATTCATTTGCAAGGCTTAAAAGGAATTGTTTATATATAAATTTTGCTAAATCATAAACAAGATCATGCATTATATATTTATTGCCACTTGATTGTTGAAATAATGATTTTGATACAAGAGAAAGGAAGTAATCATCACCAACTTCTTCCATTGTTTTGCTTTGAAGTTGAGGCAAAAAACCTTCCGCCATCTATAATAAGATTAATTAATCTTTTTTGAAAGCATAATCTTTTGGGAATATGGAATAGTATGCAAAACATCATTTTAGATGTGGTGAAAGATATTTATAACTTAATCCCAAAGCGAGAATGATGCCTGTTTCACCAAGTGATAAATCTCATAATTCACTTCTCAATGCAATATCCTATTCCTTAACATCTTTAGATCACAAGAGAGTCCCAATCGTCTTGATTGCTAAAGGTAGTCCTTTGCAATTTTTTACAATTTGTCTTCCTATTGCTTCTCGCTCTAGCTGTGCATTGGAGTTGCCATTGTCGAATGCATATTTCTCAAATAGCGACCAACACTCTTCTGCGAGTAACTCATTTATACAATAAGTTGCACTAGAGTGCATGACTGATGCAACCTTAGAATTGTGTGTTGTTACGACAACCCTATGTCCTTGTTCTCCAATAGATTTATAAGCACTCTTATAATAAAAATAAATTTAATTCTAGGAAGATGAATGGTTCATTCTTGAAACAAGGCAAAGAATTAAACCAAACAAAAAACTGATTCATGATTTAAATTTATTTTCATAACTAAAAGCTTTAAAAGAAATTTTAAAAGTGCTCAAATTGACATATTAAATTATAGGAAAAATTCACAAAACCCTATGAACTTGAACTCATTTTGACACTACTCTCAAAGTTTAAAAACTCTCAATAAAGAGTATCAAACCTTCAATTTATTTCAAATACCTCATTCCGTTCGAATTTTCTATTAAATTTAGTCAAAATTACCAAAATTCTCACGTTTTGTAATTTAAAAAAAAAAAAAAAAATTGCAAAGATATTTTTGTAAATTAAAAAAAAAAAATAAACGTATGAATCTTTACAATTTTTTATAATAAAAAAATTGATATTTTGAGAATTTTACAAGATTTGATGGAAGGAAGTAATTGAAAAAAATTGAAACTTCGATACCCTTAATTGAGAGTTTTTGAATTTTGATGGATACTTTCAAAACGCGTGGAAGTTCAGGAGGTTTATAATGTTTCCCCTAAATTATATAAAAAATACTTGATTTATTTCCAAATGTATCGAACTTCCATGTGTTTTGAAACTACCTCCTAAAATTAAAAAACTATCAATTAAGGGTATCGAACTTTCAATTTATTTCTTAAAAAAAAAAAACTTTCAATTTCTTTCAATTACCCTATTCAATTAGGATTTTCCATTAAATCTTGTCAAAATTATTAAAATGCCTTTGTTTTTTATTATAAACAAATAAAATAAAAATTTGCAATTTTTTTAAATAAAAAAAATGGTGTTTTGTACAATTTGACAAGATTTAACGAAAAATCCTAACAGAATGAGATAATTAAAAGAAACTGAAAGTTCGATAACTTTAAAGAGGTAGTGTCAATATGAGTTGAAATTCAAGAGAGTTTTATGAAGTTTTTTCAAATTTTATTTACAATACATGTTACATTTTTTTTTTTTTTTTTTCAATTCTTCCAATACGTGTTACAATGCTTATGTAGAAAGAAGCTTTTCAAGAAGAAAGAGTAAATGTTCCCCTCAATCGGCTGAAATCACATCTAATGAAGTGAATGTCATTAGTTCAAATCTTCCTCCTCCTCCTCTTTTTGTGCTAACATGCAAAAAAAAAAAAAAATTAAATTAAATGGATTAGTTATATTATTAATTTAAAATGAGATGTTAAAAAAACTTAATATGAAAAACATCCCAAAAAATAAGAAAGAATAATTTTTAAATAAAAATATAATATTAATATTTAAATAAAAATATTATTTAAATATAAAAAAACACTCTTAAACTTATCGCCTTAAGCTTCAAAATATATCAAATTGCTCTCTTGTAGAGGCAATTTGGCACAAGTAACAATGAATGGCGTGGGTGAAAATGCATAATTAAATAATACACGTCATAATTTCATTAAATCTTGCATAACACACTAATAAAATTCGTCAAATTTTCAAACTGATTTAATAATAAAAACTAATTTATTATTTTTGCTTCTCATTAAAAACTGTCAAAACTTTTCGAAAACATGAAAAGAACTGTCAAAACATTTTAATACCACTGTCAAAAAATTTGCAAATTTTTTTTCAACAATTTAAATAATCTAACATCACTTGCACTGTTATGAAATAGGATACTCTTCGTGGAGAATATCTATTTAAAGTAAAATGATTAGTAATATTGTAAATTGTCCTTCAACTTTAATGCTCGGATTCCCAAAGGTGTTACAACTAAAAAGGCAACAAATTGATATGACAATATTCTAAATCCATACAAAAAAAGGCCTTAGGAGTTGAAATTACAATGTCCTCTTTTTAACTCAACGCAATAAAACCACTCTTTTATACCTCCTAAAATCCTAAACGGTATAGAAGCCTCATATGCGATCAATCACACGGTCAGCCCTTGCGGGGAAGCACCGACGGGTGCCTTTGGTCTAGGCTTTTCCACAACAATGGCCTGAGTGGTCAGCACCATTCCTGCAACTGAAGCAGAATTTTGCAATGCACATCGTGTCACCTTTGCTGGGTCAATAACTCCGGCCTGCACCAAGTTCTCATACTTGTCGGTCATTGCGTTGTAACCAACTTCCCATTCGCTGTTCTTTATCTTCTCCACAACCACCTCACCTTCAACTCCAGCATTTTGAGCTATCAGTGATGCTGGTGAGACCAGTGCCTACAACACAAACTCACTGTTGATAAAAAAGACGAACCATAGAAAGTGCATATTCATTATGAATCTCACAGCTAACACAGCAGAGAATATGCCAATTGACCTAAATCAACCATCCAACAAACCCATTACTGCTTCTTGGACCATGGCAGATTTTAAGGTGCACGTCCAAGGTTTTAGGCACCTTTCGGAGGAGGATTTTGTGGCTTTTCAGGGGTGTTGCAAGTTTTAAAAAAAGTACTACCTTGCAACCTGTTCGCTCACAACAATCTTTCTGCGCATTCATTAAGCAGCTTAGGATTCTTTTAAAATAATTTGGAGAAGCAACCCAACTACCATTCTACAAGCAACTGCAGCTTATCCTACTCTAAGAAGATGCAACCCTACTAATTAAACAGGCCCTTACCACAGAAAAACTCCAATAATCACTTTCAGAAACAAGTGATTACATAACCTACATTTAGACACCTAGACTAGCATTAAACTGTAAATTAGAAGTAGCCACGGGCAGATGTGGTAGTTGTATGTATCTGTTGAACAGGCAATATGATGGAGTTCTTACCTTCTGCACAATATCAGCACCTAGCCGCTCATCTGGGTCTTCAAGCTTGTCCTTAATGGCAGGAACATGAGTTGAAAGATGAACCAATGCAGCACCACCACCAGGCACAATCCCTTCCTCTATGGCAGCAAAAGTGGCATTCTTGGCATCTTCAATACGTAGTTTACGGTCCTCAAGCTCAGTCTCTGTTGCAGCACCCACCTTTATTACAGCTACACCGCCAGACAATTTGGCAATTCTCTCAGCTAACTTTTGTGAGTCGTACACTGAATCTGTCTCTGTTAATTCCTTCTTCAACTGTGCAATCCTTGATTGCAACTCATCCTTTGATGCGGCATCTGCAATAATGGTGGTCGAGTCCTTGGTGATGGTTACCTTCCTAGCCAGACCAAGCTGCTCAATTGAGGCATTCTCAATAAGCAGACCCAGATCACTAGCTTGGAACTCGGCTCCTGAAGTTGACAAAACAAAACCAGAAATTGGCACCACCAAGTAACATAATTATGTAATGAAAGATGTGCTCACGCAACTACCATACATAAAGAACAAGTTACTAAAATATGGCATTCACCTTCCCTCCAAGTCATATTGTAAGAAAAGAAAAAAATATATATATAAATCCATTCGATGCCAAGGTCTTTAAGATCACAAAACTTAGCCTTACCCTGATCACAATCTCATATTAAGGAGAGTTGTTACTAACAATGAGGGAACGTTGTTACTCGGTGTCTGTGTGTGTTTGTGTGAGCGTGAGAAAGAGAGGTGGGGGAGCAATGCCAAAAAAATCTAACAGAAAATAGGTTAAAACTATTTCAGTTGCCGACAGGTATCAATAATATAAAGCAAGCAAAATGCTTAGAACCAAAACATTTCATGCCAATGAAATTACCTGTCAAAATGGCAATATCTTGAAGGAGGGCTTTTCTCCTCTCACCAAAACCAGGAGCTTTAATGGCAGCAACATTGAGAATGCCTCGCAGCTTATTTACAACAAGAGTGGCCAAGGCCTCCCCAGTGACATCCTCAGCAATAATAAGCAATGGGGCTCTCAATTGGGTGGTCTTCTCTAACAGGGGAATTATGTCTTTTATGGCTGAAATCTTCTGATCCGTGACCAGGACTCTTGCATTCTCAAATTCAGCAATCAATTTCTCAGGGTTTGTAACAAATTGGGGGGAGATATAACCTCTGTCAATCTGATGGCAAGGAATAACCAAAAATAAGCCTCGAACGATCAAAAGCATGATCATGCACTACATGAACCCAAAAAAAAAAAAAACACAGCCTTGACTCAAAGGAAGCACACTAACCTCCATTCCTTCTTCCACTTCAACGGTTGTCTCAAAAGAGGATGACGACTCAATGGACAACACACCATCTGGCCCAACCTTGTCAATTGCATCCGCAATCATAGTGCCAATAAGCTCATCATTCCCGGCAGATATGGTAGCAACAGCTGGAAAGCAATCCCAATGGGAACAACCAGAATTGTAACCAAATTCAAAGAAGCAAAAGAATTGATTATTAGGCACAGAAAATCTGATATTGTAGTGTGATAAACAAAGACGAGGCTATACAATACCTTTGATATCATCACGACCTTTGACAGGCCTAGCCTTCTTCTCCAACTCTTCTACCAAGGCTTGTACAGTTTTATCAATACCCTTCTTTATTGAGACCGGATTCGCACCAGAAGTGACATTTAAAAGACCCAATTTAATGATTTCCCGAGCAAGAACTGATGCAGTGGTTGTCCCATCACCAGCAGAGTCATTAGTTTTACTTGCAACCTACCTCCCACAATCAAAACAGATTGATACATTACACCAAAACCAAAACAATATTTCAATGCTAATTGTATAAAAAAGTTAACCATTAGAAGAAAAACTAAAACAAAATTCTAGGACAAAAATATGTTAAAGACGAAGACCCAACCTCCCTAATGAGAGCTGCACCAGCATTTTCCATAGCATCAGGGAGCTCAATAGCTCGAGCAATTGTGACTCCATCGTTTACTACTTTAGGACTTCCAAATTCATCCAACACAACATTCCTTCCTTCAAAATACAAAAGGAAACACACCAATAAGCCAATTGATGTGTCATTAATCCGAACTGCATTGTACAGTTCCCATAAACAAGACAACTCTTTTAGAAATGAACCTATGGAAAACAACAGCAGAATAGGCAACTGCTAAAGGCGCAAATTACATGACACCTCATTGAATTAGTTTCAAGTTTAATCTGCTGAAGCTTCGGATAAGGTTTGAAATGCATTAGAAAACCATTAACAACCACTCTGTGCATATAACAACAATGGTAACAGCAGAACAAGAAGTTACCCCTAGGACCAAGAGTAAGCCCAACAGCATCGGCAAGCTTATCAATTCCGGCCTGGAGTGCAGACCTTGAATTCTGGTCAAATGCAATATCCTTTGCGGCAGCCTTCACAGCAAATCGGCTCCTGGGTTGCCTGAAATTCACTCGGTTACTTTTCTGCTGATCAACTCTCCTCCTCAAGCTCTGTCACATTGAAAGAGTAGATTATTTCATGTATTTGAATACATAAACAAATATATAGCTCACCAACTGGAACTAAAAAGATTGCAACGCAGATAGAATCATTGAGATTCACCCATCAATGAAAATTTCATATAAATATTATTCAACCCTCAAAAGCTCAGAATATAGCATAGTTATCTTCAATACAGAACAAAAAAAGAGGACCCAGAAGATAAACCCTCGCAATTTGCCTTCCTTTTCCCTCATTTCCATAAAGAACCAAATGAAAATAAATTGGCTTCTCAGCCAACAAGCAATAGAGGGTATGCTAAATTTCAAACAAAAGAGGCGATCAGGCAGATAGACAGGTACCTGTTTGGGAGAGCAGAGAATGGATGCGGTTGAAATAGCGTTAGTCGAGGCCATCTTTGATAGAGCGAAGCTAGGGTTTTTGGGATGTGGTCAGTGAGGGAGTGCACAAGCGTGTGGATAAGGAGGCAAAGAAGCAGTGTTGGTCTTAGGGTTTAGTTTTATTGGAAGAGAGGAGATTCTAGAAGCTTCGTCCATTTCGAGAACCGTTGAGAGGTTTGGTTCGGGGCCCAAACTGCGACCTTTGGAGCATAGAGTCTTTTTCTTTTTCTTTTTTTGGCTTAAAAATAGAATTTATACACAATTTTTTTTATGGTTTTTAAACTTGAAACAGAAAAAAGTTAAAGAAAACCTTCTTTTCTTTCTTTTCTTTTCTTTTTTTTTTTCTTTTTTTTTTTCATTCTTTGAGATAGTTTTTTGTTTCTTTCTTTCTTTGTAAGTTTAGGATATGTTTGGGATTATGGTTTTAATAAGTACGATTTTAAAATTACATTTTTAAAAATTACGTTTTTGCAATAGTTATCTTTTCAAATCGCAAATGTGTTTGATAAAACATATTAAAAAATATTTTTTTATCAAAATATTTGTTATTGCATGTTATAATATCGTTTTGATCTTGTATACTTGCGAATAAAACGTACCAATTGTTTGCCTATTAATTTAGGTGGATAATCGACACAACACATTGCAAATTTTTAAATATTGAGGTTTAAATTGAAAAAGATATCAAACTTCAGAGGGTAGACCGGTAGAGTGCATTTTCCTTATTCTTATATTACAACATATATTACATTTATATTGCATTCATTATAAGTTGTCAACTCGTAATGCTGCATGTGATTTATAAACAATTGAATTCACCATATAATGATGGGTACGTCATATGCATTTATATTTGATGAAGCATATTCATAAAGTGCACGTAGCGTTTTTCAAGTGAAATATTTTCCATTCATTTAACGCGTATGAAAAATCACAAATAATTTTTTTATATATATTTCCATCCATTCAATCATGTTTATAGATTCCAACCTAGTTTGGAAAAAAACTTTTATCGTATATTGTAAAACATTTGAATTGATTATTCTTCGCAACCAGAAATGAAGCTTCTTTTGATCTTTCTCACCCCAACTCACCCCCAAGAAGAAACAAGAAAAATAGAAAAAGGAAGAAAGACTAATCCAGTTTTACATTTTAATTAGCGATAAACTACAAGTTAAGAAGTACATTGAGGTGTAAAATTAATTTTCAAGAAGCACTCCTACTTAATTTTGATCTTTCTCCTCAATCTCTGTCACCGATTGCAGCATGGCGATCTCATTGGCAGAAAATTCTAAATCAAAGTTTGCAACCAAATCAAATTCAAAAGGCGGCAACGACACTGCCTCAGGCCTAATTGAAAACACTAGCTTATTTTCATGCGCGTCATGAGTCTCCGCCTTGCAAGGAAAGGCCGAGAAACCCAGAGGCGGCGGGCAGGAGGAAGTAGTGGAAACGACGCCATTTCCCGTGGCAGCGACAATGGATGGCTCGGCCTGGCGTAAGAGCCATTCTATGGTCTCGCCGTCGGTTTTGTAACCGAGCTCACGAGTAAGCTGGAACACACGGGCAGCGCATATTGGCGGCAACCGGATACGGCGGTCTCGGCCATTTACCTTGGAATGGCGATCTCTTGCGGCTTTACAATTAGGAAGGATCTTGGCTTTTGAGACGCTTGAGGATTGGGTGGTGGTTGTTTCAGATTTGGGTTTGGGTTGCTTGCTTGAGGAGCTAGAGAGTGTCATTTCCAAATTCATTTTCTCTCAAAACCAGGGGCTTCTAGGATTTCTCTGTATAATATGGCTACTGACACCTCTCTCTCTCTCTCTCTCTCTCTCTCTCTCTCGGTGGGTTAAAATGAGGAGTAATATCATTTTGAATGACAAAATTTACTATATTATTTGGACAGAGTTTTTTTTTTTTTCAAATTGGATTAGAAAAACTTCTTTCAATTCAATCTATAAAAATAATATATGTTTTTTTTTTTAATAATATGTGAGATGCACATAAATTTTAATATTATTTATTTCAATTTTGTCCTTGTTATAAAAAAATAACATGTGCATTTCACATGTTTAAATGATACAAGTCAGTTTTACAGACTAAATTAAAAAAAAATCTCTCCAAGCCATCTAGGAGAAAACTCGGTCCATATTATTTTACAGTAAATGGATTGAAATGGAGAGAGAGTGAGAGTTTTAAATGTTGTTTGTTTTTGCATGATTGAAACTGACACTTTCTGTTAGGGGAAATCTGTGTGTAGCGCTAGTGGTGACAAGAGCCATTGGATTGGGAACTTGGAAAATGGAGGGTTGAATCCAATGGCTAGTAAGTTCATATGCTTATTAGGAAGGTCAATGGTATTAGTTTGCTTTGGGTACTGCAAATAGAAATGGACAAATTAATGTATTTGCTTGTGTTGATGAGGCTCTTTCTTCATTTGAGTCGCAACTTAAATTTAATTAAGGCATAACTTTTTTTAAGTGTTAATTTTTTTTTTAAGAAAAAAAAAAAAAAAAAAATTGCCAGTAGAAGAGAGAGAAAGCCTTAAACTAGAAATTTAGTCTAAAGTAAGAAAGAAGTTAAGTTTTTGTTGGGTTTATGTTATACCTATATCACATCTCTTTTTATATGAAAAATGATAAAGTCACAACTTAAACTCAACAGAGACCCAACTTTTCTTAAGTGCCAATTTTTTTTTTTTTTTCTTAAAAAAAAATTGCTAGTGGAGGAGAGGAGGAAGCCTTAAACTAGAAATTGAGTCTAAAGTAGAAGAAAAGTTGGGTCTTTGTTAGGTATATGTTGTGAGAGAAGAAGCCTTAAACTATAAATTAAGTCTAAAATATGAGAGAATTTGAGTCTTTATTAGATCTATGTTGTGGCTATATCACATCTTTTTTTTTATATATACAACCACCCTCTATTGTACATTTAAGACCCTATTTTACCAAAACCAAAGTACATATATATATATATATATATTTGCCTTTGCTGTCAGTAATAAAGTTTGCCACCATAATTAATGTACACTGATTCTCTTAAAATTAATAATCATGATGGTGGAAAAAAATATTAATGACATGTGTCCATTTTTTTTAATAATATATAAGATGCACATGAGTTTTTAAAATTATTTATTATAACTTTGTCCCCTACTATTAAAAAAATATGTGTTTTTTACGTGTTCAAATGATACATATCATTTGTATAAACTGAATTTAAAGGAAAACTCGGTCCTACGACATATATGTCCTTTATATTATTTTTACTTTTTTCACAATATTTCAACAATAACATGTCCCAAAAAAGTAGTTCAATCAGTTGGGACCACGCCTAATGAAGCAGAGATCACTAGTTCAAACCCCATTCTCCCATCTTGTGTAGACATGTCAAAAAAAGATTTCAACAATAACACGCGTAAAGATTTTATAATAAATATCATTCATTTAGTCCTTGTTACATATCAATCCATAAATAAGGGTTGAGTTGCCACTCGAATAATTGTAATTTTCGGTTAGGGGAAATCTGTGTGTAACGCTAGTGGTGACAAGAGCCATTGGATTGGGAACTTGGAAAATGGAGGGTTGAATCCAATGGCTAGTAAGTTCTTATGCTTATTAGGAAGGTCAATGGTATTAATTTGCTCTGGGTACTGCAAATAGAAATGGACAAATTAATGTATTACTTGTGTTGATGAGGCTCTTTCTTCATTCAAACCTAATTTTTCATATATACAGCTACCCTCTCTTGTACATTTAAGACCCTTTTATACCAAAACCAAAGTATATATATCTAAAAAGGATCCTCTTTATTTCAAAATCCTTCAATTTATTCTATTTAGTACATTTTGAAGAGCAGTGTTATCTAAACGTTTTAATGATAATAATGCACTACCCTTCAAAATGTATTAAACAGATAAAATGAAAGGATTTAGAAATGAAAAGAATCCGACTTCGTTGTCAATAATAAAGTTTGCCACCATAATTAATGTACACTGATTCTCTTAAAATTAATAATCATGATGGTGGAAAAAAATATCAATGACATATGTTCCTTTTTTTTTTTTTTTAAAAGAAAATCCTTTTTTTTTTTTTTTTTATTTTTTGAAAAAAAATATCAATGACNGTTTTTTTTTTTTTTTTTTTTTTTTATCTATTCAAATTCTGGGGAAAAGAAATGGGAAAGAACGAACTACAAGTCTACAACAAGAAATCAAAAATAAATAAATAAATTACAAAAGAAGGTCTCTGTTACTCTTGATTCTCAAAGATGGAAGAAAATAAGAATTATCGGGAATGCTTTTAAATACAAGATGGGGAAACGACCCATTTTGTAACCAAGTGTGCTCAAGAATTGACATATTTAAAAACCTAGAAGCGGTCCAAAAGCTGAACAAGGAGAATTGCTTGTGATAGTCGGCTATAAGAGGAGCACAATGTCAATCCGAGAAAAGATGCCCTTGATTAATAGCCAAAATAGACAGCAAGGAGCCTCAATTCAATCAGGATAGAGGAGCATGGGTTGAGCAAGGCTTTGATCCATTCCGGGGGAATTCCAGTTTCTGGAATTAGAAGATCTTGGCCTTCCATGTCATTTAAAGGTCCAAAATATGCCAAGTGGCTAAAACCCACTTCCCTCTCCAAACCCACTTGTTTTTAGGATACCAAGAAATTCCCTCCCAAAACCCACTTCTTCTTCACGTCCAAAAGCAATTCTCAGCTTTACCCCTGCGTCTGCGCCAAAGCAGGTCACTTTTAGTGGAGCTTTTTCTCAAGTAACTTGGAATACCATCTTAAAGCTCATAAATCAAAACACCTTGTCCCAAAACAAGTCTTCTTTTACTTGTGAACTTTTTTTGGCAATCTACACAAGAGGAAGAAGTTGATTTTCTCCCAATGTTCTACTTTTTCCAGAACAGGCACTTAATCAATGTCAATCCTCCCCGAAAGAAAAGAAGCCTTAGATTTCAATAGCAACATGTCCCCAAGAAGTAGTTTAATCGGCTTGGACCACGCTTAATGAAACAGAGGTCACTAGTTTGAATCTCCCTCCACCTCTTGTGTGGACATATCAAAAAAGATTTCAAATTAGTTTGAAATTCTTAAAAGGGGGTTTTTTTTTTTCCTCATTTTTTAGTCATTCTTAATAAAAATGCCAGCAATATGCCTTTTTAAGGTAATTACCAAGACCCAAACCATACATGTGACCTCAAAAAATGGCACATGCAAGCTATGAAAACTTGTTTACAAGTTGAAACAGAGTCAAGAAAAAACACAAATTGCAAAAGAAGAATCTATCTAAGCTCAACTGCCCAGCTGAAAGGAAGAGTTTTACATCAGACATTAATCGTTTGAGAGAATGCGGTCGGTCCACAATCACATGAAAGGAGATGTACACAATGAGGCCTAAGCATAGCAGTAGCTGAGCCTTTGGTATCCACTCTGAAAGGAACCCAGCCAAAAATGCTATAAGAGAGCTGTACAAATCTTTAGTATTGGTTAATAAAATAAAGCAAACGAAAGACAGTCTATTATTACCATTCAATCTTGATCCAGTGACTCCGGGTGCTTATTTCTAAGCATCCCCCTTCTTTTCTTCTTCTTAATCACAGATGCTGGCATATCTGGATCAAACCACATCATATACAAAGCATTACTGAATTTTAGAACATTGCAAAATAGTAGAAAATGGCTAATCCTGAAAGATGATGTTATCTGAAAACAATCTTGATGGGACTGATAAACCCAACCAATAGTACCAAATAGTCAACAACACACAGATTTTTTTTTTTTGAATAACATTGAAAAAGTTGTAGCTTCCCAACAAAACCCAACCGCCTTTTCAAAGCATAGACCAACAGGACCTGATAGTTGGGATTAATCTGGTTTACTTTAGTAGCAAATACCAACTTGCATCCAGTCTAACAACAATTTCAATAATTCCAGTTTATTCATAAATAATGTGCAGGAAATGGAAAAATGAAAACTAATATATGTGGATGTTTACCTCCTTCAGGGTATATTGAGTTGTAGTGCACCTCTGCCCAAAAGCTCAAATAAATTACTGCAAAAAAGTTTCATCCTCATTTCATTGCACATTATAAAGAAACAAGGATAAGCAAGCAAGAGACACTTATT